>JAQJVK010000001.1:4944893-5420556 GCA_035578135.1 Flexamia atlantica
TTAATGTCTAAGTGTGTTTAATGTTTAGTAGTTAAACATTTTAAAGCACTTAAGTGTCAATAGGAACTACTAGGTACTCTTTACAGTTCCCGTTCATAACAGACACGTCAATGATAAAACTAAACTTGTTCTCGATTAGTACAAATGCTGTGGCAAAACGCTTTGACTCTCTATTGAGCTTTACACTGCATGTAAAAAATAACATCTTATCTAAATATGAGATGAGTTAATATTACATTTGCGGGCTAGCGATTCCTAGAAATAGTGGAATAGTCTAAATAATATTCACAAAAATCGGTGGCTTGACTTAAGGGGGGGGGGGATATCTCAGCTGTAAGGGGGGTGTGTTGGGTTTTTTTTAGGGCCGATTGGATTATTATCGGTGGCCGAGGATGATCTTCAAAACCTGGTTGGGTTGGTTCACTTGACCTAGGAACAACCAATTTTTTTTGGATGAATGCAATGTATCATGCATAAAATGAAAACTCTCTTTTTGCCTTAATCTTTATATTTATTAGAGCTTTAGTCGATGTTCATTTTTGAATAACTCAGAGGAATTTCATGACACCAAAGATATCACATAATACTGCTCTACCTAAGTAGAAAATAAGTGATTTCATAATTTAGTATCATAGTGATAGAATTTAAATGTATCTATATAATTATCTACTAAAATTCATGGTCTTTTCAGTGTGATTGGGACCAAAGTGGCGACGCTCTCAGAACTAGACTCTGATCTCACAAAGAAGGCTGTGTTTTCAACGCTGGACAATATCAACTTATCGCTTCTGACCAGCCGATTGTATTTGGAAGAAGACGTGCAAGAGGTAGGTATATTTAAGAAAACCATATCTTTTACATTTTTTCGGTGTAATTGCGTCTGTTAATTCAACATTAATTTTACTCTACCGTTCCTAAAATTCTCTTTAGCTGGATACAAAACATAATTGGAAGCTTTTTTATTTTCCACAGAGTCCAACTTCTACATTTAAAAATATATATCCATTTTATGCAATTTTCTTTAGAGCAAAATTGATTAAAATCTTTGCCTAAGATATTCAACAGTTAATGCAAGAATTGTTAAAATATATTTCAGTAAATTTCTGGGACTAATATCAGACTGAAACTTAAACTGGGACAAGAATGTTTGTCATGTTGAATGGCAAATCTGGGAAATCTGAGTTTGTTGAAAGATGGAAACAGTTAAACCTGGAGATTGTTTTTTGGACGGCAGTGATTCGAGGTTTGGTAAAGAAGGCATAAAGAAGTATTGTAGAAGGAAAAGCACATCATGTCAAGATGAGCAAACTGTGGCAATTGGTGCTTGGTTCCAGTGTAACGTAATTGTTAACCTCGGAGATGCATGTAAGGAGGTCACTACCGAAAGAGCAGGAACTCTTAAGGAAAGCAATATTTGGCGATCGCCGCTTGGCTTCAATGAAACGAACATTTAACCTTGCAAATGTAGGCTGTGTGTTAATACCTATACTTTACAGTAGCTTAACATTCAACCATCATGTCTCGAGTATTGATAAGTTTTTAAGTCATCAGTGTGAGGGAGAGGTTAGAGCTACTCCATTTTACTTTAAATCTAACAAACAGATAAAATTTACTTATAACAAACACGGTTGTAAACTAAAGTAACCACTCGGGGTGGATTCTTACTAAAGTCAAGTGAGTTGATATTTTTATTGAATGAACAAATAATAATACACTACACCACTGCACCTCAGATTATCCAGATTAATACCGTTGAACACCAATCTGGATAGCAAAAAATCTTGGTAATCCAAGGTCGTTATAATATTGCCTAAATAGCTATTGCGAACCTAGCCCGTACTGTAATGATGCTGCCACCAGCGTATGAAGACTAATATGTTAGATTTATCCCCACTCATTATGCAACCTTAATGTCAGTTTACACAAAGCTTCCACCATCTCAAACATAACAAAGGAAGGTAAAAAATCCCGCAAAATTTCTAGAGGTTTTGCATGTGCTGATTTCTGCAAGTGCTCATAGCCGCAAACCAAACACCTGTCGTACAAAAATGCTGTGATCCTACTGTATAGGTAACATGACTGTGGGTACTGTATAGGTAACTCCAAAGTGGGACGGCTGCACACACCAGAGGCCAGTATACTCCCCAAAAAGATTTTAAAATTGTCGAAAATTGGAACCATAAGCTAGCATTGCTATGCAATCTAGAAATATGAAGATAAAAAATTTTAAAATGTAAATTTTTGTTGGTAGTGTTTTATCAACAAGGGGATCAAAGCCCCTAGTCGTAATTTGGGACAAAGTTTAATTGAAATAATCTTTTATTATCACGGTGCAAAATGTCTTCATAGTAAACTGGCTTTAATGGATCCACCAATTAACCCAAGTTAATATCTAGCACATGAGCTTGAATTAAGCAACAGGACCACATGTTTGAATGTAACTTAGCAGAAGTTTTTAAATCCCAATGCTTTTTAAATGGCAGATATACTACAATATGTTTCTCTTGTTAAAAATTTTAAAGACATTTTTTCCCAAGTCTGGTATCAAGACCTTTAATTTAAGCCCTCTACCATCACCCTACAACCTGCTAAACGCCTAAAATTCAGGGGACTACAGGACAACTTGCTATAAAGCAGGACTGTCCTGTCGAAAGCGGGAGCACGGTCCGCCATATGCAGGTAATATGGTGACTTCAATTTTTTTTACCAGATGCGTATGGTGATGTATTTGCATCTCACTTTTAGTCGGCACTCTTCATAATTATAACTCTCTAAAATCACCTTATTAATGTGCTTTCAATACTTTTATTGTACGGATAGGCCGATTCAGATAATCCGTGGTACGGATAATATGAAGTACGGATAATCCGAGGTATACTGTATCACACAAGATACAGATACGATGCTCGGCACCATACTGTTGCGAGCTTCTGACCTTCAACTGATGGGAACAAGTGCTCTCTTGTGTACGATTTGGGAAAAGACAATGGGAGAATGTTGAAGTTTTGTCTTTCCAGTAGTAATAATTATAAAACCTTTTTCAAATTAATTAAAAAATCGTTAACCAAAATTTTTTACAAAATATATTTTTACATATTTAATTAGTAGGCCTAGGATAGTTAGTTCGTTTATCTTGGTAACATGAAAACTTCTATCCAATTATGCGATAAAAGAGCCTCTACGAGGTTCAACTAAGATTTAACCAAAGATAAACATTTGAACACAGTTTACAAAAATTACATTTCTTAAATTACCTTGAATTAAAAAATACTGACTTTGTGTTAGCAGTATGATCTAGCTGGGAATAAACCTAATTTAGCAAACTAAAGTTCAGTTCAATCAGTACTGAAAGTGAGGTCTGTAGGGCTGGGTTCACACGCATGTTCTGTGAGCGCGGGCACTTTCTGAGTCAGGTCTCAATTTTTCTAGTCTGGCCGAGGATCTGGCCTTGTGGGAGTCTGCTGTTATTTTTATCCAAACCCCCTATTTTTTTGCGGTGGGGATTTGGTAGTTGGGTTTCCCCACCCCACAGGAAAATCCTGTGAGGGTACTTCAGCCATTATTTTGGCTTTTAAAAACCCCCTATTACTTTGATGATTTTACCTTATACATGAATTAATTAAATAAACTAAGTAATATATTTTATACAAAAAAGGTTGCCTAAACAATTTTTTTTTGTTGCAGCCAAACAAACCTTGGACGTGGGACTTGCTCTTCACTGAGGTCGCTTCTGATTTGCGATCGGAATGGGAAAAAGGAATATTTAAGGATTAAACTTTCAAAATTATTTTTTTGACACAATCCGTCCATTTAGCTGTGATCTTATGTTCTCTGTAGCAACAATTCCAAACCAGTGTGCCGCCTCCCAACCAGAGGCTTTTGCAGGTGTGCCGCGAAATTGTTCACTTGGCCAATTCTATCACTTTGATTCTCTCAACATTAAAATATATATGTGCATTAATACCAAAACGCAGTTTTCATTGGTCCCTTTTCTGTTAAAATGAGCTATTTATAATATTTTATACAAATACTATATCATAATAAACCCTATTTAAATACCGGTACGTATGTGTGCCGTAACTAAATTTGGATTTAATTTAGTGTGCCACAGCATAATAAAGGTTGGGAATCGCTGCTCTATAGTGTTAATTCATCATAATTTTTATCAGTATTGTAAGACAAGCTTTAGGGTATTTTGATTTAAATAAAAGTTGTTTTAATATAGCTTTTGTTTGGTAATTTATTTTGCTAGTTCCTAAAAACTCTAGATCTGTGCAAAATAGTTCTAGAGAGCTTAAATACCAGATGTACATCTGCAGATGAGAAGGTCGAACACATGCGAAGTTTCTAATGTGGACTCAGCTGCCAATGACCATTTGGCTATTAACTAATAATCCTGACAAAATTAATCAGCAAGTCTTTGTCAGTAACAAGGCCTTCAGCCCACCCTTCACTCTAATTCTACTTAAAATAGTACCACCAGGTGGTTGAAGTCTGGGACCTAGCAGGAGCTGATAGGATGCCCATTGTTAAAAATGCTTATACTTGTGATTCTAAACTGTTATTTACTCCATTATAGAGTAGAATCAGGGGTGCACACAGGGATGGAACAATTGACGCCAAATGTGTCATAAAAATTTTTTGGGGGGATTTTTGCAAAGATTATTTTGTTAGCTGTAGGTACAGCTAAAACATACTAAGTTTGCTATCAATAAATCATCTAATATGAATTAATTACTATACTATTTAAATTTGTATGAAAATAAAAATTATTATTTTAATTGTATAAAATAGGGCTTAAAACAACAAACAACAGCAAAACTAGTTACTCTCCAAAAACGGTTTTGACATTATAAATTTTTTAAGAGGAAGGGTGCGTTGAAACACATGTACTTTTTAGGGAGGACATTTAAAACTGAAAACAGCAAAATTTTAATCTGTTATCTAATAGCATAATTTATTATTCCCTCCAATATAGCCTTGATGTTTCAAAAGTTAGGGGGGAAGTGCAAATGGGAACACGGCAAGAACTTCAATCACAGCCATCAAAATAATAGGCCTAGAAAAATTAATTAATTATCTCTCCGCGTCACATTTAGGTTCTAAAATTATTTATAGGGGTGAAGTGGGCGTTTAAAAGTGGCATTACATGTTCAGGAAGGGGATGTAAAAATTGTAACTCTTCAAAAACTTCAACTAAAAATACACTAACAGCTTTATAATTTTATTTTTTTTTATAACAAAATTACATAATCTCGCCAAGAGAAATAGTAAAATAATTCTTAAATTAATGTTTCTCTAAATTTCCTAACTTTACATAATTGTAAATAAACCCACGAAAATGGAGAATTTCAAACAAAAATATATGTAAAAGGAACGTTACTCGAGAAATGCAAGTGAAATCAAGAATACTTATAGGCCTACGGTTATTATCTAATTCTTCAAAAAATTAATTTATCTAGAGGCACGGTCGTGTCTCGTCGCGAAGTCCACCAGCAGACGACGAATGAACGACGTGAGTGACTATATTAACAGCGCAGATTAGGAGCCGATTTTTCACTTTTCAAAAAAGAAAACTAGAGCCTTGGTTTAATATAACTTCGCTTCAACATAATAAACTGGCCAAAAAAAATTAAAAAAACACGACAGTTTGTTTTAAATACTTCTATTAAGTTAATAATAAACGTTAAAAGTCACCAAAAAAGTTACCGGTTTCGCACTTTTGAACGAATCCACCACCTCGATTTGTTCAGAAAGCCTAGCGACTTTATTTCTCATCAGAATTGAATGAAACTTCACACTCACTCCTATTTTTTCTCGTAGTAGTGCCTTTTGATAGTCTGAACAAAATTTGAAAGCACTAGATAGGAAAACTATTTTTAAATTTTCATTTCAAATCATCGTTGACATTTCAAATGTAAACAAGCTTAGTCCACGAAGAAACTATTTCGTCAGTAAAACTTTGATCAGCTGGTAAGTTTTAAGCGTATTGGAGAGGACGGTAGGACAGGAGATACGCTTGATTTGTTTAATTTATTATTCCTTTATATTGTGATAGGTTTATTTTTTAAACTATTATTTCAGGGTTCTGTACCAATGAAACCTATTTATATAGGTTTACAAATATCTATATAAATTATAATGAATGTGTGTCTTATATAGTCTATTTCCGTTTTACCCAACCTAAACTCATGTTCAAGATTCGAATCGTTTTAAATTTATGTTCAAAGAATGGTATTTCATTACTAAATTACTAAAGTCTGCCAAAATGAAAGGGCCGGTTTTCATCAACAAAGTCATCGTCACAGTACCTCCAGTAAATACTCTAATCTCCTTGTTTGAACAGAAGCAATATCAGCTGTTTGCGGAAAATTTGTCAGGTAAAAAAGTACAGATTCATACATTAACTATAATTAATGACTCCTATCACGTATAAATACGAAGTTTGGTTGCAGACGCAAGTAGGCCTAATCTTACAAAGGTAGAAAACGGCAATTCAACTCTTTAACATTTTATATTTAAAGATGAGTTTATTCACAAACTGGAAAAAGTCAAAGATTATAGTCATAGCGCCGAATGTTTGATAAGGTCTATCATAAAAAAAATCCTAATTCAAGAATTATCCAAAGTTTGAGGGTTCACGATTTTGTCACAAAGTATGTCCACTGGTGGTAGAGCGAGGAATATTGATCCCCAGCACCCAGGGTTAAATCTCGCCAATAAATAATTTAGCAATTTGTTTTGTGATAATACCGCAACCTTTCGGGTGCATGCATATTAAGCTGAATATCTGCAATGCATGTCCATTGTAACTACTAATCCTGGTCCTAAGAATACCCAAACTGCCAAGGGTTAAGTACCGTTTGCATCTAGAGTTTCATTGAATATTGTACTTATAGGTTAAACACATAACCAGCTGTTTCAAGTTAATTAATTTCAATTCCATTGGCTGTATACTACAAGTGTGGCCTTGTTTATATCCTATGCGATCCAGCATCTGGTAAATAATATTTATTTGGTTTTTAAAATTCTGATAATGTATCGTACTATGCAAATGCAAAAATACAGTGTATTTTAAACTGCCAACTTATCACAACCTCCATAACAAACTATGCCATTGATTCCCCTATGATTAAATTAGCCATATCCCACCAAAAAACGACCAAATTTTAAGTCCAATAAATATCAGAAATCAGTTCGGACCTCCTTTTAACGCAATCGAACAACAAGATTGTGCTGAATTTTTCATTCAACTAATAACATTGTATCAACCCCTTGAATTTCATTTCAAATATATGCTAAAAATTACGACAACATGTTCAAACTGCAACCACAATGTGGATGTAAATGCGAGTAACTTTATTTTTCCAATTTCAATTCCTCACAACACTAAAAAAGCAAATTTGAAGAATTATTCAACCGTCAGTGTGAAAAATGGCAACCAATTGTGGACTCAAAGTGTACCTATTGTTGCAACCGCAACTACTTACAAAATACCCACGTCGCAGCAAACCTGCATACTCAGCGAATTTCCAATTACAAAATATCCAGTAATTAATCCATTAGGCTATTAAAAAAAGAAAAATAAACAAGTGATATATTTATATATTAAAATTATAGCTATTATAGCTTGTTTTACAAACCCTTTGTAAAGAAATATTGGTAAATGACTTAGTGACAAAACACAAAAATTTCATATAATGAAGTAGGCAAGAATGTTTATTTTTTAAATTATATTAACATAACATTGTTTAAAAACCAAAATTCTAATCAATAAATTGATAAACTGAGAAATTACTCAAAGCGATTCCTTGAAAACCTCAGTAGAGAGTAAATGGGAAATTGACTAAGCCAACATTCTGCTGCCCTATTACTATAATACCCCCGTTGCAGCAGACCTGCATACTCAGCGAATTTCAGATGCAACACAACAAACGGTATTTCAATCCAACTTAACGAGATTTTACATGTTTTGTAATCTCCATAAGAATAACATGGGGAATGATTATGCAGGTTTGCTGCAACAGGTATGTTAAAACTGGTTGGTTTTAATTCATTATTTAGTAGATCTTAACTAGAAGAAGCCATATACCAAGTTTTGTCAAGAAATGTTAAAAAATAAGTAAGATATAGAATTTTTTTATTTCCCATAAGGATAACATGGGGAATGATTATGCAGGTTTGCTGCCACAAAAATTGAAATTTCGGGGATTTTAGACTAAAATACATTAGATCTCATCTAGATGAAGCCACAAACCAAGTTTTATCCAGATATGTTGAGAAATAAGCGAGATATAGAATTTTACTTATTCCCCATAAGGTTAACATTGGGACAACGTACTGTGTTTACCACTTTCAATATCTCGGTAACCAATGGACATAGAGCAATGATTCAAAACACTAAATTGTTTGTTTTTTTGAGCTGAATTCAATGGTGCCAACAAAGATTCGATAAATTTTATTTTTATATGTAAAAAACTAAAAAAAACCCATTTTTGGGGGTGTTTATCCCCCTTTACCCCCCCTTCCGGTGGTCCGATCGGGCTGGTTCACGAACTCGTCCATTCGATTACCACTTTACATGTCTGTTCCAAATTTCATTAAGATCGGACCATATTTACGGCCGCTATCGTGCTGACAGACACACATATATATATATATATAGATAGATAGATAGATAGATAGATAGATAGATATATAAAAATTCGAACGAATGGTGTTTTTTGCTTCTGGTGGCCCTAAAACAAAAAGTTATCATGGTCTCGGGCTTAGGTCTTACCATGAGACCTACGGTAATAGCTTCTTCCCTATAGGGGAAATTCGCGAAAAACAGGGGAAAAATGAGAACTCGGAGACCTATGGACTTAGAGCAATGATTTAAAATACCAAATTGTTTGTTTTTCGAGCTAAATCCAATGGTGCAAACAATAATTGGATAAATATAATTTTTCAATTTGAAAAACTCAAAAAACCCATTTTTGGGGGGTAAAATCGAGCCTTTACCCCACTTAGGATATGTCGATCTGGCTGGTTTACGAACTCGTCCAAGAGAATCTAGTTTTACATGTCTGTACCAAATTTTGTTGCGATCGGAGGATATTTACGAGAGTTATCGTGCTTACAGACACTCAAAAAATGAAAATTCTATTTCCCATATAAGCCCATGTTAAATTTTGAAACAAATCGTGATTTTTGCTGGAAAAATGCGTTTTAACAATAAACTCACTTCATATCCAGAAAGTACACATAAAAAGCTGACAAATAATATAAATATTAATATGATTGCTGAGGTTACCCTGAACGGATATTTTTTTGTCCATTCTGTTCTGTTAAAACGACGGTAATAGCTTATTTCTAAGGAAATTCGCTAAAATAATAATTTCGAGCAAAAGTAACTATTTGATTTTTCAATTACAACTTCGGAATTCATTCAACATGAAAATTACAAATCTTCTCATACCAGGGCTTATAATACAGAAATTAAAATAATTGGAAACACATTCAAAGTGAAACATGCTATATTAAATTTAGGAGAAACTACAAAATGTGGTTATTATATTTCACTAGTGGCTTGAAGGGACTAGACGTCCCTAATAAGGAGACATTCAAACGATCCTCAGTTAATATATAGTACCTGGTGGACCGAGCCTTGCTCGGTGTTATTTCATATTTACCAGTTCATCCATAGTTACTATAAAATATTTCGATGTCATAAAACTGATAAATATAAACCTTTTTTATTGCTCCATGGACTCTTCATCCCATATTTGCTGTATTTTCCCTTGATGGCTGTAGATACCAAACAGCTGTTATGATTACTTCATTTGTTTACACTTTCCTTGTTTATTTTCGTTGCTATTACGGTAACCCATAAGGCAAATGTTAAAATTTTACAACTTTAAAATTCGATTTATTGCGTTATTAGATTTTCTCTGGCCAAGTAATCTGCATAAAAGACGTTTTTGAGTCGGATTACAGACTTTGAAGGAAATTATCGGAGCCGTTTTTGAGATAATTGTGCAAGCAAGCAAACAAGCATACAAGCACAATAACATTACTCATATAAGAGTATAGGATAGGATACTCCTAGGATGAAATACCCTCATAGCAAACTGGCTTTTAAATCTACTATTTGTTAGATATAGCTCATGGTTTTCAATCAAATTTCAGCATCACATGTTTTATGTAAACAAAGCTGTCGTTTTTAGATCCCAGTGCAGATATTTCACGTTATTTATTTCTTGTTTTCTGGAAAATTTCAAGCAATTTCAGTATCTTTCCCGCCATCACGGTAGAGGTACCTTTAATTTGAGCCCATTCCCATCTTTCTACGACTTGCCAAATCTTTCTAAGTCTTTCCTTGTACCTAAATATCAAGAAGTGACTATATGGCGCAAAGAATGTTTACGTAATATTATTTTTAAAAGACCGCCTAAAACATCTGTGAGAACAACTAGAATACATCGGTTATTGCATTCACACTATATACTGTCTGTCTATATTAAATATTTATTTATTTTATTTATATAAAGATTTAGTTTAAATGTTATATTTTACTACATTTATCTATTAAAAAACAGTGATATCATACCCAAAAACACAAAGTGTTGAAGGGTCGCCAAGCCCTAAAAATGTGTGATATGAAAGTGCATACCAAGTCAATTTAATTTCCTGTAGTCCAACAATGTTCATTAGAATACATAATTAAATTTGTTTGAATGCTATATTGTTCTGAATATTGATTATAATTCTTCTACATGTACTTGGCCAGCAGCTTATGAATTTATATATTTATGTTAAAAGTTCTCTATGTAGGTCACTTTGGAAAATACAAACGTATAACTAATTTAGCGTCTGTTAAGCTGCTGGCCAAGTACATGTAGAAGAATTATAATCAGTATTCAGAACAATATAGCATTCAAACAAATTTAATTGTGTATTCTAATGAACATTGTTGGACTACAGGAAATTAAATTGACTTGGTATGCACTTCGATATCACACATTTTTAGGGCTTGGCGACCCTTCAACACTTTGTGTTTTTGGGTATGATACTAGATTACTCGGTAGCAGATTCGTTGCAAAAAACTTTTGGGATTTTGAATGTAAAGTGCTGCAATCTGTAGTTAACTTTTAGAACTATTTCAAACTTTGTTTTTATGTTTAGTTGTGAACGAAGTGAATCGATTTTGATCCACTGTCGACAGTTAGTGCTGCTCTTCCATAAATTCACCTGCTTGCTTAAATGATACCTGATATTTTCTTAATGTTCTGAGATGTATTGGCAAATCTTCGTAGAAGTAGCCTACCTTTAATTTGACGCTTCAAACGTAAAAATCCGTCGAGCTGTCAATTCTTGAGTTAGGGCTGAAAAGAAACCCCTCTCGTATTCATATATGGAGACGCATCGAGGTTGACTTTTAGCTTATAATAACAATGATGATATAGACCAAATTCTTTATCATAAGGTAACCAAGCAACAACAATAGGTAACTATAATCATATGGTTTCCTTTAATCCTTATTTATATTTCAAACTTTTCTTAATATCGTATAAAGTTGTTTAAATTGCCAAGGATATAGAAAATGGAAAAAGGGTACTATTCATCTTCCCCAGAGGATGTCCCGGAAATAACTGACAACATTATCATAGTCTTATGAAAAAAATTATTTTCACGTAACTAATTTGGTATTGTTGATTTTAGTTGAAAATATGTTTATAATTTGCAGGCCTATTGGCATTTAGGCCTATTGAATTTGTTTTGAGAACAGGTGTTGCATCATCCGCATACAAAAACATATACTGTATTGAAATCTAGATTCTTTGGCAAGTCATTAACGTAGATTAGGAAAAGAAGCGGTCCCGAAATTGAACCTTGAGGAACACCCCGGGTCACTTCCTTCCAGTCTGATTTAAATTGGCAGCTGTTTATCTCGATAACAGTTCTGTGATCTTTGTAATACGGTGTTGTTCTTATGGCGGATATTCTATCAAGGTTACAATTTCTTGTGCCTTCTCGCCATCCCCAAACGTTCTGTAATCTGAACGCTGTGTCGTGGATTTGACTGCTGAAATCTGCAGTCGGCATCCACCTGAAGAGATCCAGTAAGATCGAAACACAGAGTACTTGTTCTATCCGACTCGAATTTGTTGTCGGACACAGAGTACTTGTTGTTGACCGAAGTCTCACGACTTGACAGAGTACGAACAAATGGTTCAAGCCTTTAACTGCACATGTTGTTGTTTCAAGCTCTTCAAAAACTTAATACTAATAATAATTAGGCCTAAAATTAGAGTTACACCAAGTTACTTGTTAAAATATTAACAGATGAATTAATATTATTAAAATTAATATCATTATATTAAAATATTATTGGAGCTGTATGAAGTATTGCTCCAAAATATAAGTTGAGGAAGTTTTGGTACAATTTCTTGCTAATCAACCAACAGCCCTACAACTTAATGAAAGTTAGACCTAAAATTAGCTGTGAATTTTCATCTGTGTCAGCTCTATTAGTTAATTTCCTATAATTGCTCACCATTTGTCACCCAAAAGAAAATAAAATAAATTATGTTTTGAGTTTATAACTGTAGGCTGATACTCTAAGTATGTTTATGATATTTTTACAAAGATAAATTATTCAATATTGATAAATAGTAAAGACAAATAGCCTAATGTTGAAAACTGCCCCAGTGCTGTATAAAACTGTCCCGTTTCAATGAATGAAAGTGCCCCAAGTGTGGTTATGTTATAAATCACAATGTAACTTTTTTATAAGTTAGTATTATTGATACAATACAATTAGTACAATTAATTTATATGTATTCTAAACATTGAGCTTTCTAATAATGCATTAATAACAGCAAAAATATTAAAAAAATTAAGGTAGGCCTACTTAGCCTATACCTCCTTTATTTATAACAAACAAATTTCCTACTCGGATTCCAGTAAATGGAGAATTTAAACTTTTATAGGAAGTAGTACATGATGAGGCCTATAGGTGGTTTTGAATCATTTGTTTCCTACTCTTCTGTAAGGCATGGTATTTAAACTGTTTTAAGGTGCTCCTGTATGAAACTGCCCTACTCTCCCCTACTGTATAAGTGTAAATATATTTTAAGTGTTAGCCTATTCGTATAACGTGCATAGAGTTCAATAGCAAAATTATTATAATGAGATGAATTTTACAGAAAATTTATATTTTGGTTCAGGACATGGCCACATCAGGAAGAAGTTAAAAAACACTGCTTCCCATAGGCCTAAGCAGTTTTTAAGTATAAATAAAGGCAACCCCAAACAAAGTAGGCCATCTCTGGCATTACAAATGAACCATGGGCCTAATTTGTTAACTATAGAGTATTCTTCAAAGTTGTTAGATGATAGGGGCCTAAGTTAAATTCAGTAGTCTAATTGGGCCATTGACTATATTGTAATTGGGACTACTATCTGCGAGAGTAAAGAAGTCCCCCGAGCCAGAGCGATGTGCAGCAATAGTCAATTCATAGGCCTAGTCAATAGTAGTAAAATACTTCTGTATTCAAAGTCAATGATTGAGCTAAAGATAGCATAAATTAGATGAAAGTAGAACCTATAACTTATTACCCTTAAAAATGTTGGATTAGTCGTTGTATCCTTTATTGAATTTTAATTTCTTATTTAGCTCTTTAAATTAATTTCGATTGCCAGATAACTTGTACAAGGATTGCTGTCGTTGTTTGAATTGTATGGAGATTCAGATAACAAAGGCTAGTGTTGTTCAGAAAAAGCACATAATATAGGCCTAACTTAAGTTAGGGTTGCTATACCTAAGTTAGGGTTGCTATACCTAAGTTAGTGTAAAAATGTTTTTACTCATTATGACAAAAACACCAAAATATGTAGGGGCCTAGCAGAAAACTTAGGATTTGTCATAATGAAGGGTAAACCTAGCCTAGAATTTTACATTCTGGAAAAAACTATTTCTATTATTTTTACTGTTGTCTAGTGCTTTCCAATCCACATGGTTGAAGGTTACAGTACCTCAACGGACTGTGGAAAAACTGGATTAGATTTGCTATAATATTTTTGAAAATGAAAATATAACCATGCAGGCACTAACATAATTAATAATATCTACACTAGGAAAATGCAGAATTAATTACTTACCTTACCTGTGGTACCAAGACATAAATGTGGTGCACCCGCAAATAGTCCGACATGTTGTTTATTAATTTGGCGGGAAGGGCAGGGAACTTTATGCTTTATGAACAACAGCACCTTCGTGGTAGATCTGCCGCCAGTACTAAAGTAACTTATAATGATTATGTTTTAAATATTTATTTTTTTACGTAATGTGTAAGTTTGGGACTTAATATATTTAGTTTATAAACAAATATGCAGAGAGCTATGGCTCCTAGAAGATGAATATTTAATTTGTAATCACTAATCACGGTAGTTGCAAAAATCGTTGAGTCTGCATTTCCTCCCAAACTATTCGATGTCTTCTGAGCTCTGATTTTATCGCTACGTTTTAGCAGGCGTTTTTTCACATTAAGTATGTACAGTATAATTTATTAAGCTTAGCTGGACATGGGATTTTAAATATATATTAATGGAATAAAATATGCATATTAGCATGACCATATCTTACAAGGACGTTGAAATTATACTGATTCAAACAGCTGATACAAAATATAAACTATATAGGGAATCAGTAGCTGAAACAGCTACTGTTAAAGTAATTATTTAGAAGATCGCAATTTCATGACGCCTAGTATAGTTCTTAATTTCCGAAGGGATGCCTGCTTATAACTTGGGCTGATTTACTGTACAGAAACCTCCGTGGCGCCCCGCCCCCGAACGTATTCGCTGGTTTCTTGGACGTTCTATTGTGATAGCATGTGATGCGCATCCAACAGATATGACGTCTTTTACAAGGTCAGTTAGTTTTGTTAGGCTGGTCAGGCCATGGCAATTTGGCAACACTACTGTAATGCGCTCACGGTTGGGAAATATAAATTTGAAGGCGCCAGGCGGAAGCCTTGGTGATGCGGGATGTTCTGCAAGTAGCATCGTTTCGGCTCCACAAAAATTGTGAGCTCACTACAGTGAAGAAGTTAGTTATGCTATGACAGAGCCAACATGCTAAAAAGATTTAATCGTTGTATCTAACACCTGGATTAATTTTATAGTATAATCTTTTAAAATAAGCTGTAAAGGTTTTTAAATATACAAATTCATTCAATTTTGAACTGATTTCAAGCAATAGGCTAATTTAGATGTTGGAAAGAGCTAGGTTGTAGTTGTTTGGCGAAGTTTACCAGAAATCAAAATTACTGAAGGTCATACTTTAGTGTCGCCTTGATTATCTCTAGATGCACTCAAAGCTCGAAGTCATATTTGATTGCTCATAATATTGGGAATATTGGGAATAAAAATTTCAAGTAAGCCTAAAAGTAGCTGATTTGAGTAAACAGAGTGTTAAAAGGAACACCCAATGTTAGAGGTTTTTAACATAAAACTCCTTCAGTTTTGAACTAGCCTAATTACAAACAATAGGCTAATTTAGGTGTTGGAAAGAGCTAGGTAGTAGTTGTTTTGTAAAGTTTACCAGGAAACAAAATTTATGAAGGTCATACTTTAGTGTCGCCTTGATTATCTCTTAGATGCACTCGAAGTCATAATGAATTATATTGGAAATATTGGGATTTCAAGTAAGCCTAAAGTAGCTGATTTGAGTAAACAGAGTGTTATCAGGAACGCACAATGTTAGAAAGGTAGGCCTACTGCAATGTAACGTAATGTAATCTACTGTGACTCCTCCCTCTATTGCCCAGACTATTAGTGACTATGGTAACCGGTTAGCCACCGGTGACTGCGGCTGAACGCGCCCATTGGATGCCTGTACTAAACTTGAAGGCTGGTTTGACAGCTCATGTTTAGGCCCCCTACTAGTTATTTTAACCTCTTCTCAACTTCCTCTCATGAGGGCGTTGTATACGGGGGTCCTGAGGAACATCATGAAAAAACACGGTATTCTTCACACCATTTAAATTTGTGATAATTTTGAGATCGTCTCAGGACTTAGGTTAGGTTAGCAGATTAGTGGCATAACTTATTTTTTAATTGTTTTTATTTGTGGTCGATGACGCTGGAAGGAGCACTGTCAAGGAGGGCCACCGAAAAACCCCATTATAATGGTATATGTCCAAGAATTCGTATTTCTTGTTAGTGTATTCGACTAGGTGCTGCAGTAACGTGCCAATTTCATTGATTTTGATGTAATGCGGGTTGCCTTGGTAGACCAGGCGGTATCCGCTGAAAAAACCCCAAACTTAGGTAAAGTCGCACAGTCTCCAAAATTTGTTAATGGCTTCGGAATATCAGTAAAAAAATTCCCCATGCGTAGGCTGCAAATTTAAACGTGTGCAAAATTAACTTTTATTGACGATTATTTTAAAAATCAAGTAAAAATATCCACGTTTTTCACTTGATTTTCGAGGATATCTCCCAAGTGATTAATTTATTTAAACAAAAATTAACGGTGCCAACAGTTTTTTTACCGTAGTTCAAGAGAGAGCTATTAAAAAATTTTATTCCTAAAACAGTACATTAAAAAAAGTTATAATTATAAAAAATATGAAAATTGGCAATTTTTGCGATTTTATTATAATCAAACGCATCCCATTTTTACCTCTAAAGAATTTTTACCGTGGATTCGTGAAGTAACCGGACATTGTTGATTGTGAAGATGCGTTTGACTTGCATATTAAAGACTATGTTAACCGGTTACTGCCGGGAGCTCACGTTTGTGGGATCAACACGATGCAGCCCGCAGAGTACTCCGTAACGATAACAAAGACTGCTGCAGAGCGCCTTCAAATCTCAGTCCTACACTCGTGAGCTCAGTAGTCAGTAGTCACCCAAGAGTGCGGCGCAGCTCCGGCAATGGAGTGTTGACAAGCAGAGCTCAAGATAATGCACCAAGTAACGTCAGAATGAAAAGAGCCAAACTCAGGAAATGATAAAATGAGAAAGTTACTAATTAAGACTAGTTCTACATTTTACATACAGTATAATTAGGCTTGTATTAAAATTGATTTTAAATTATAAATATTATTTGAAAATACCCACTTTCTCCAAAATTTAGCTCATAATGAATTTTAAATTTGTTCTTCTTATAAGGCCAATAAATAGGCTAAATAAAAAATAAACAAATAGGAAAATGAAAAAAACAACTTAATTAGGCTGTAGTGATCAAAAATATTATTTTGGTATGGTTTTGAAATGTATGCCTATATTTTTCCAATAAGTAACTATTTTTGGTGGAATATTTTGTAACAAAACTTATGGCGTCATTAGTTTTTGTCTAAAACGAGTTGTTTCGGAGATATCCTCGAAAAACGTGGATTGTAAACGTATTTTCGTGGATGGTGGTATTTTTTCTTGGTTTTTAATATTTTACTCGATGAACAATTTTGCAGAAGTTTAAATTTGTACTCATGGTGAAATTTTCATTTTTTGATAGAAGTCTGAAACCATTAACACAAAAATCTCGGAGGCTGGTCGATTTACCCAGTACAAAAATATATACCGCCAGGTCTGTAGTCAAATTATGCAGACCCAAAGTAATAATATCTTATTCTTTATACAACTCAACAGAAACGAATACAAAATTATTCTTTTTTTGTAGACTTTATAGCATTGAAAAGGTCTAAAACATAAATTTCGGAGCTGTAACATTTTAAATAAGCAATAATATTCCTAAAAATTAGAATAAAAATATATTTACATGAAGACTACATAGCATTGAAATATAAAAATTCCATAAACATAGGCCTTACAGGTCAAACGTTTTCTTGAGAACTGTTACGAGCATTGCATTTTGTTACTTTAGACCTCTGAAGCTGGTCTGTAGCTCTAAAACTTGACATTGAAAAATGTATTAAAATTCTCTAGAACTGTCTCAATAGCAACCAATTAGTGGGGAAAAATTTGAAAAAAGTGTTTTCAATACCAAACACCCTTCAGCAATTAAAGTAGTATTAATGCAATCTATAATGTTTGCTCCTACGGGGCGATTGATCAACTTGGCCTATTACTGCCTTGTTTAAGCCACCGTTGCAGAGTAACAATGATAAAATGAGGAAGCTCGAATTTAATTTACCATTAGCCTGAAAATAATTAAAGTCGTAGGCCCTGGAACCTATGTTGTTATTAAACTGAATCAGACTCGCATAGCCGATCAAGCACGAGTTTTCTGAAAATTTACACAAACGAGTAAATTAAAGGAACAAAGGAACCCTTTTATCACCTTCAGGTCACACAATAAACAAGAAAAACTAATTACCGACAAAGGTGGGATCGCAACAAAGCTTTGAAAGTAATTAAAACATAAACTAGGACAGGTGTATCATTTCATTATTAAAGACACATAAACGACGCCAGGGGTTGCCTAGGAGACCCGTGCTCCGGAGGCAAGGTCAGTGATAGTGTTATCAGGCCGGGTGTGAGCGGCGCCGGCGCCGCGGCGCTCCCCCCCCCCCCCCCGCCCCCCGGGGGGCAGCCTCTCCCAGATCAATAGACCCTCGGTCTGCTCGGGAATACCCTGATCACGGCGGCTATCGCATTGAAATATCGCTCTAAATCGGAATTGCGGTTTTATGGCGACTTCTTCGCAATATTGTGATAGGGTTTTACGAATTTTCATTTGGGAAAAGAATATTCACGTTTTTTGAAGTGGTGTAAAAAGAAGAAAGGATCAGAGTAAGGAATGAGTAGCTCAGTGTTAAGAAACATAATATTAAACATTTAGATGAGAAATTCAAAACAAAGAAGTTGCCGAAATAGAGCACTGGGTTTTTAAGCTTTTGCATCCATAAAACTAAAAAGGGTATTTTTTATGAATATAAAAAGGGTCTGTTTTACGGCTCACACAATACCCTATGATACGATCATCTTCTAGTATGGAATTTGTCATAGGTCATGTAATTCGTCACTGGTTTCTGATTTAAAGATTAAAATATATAAATAATATTTTTATAACGGCTTATCCTGGTAGCCTGTCAGATCTCCATTTTATAATTTTAGGGGACGAGCTTTAAATTACATTCATTCGCTGTAGCTCGTGCAAAAACGGATTGCCCAGTTGGTTGTAATGTTTTTTAATATAATTAACGCTATAAATAACACAAATTTATATGACATTCAACAATACGTATCAACGTAAGTAATACGCACACAGTGTCTCTCACAAAATATAAGTACACAATGTTTTGAACATGTTGTTGCAACAAGCAATTGCACGCCTAATAAAGTGCGATGGAATTAAAATAATTAACCACGCAATTCTTCTAGTGTGACGAAATAAAAAAAATAATGGTAAATTCGAGCCATTAGAATTGAACATGGTAAAGAAATTGAACACCAGGGGCCGACAATTAACAAAAACACTTATATTAAACACGTTTAAATGTATACTGTGTCGTATGTTCCCGTGTTTTGCACCTAATTCAGCGTCTGGTAAGTTTGAAGCTGAATCATCTGTCGTGTTTTATGTCATTATGTTTTCTTCAGAAAGCTGCAGAATAAATGATTGCATCTTCCTCAACTAATAAGGTTGCTACCAAAATTATGAAAAAATTGCTACACCTTAAGTTTTTGCTCAAAATCATGCAACTCAAAATAATAACAACCTAGTATTTCTTTTCTATATAGATACTGCACTTTTATTTACTCATTAAAACAGTTACAACAAAGTTTTGATGCTGTACCTCTTACACTTATCATTAAGCATTTAAGTTATAATACTGTTTATTATTTTTCCTAAAATATTTTTATGTAGTCTAAAATTTTACTCTAAATTAATAAATTAGAATTATATATTCGTTCTCCATCAATTTAAATTATTATATCTATTAAAGTATGCAATCATTTTTGTTTTTAATCCAAAATATTAACCTCTAAATCCAGGCACCACTGACCCAGCCCAAGCTCCCCCGCCATTCGATATGTCGGATAGGACGAGTGTTCGATATATCGCAGTCGAGCGCCGTTCGGCTCGATAGGTCGACAGCAGCGTGTGCTGGGCACAGTAGCACAGTGGTCGCGAACAGTGCAGTCTTGCTCGCCGCGTGAATGGTGTAAGTGTCCGTGGCCTCGGATGCTACGAATCGTTCTCCTTGTCGGTAAGTCGACAAATATTGTGCCTTCTCGGTTTATTTGGCGCTCGAATACTGCATTCTCGGTTTGCTTGGCAGCCGAGCGTGTCGTGTTTGATTTGTGGGGAGCCCGGGATAAAGTAGTCGCGATTGCTGAGGTTTTTGAGCTGGAATTTCTGCGAGCATTATATTTTTTTTATTGAATTTAATGAAAACAGTATTAGAGAAATCAATGTTATTGTTCATCTGCTTTTTAAATCAAATAATCGAATCGTGTTGGGTTGTCACTTGTGAGACTCTCTTAGAGATCACAGATAACTAATATAGAAGATTTTGCTATGTGTAAAATGACCAAGGGGTTCGTATCTACCTACCTACTGAATTTATTTCCGCAAAAATATGGAATTTCATCATAGCTTTAAAACAAAATTTATGCATCTTAATCTTAACTGGCTATCTTTCCATTATAGCCTGTGATATAAAGCGATTGAGCGACAGAGAGCGATATAAATTGTCGAGTGTAAATGACGTCATTTTATTATTGAACGCAAGACTGAAACAATAAAATTAAGAGTTATTAAATTAAAATTAAACTAATTTAATTTAGGCCTACATTAGTAAAAACTATATTTTACCTTGGTACTTTTTATTTGACCAGCCATATTACAAAAAAGAAATGTGGTTATGCCGATTAATGTACGCTTTTTACATATTATTAGAAAATCTTAGACGAATGCAACAAAATATATCAAGTGATAGTACTTTACTTGGTGACATAATACACTTAAGACATTGTTAACCCCTAGGCAACTCAAATTTAGTTTTTAAAGTATTAATTTTTTATTTACTTAGCCGCTGAATTTGATGTATTTAATCTTGTATCAACACAGCAAACCAAGTGTTTTAATGAAGTCATCGAAATTATTGTATAAATATGTAACCTAGACATGCGTTGATCTAACACGCATAACACGCAGTGTTTATAGTTTACTGTACGGAACAATGTTTTAAACATTTAATACAAAATTGCGATTTACTATGCATAAATTGCTTCAAATTAGCGTTAGCCGGCGAAAAGTCTGAATCACAAAGAAATTGAAAAAAATGTGCAGTGTGAATTTTCGCCCGGGAGGATGGAATCAATCTATTATAAAAACCTAATCTTACTCGATTCCTAAGATACAAAGCATCCAATTAGCGCAAATGTGTGGTTGTTTGTTATTTATTTTGGTAAGAGGGTCTCGTGTGAATCGGTCCATCGTAGGACTTGGTAGAATGACGATTTTTAAGACGAAGAGTCTAAATGACGCAGTCGTAAAGTTCCACCTGATGTTGAAAGTAACAATTGCATTTTGAATGTTAAATGTCACTCAGGGGACAACCTCCTGTTTGATAATGTCAGTAAACAACTCAGTTTAATCTTCAAATCTTTTAATAACCACTTCAAAATATTTTATAAAAGCAGTGAGTATAGCCTACAGAACCACTTGTATTTAGAGATTTCACCATTGTTTGGCGACTTTATCAATGTCCAATTTTGATCTTACGCAGACAAATTGTTCAACGATATCCATCACGAAATTTCCTATCAACAATAATAACATAATTTGAAAAGAGTGGCTTTCAATAAACCTTCTTATATAAATAAAATTAAATAGCTCCTCGTTCTTCTATACGATGATTTCATCGTCGATGAAATAACAAAGTGATGACCATCTTTAAAACTATTGAACGGGCCGCCATTTTCCTAAAAAAAGGGGTTTGCCAAGAAGTCTGTTACATTAAATTTTGAGATAATGTAACCCTAATAAACCCTTTAAAATGGTCTACATATCCGGTATTCAACCTATTACCTTAACTTTAAAAATTACTGACCCCCTCGGGCCGTACTTGAGTGAAATTGAAAAATCAAACGTCCAACAGAACAATAAATTTTAAAGCACAAAATAAATTCCGAGGTTTCAACTCTCCAGCTGCTATAAAATAAACCCTCATCACCGATTATATTCAATGAATGTGTTTTCATTAATATTTATAACTACGAAGCGCGAGAGGGAGGGAAATTTCACTTATCGTTCGCCAGCGCCAGGCGTGCCCCTCAGTAAACAAACGAAAACCAACGAGTATTATTCGCAAGATTCCGCTAAGTATATCATTGGCTGGAGCATTTTGGCTTTGTCATGATGTTGTTTCCTATTGGATGAATAATTTGGTTTGTTGATCATATCTTGCCCCATAAGTTAATTGATTGTCCGCTAGATGTAACACTTAGACTTTGGAAATTTTGGATATTTTGGAACTTCTAGTGTGTTTTCGTATGCCTTCGGGGAGTTGGTCTGTTGCTGGCGAATGATAAGTATGTAAATTTACCTCCCTCTCGCGCTTCATAATTAATTTTATTAAATCAAGAATAGTAGTAGTAACGCACTTTCAGGCGAGTTCTCAAAAGATCATTAAATCTCCGCTATTTTGTGTCGGACGAACCCTTTTAAAGAACAGTTTCCGGCATTAAACTCCTCTTGATTGCCACTTTGAAATGAAGTGCACATCAACCTATGCTTACTCTTAAAATTATCTACTTCCTCCTCACGGGCCGTCCCCCAATGAGTGTAAAACATGGAGTCCTTCACATGAAGCATGAAGTATTTCTATACATCTTAGCTGGTGTGTAAGGTATGAACCATCTTGCCGATTTCGTTAAATTCTATACTGTTATATAAGCAGTGTCATCTTGCATGGTCGTATGTATGTTTCTTTGCTTGCTTGTTTGCTCAAAGATCTCAAAAACGGCTCCGAGCATTTTCTTCAAATTTTGGAAATAAGTAATTGATGACTAACAAACTTGTTCTAAGCAGATTACTTGGCCAGAGAAAATCTAATAACGTAAAAAATAGTATATTTCACTACTAGTCACGAAAGTAGCCCATTTCGGGGCAATAAAACACTACCGAGCCCCGAAATGATACTCTTGTGACGAGTTGTGAACAGTACTTTTCATCACGATGCAAATAAGTGACCAAACTTATAAAAAATGATCCAACATTTCATAATTTAGTCATTTTTCTATAAGTAAACACAATACGGCTGAACCAAGGCGACACTAGTGTCGCCTTGGCTGAACTGTCTATTTTAGTTTATTAAGTCAGCTGATTGAACTGTCAAATTAAGGAATTCGTTTGTTTGGGTACGGCAAAATTTTGTTTTGGTACGGAAATGGTTTGTTTGGGTACGGGAATGAAATGTTTGGGTACCGAAAAAGCAGCTGATCATTACTTGTTTTGACGTAAGGAAATCGAGAGTTTTCGTAGATCTCAGCTGTACAGTAACGGGCAATTTTCGTATACAGAGTGATGAAAATGAATTTTTCATCATACTGTCCCGAAAACAGCCGTTTTTAGTTCTCTAAATCGTACGCAATACTATCGTTTTTGGATCACTTCGAATAGGAGTACTGAAAAAACATATGGTAAATTTTGCCGTACTCTAATGTCAATATTTGTTTATGTTGTGTTTGAAAGGTTGAACGATTTCTTAACTTGTGTTTGTAAACAACTAACAGACGTGTAAATGACGATGACTATTTTGGATAACCTCAAAATTATGTACTCTAATTTTTTTACGATTAAATGGTTATTTATACATAGGCCTAATGATGAAAATAGTTGTTCATCACACGGAGCAATGAAAACTACTATTAAACTAGTAATACTATTAAACTACTACTAGTAATGAAAACTACTATTAAAGTCGTTACACTTTAACATTGGCCTTATGAGTTGCCATGATAGCAACGAAAGAAACAAGGGAAGTGTAAATCGCCCTTAAATAATTGGATGAACTGGTAAATATAAAATAATACTGAGCAAGGGGTTCAGTCCACCAGGTACTAATATTCATCCGTTTCCAAATTATACCTTGTATCAAATCATTCTAACGAAGTTTGAAATATAGCGTATTTAGCGATGGTAAAAACGAGCAAAATTTGTTAAAATCAAAAGTACAAAACCCGGAAGTAATTTTAAATAACATTATCTGACAACGTTTTTCTTAAATTTCAACTGAAATTCGGTCTCAGAGTAGCGTTTGTGGTTTGAATTTGAGTGCAACCAATAACATTAATAGTGAACTTTCTGACATCAATTAGACCGCAGATATCGTCGAGTGATTCACATTTTCATTACGTAGACAACGAAAATGTTTCGCTCATATTTGTACTATAAAATAAAGCTTTCTTTTATTGGATAGAATCTCCTCCATGTCTATTACTAAACAAAATTTGCGCCTTTGTTGAGCCTTAACACTGTACGAGCAGTGATATTTTGACTAATTAATGAATCTCTTTTCTTAATTTCTTAAGAAATGCTGTGCTTAATTTAGTGAGCTCCATTTTCATGGCTTATTTTATTAATTGGCTACATTATTAAGCTATTAAAAACAATTCTTAAGTCTCTTTGAATGAAATATATTTTTCACTTCAATAGGCAATGAAAGTCTCATATTCATTGTAGGCTGTTGAGAAAGAATTGAATTGCTCTTTAAGAGTTAATCTGTCGGAAACAAATAACTTGCTCCATACATTAACTATAATTTCATCACAAGATCTTACTGAAGCATAGTTTACTCAAACGTATTTACTCAGTTCCCGTTTCCTCTCAGCTAAGAAAATACGCTTGGCAATGTACGTCTGAAATTTTTAGTAGCGTATAAAAAATTTAACTTGAAAGTTAGAAATAAAAAATATAAGTTTTTGTTCGTCAAAGTTGAAAATTTGGTCAGGTATGTAAGACTATTTATATGTCTTAAAGAATATAAATACAATTATGTCATTTATGTATTAAATTTTTAAAACGTGTTCGGTCTTACAAATTTTGTTAAAAACAATCTGATGCAGTTTTTAAGAGATTGAACCCTTTGGAGCTAGTGCATCATGCATGGCACAACGACTGGGTGCGGGTTGACTGGGGATTGCATCAAGGGAATGCATGTCCTGGTTTGTACAGATTGGACATGTTCTGTGGTAGTGGTTTAGTCTGGAAGGACGTTTCATTCAACTCAATGTTAACCAACGTAGATGGATTTTTTCCTTGGGAACTATATGAGACACAGGAAAAAATCATTTAATGACATGTATTATTCGTAAATTTATATGGAGGTTATTATTATTTCTCAAATTGTTTTGTAGTCTTATTTATATTATATTTTAAAACAATAAAATTGCGCTTTAAGAAGTTCAATTGATTTTCTTGAAAACGTCCTTACAAAAACATATTTGTTTCTTTAGCGAGCAGTTTAGACTCATGACAAACAATAGTCAAAATTTCTAATTTATTAATTATAAATTTATTTTACCTTCATTTTTTAGCGAATTTCCCCTATAGGGAAGAAGCTATTACCGTAGGTCTCATGGTAAGACCTAAGCCCGAGACTATGATAACTTTTCGTTTTGGGGCCACCAGAAGCAAAAAACACCATTCGTTCGAATTCATATAAATATAAATACAGGGTGTTTCACGATAACCATGACAAACTTCAGGATATGATTCCTTGGGTCAAAATGAGAAAAAAATGTCCAGTAAACATAGGTCCTAAACTCAATCGTTTTCTATGAAATAGGGAAAATAGGGATTTTTCGGTTTTCAGTGTACCTATTGAACATTTTGACGTCTAGATTTAAAAGTTGACAACATATTTTGATAAAACCTTCATAGCTAGATAGAATATTAAAATTGAAAGAGATTTCATAACTAGTGTATGCAAAAATAATGAGTGTGACTGAGCAAAAGTTGTCTAAAAATCAAAATTTTCCTTAAAATTCAAGAACCAAAAAATATTTTTTGTTTTTGACAGGCCTTCATTTTGTAACCGCTCGTGCGTTTGGCTTACAACTTTACCAAAAGTTTAAGGATTTAATGGAGAACAAAGAAATATCAATTAAAGTATACTTTATATGGGGATTATTTTTGTAAAAATCCAAAATTTTGTAAGGTATCAAAAAATTCTTAAATTTGGAGAAACAAATAAAAATTTATACTTTGATTATTTTTTTATATATTTGAATCAAACTTGGTATGTGGCTTCCACTAGATGAGAGGTAATCGTTAGTAGCCTAAAATCCCCTCCTTTTTTACTTTTATGGCAGCAAACCTGCGAATTCTTTTTCTAATGTTATTCTTATGGGGAAATAATTTAATTAGATAATTCAGTTATTTCTCATCATATTTAAATACAACTTCGTATATGGCTTCATATTGTTGAGGTCTACCTAATTATGGCCTAAAACCCTCCAGATTTACCTTGTTATTGCAGCAAACCTGCATGATCACTTTCCATTGTTAACCTTAAAAGAAAATCACAAAAGTCTCACTCTTCCTTATCTCCATACGTACCTTAATAATTCCCGCTTTGCTACTTATTCATACTCAGTGATTTTGAAATGATTTATTTAATAATTATTATCAAGCTTCATATCAAGGAATATAAACTAACATCCATAAATAAGCATGTTAAAATTTTCCCTATTAGAATAACATGGAAAGTGAGTGTGCAGGTTTGCTGCAATAACAAGGTAAATCTGGATGGTTTTAGGCCATAATTAGGTAGACCTCAACAATATGAAGCCACATACGAAGTTTATTGAAATATGATGAGGTGGTTATTCTTATGGAGCTTACCAAAACATGTCAAATCTCGCTATGTTGGATTGAAATATGTCGTTTTGCATTTGAAATTCGCTGAGTATGCAGGTCTGCTGCAACGGGGGTATTATTAAGATTATTATGGCTATCATTCAATCGCCTCTCTAATTTTGTGCACTTTAAAATACAAAAATTAATAACATTGGTTTAAACGTGTAATAAATAAACATATTTGAAAGTAATAGGAAATGAGGTGTAATCTAACGATACAAAAAAGTAAATTTTCAAAACAATTCCTTAAACAATGGAATACGAGTTCAATCAGAAATCAGGAAATGTTTGATGGTCTAATAGGAATTTAACATAAAATATATTGATAATATCCGTTGGCGCATTTTATATTCAAAAGGAGAGCTGATAGTTGTCGAAACATTGAAAATATCTGTTGGAATAAGGACTTGACGATTGATAAAATATTGAACATTACGAGTAATCAATTTAACTTCAATTACTGCAAAACCATACACTTAATGAAGGCAATATTTCATAGACCAGACCGAAGGCAATGTCGTTAGCTAAAACCGTGAGCAAGGCTTGCGTAAAGCATAAGGGAAATCCCATTTGCGATCAAGTTTATCATTTTCGACCCATGTTACTGACCCCAGAGCGGCACATTAGCTAAGTGGCAGGATGCCCCCCCCCCCCCCCGAGGAAGGGGACCCCGGGGACCTGATAAGGGGACCGCGTGCGCCGCGTGTTACCACAATAGATGACAGGGCTCGTACTCTGGCCATTTAAATTTTATTAGGAAAAACTTTATCTTATAAAATTTTTAACGAGGTTTAATTAGTTCATCTATTTATAAAGTAAGTTTTGTTAGACCGCTTCAAAACTTTGATTTATTATTACTCTAAAGTTAACTGAATAACACGTGTATTAAAAAAATATTAATTATCAAGAAAGTCTTAATTTTACTCACTCATGGACTGAATGAACTAAGGGAATAACCATTTCCTTTAGGTTGGTAAAAATTAATACAAATGCCAGATCTGAAAAAAATCAATCACAGTAGGATTTATGACAACAATTTTGTCAGTCTGGCCAGCAAAATAACGGCTATTAATTGTCTTTTACTTAGGCAAATATTTTAGTAAATATTAGTATAATCTATATATTAATACGCAAGCGGTTTTCTTTTCACAGTCCAACCGCAACAACGGCTGGACCGATTTTAACGTTTGAAGTATCAAATTAAAGGGAATTTTATGTAGATTTGTCAACAAGTCCCAGAATTTTAAAAAAGGGTGTCACTTAAGCACAGTAAAGGGCTGAAGTTTCGGAACAGTGGCGCTATTCATCGACATTTGAGCAAGCTCAGTTTACTTTGTTTACAAACTGAACATATGGCCAAGCTCTGAAATAGTTCTACAGGTAAACCACAGATAGCAGCAATGAATTACAATTAATTTTTCGAAAAGAGCAGTTTTTAATTGTTCAGCTGGTTTGGCTTTGTTTTCAACAGATTTCTTTTTTAAGATTTATTATGTAATTTAGGTTATGTTATGAAGTTTTTAAAGCTTTTATACATTGCAGTTACCAGTTTTACAATGTAGTTTACGATATCTCATAGTGTTTTTTGAAGTTATATTAACCTGAGCAAATATATTTTTGGATTTGGTGCATTTATAATGCCACCGATAAGAAGAAGACGAACATAGACCGGTCGGAAGAGTCGGAAAGAACACGATCGCAACCGCTGGCATCACCCTCCCGATGTAACATTTTATGCTCCTTCCAACCTCAGACCAAGGAACTAAAGATGTTTTTATTGCGGTGGGTTGCATTTCAAGAATGAAAAGACTGGTAGAGTAATGGATCACTTACACGTTTTTACCACAAAGGAAATGTTGCCTATAAAGACAGCCGTTCCCTATAATATCTGTTTTGGCGATAATTATCAATAAACTGCAGCGGCAGAAGGAAGTCATTGCTCACGGCGCCAGTGTTTGCTCTTGCTACATGTTGCTGTAAGCAGAGCATGATCTTTTGTCGGTGTTAAAATATACATTTCAGAAAAAAGAGGACATGGAGAAATGAAGGTGTTCCCTAAAAAATCGTTTACGTTTACCAGAAACTCCTACGGCATATAAAATTAACTTTAATAGTTTCAGTAGTTAAGCCATAATATTGTTAATGAAGCCCTTTGATTAAACTTGAAGTATATAAGTAGGCTGATTATTCTTCATGATTTTGCTCGATTTCGAGCTACGTGTTATCTAGTGAATTATTAATGTGTAAATGAGGAGTATTACATTGAAATCAAGACTATAGACCTTTTGTTTATTTTTATTTCGCCAGACAAATCGTAAAGCAATAAAAGTAATACTTATTTGTTTTGTTCGAGTCTAATTTAATGGTTAATATCTTAACACTATGTAAATTATTGTTGGACTTAAAAGGAAAATCATTTAGAACTAAACCCGCTTTGCTCGGAAGATCCTTTTATTCTTATTGGTTTAGAAAGTGCTGCATTATGTCAGTAACCATTGGAACTATTTCACACTAGGACGATGTGTTTTGATATAAACAAATCTTACCAAGAGCATTTCCTACAGCCATGACATGGGTCCCTTGAAGACGGCCCTACGGCGAAGACCTAAAAATTATCGAAGTCCTACCAAAGTCCAAACCATTAAGGTCCAAAGCTTTAATTTGATTCAAATTTAGCTTGAATTTGACCAAGATCAAGGGTCTGTGATACGTAAGTTTTGGCTGTAGCACCTGCTATACCAACATACAGCTCTCTTTACATTTAGCATCAAAGTACCCTTAAGGCTAATACAAAAACTGTAAAATGGGGTTATGTATTTTGTTTACTATCTTTATGAAGTTTCAAAACTGCAGTTGAAACTGCAAGGCGGTGCAAAACTAAAAGTTTAATTTAGTGTGCTAACAGAATGTTATTTAATTTGAATCATAAACTTTGATCTTGAACTTGGCTCTAAAATCACGGACATTAAACCTGGATCCATAATGATTTGGAGAACGTCCAACTTTTGGTCGTTATTTTTAACGATGCAGCCTTTAATAGTCTATTAATTTAAAACATACAAACTATCACGTCCCTTGGACTTCAGATATTCAGAACTTTTCTTCAGATTTATGTGTTTATTCGTTAGCTAAAAGAATATGAAAATAGCTTAAGTAACATGTGATTTTTAAAATTTATAATTGAATTTGATTAATGAGCTTATTATCTTAACCAAGAACCACAGTCTTCTTTTTTGGAAAAAGGCTACACTTACCTCCCTCATTCTTCAATGCCAAATATATTTAATTATATGTATATTTCTCGTGGAAATTGTGTTGGCCCCTTATAGGAAAGTAATGTTAGACGGATAACTTGTTAGCACATCTCAAAATCTAACTTTTGATATATTATGTATAAACTTATAAAAATATTTTATTTTAAGGGTTACGTATGAGAGGGAGTTACGTATTTTTTTACCCTTCTCTTGACGATGCTTCTAATATTATTATATTCACAACATCCCAAACTAAATTTGTAAGCTGAAAAATGTAAGTGAAATTCACTAATATTTGACTACTAGAATATTGCATTAAAATAAAAAGACAATGTTCAACAAGACGACAAGATGTATCAGTAGGGCTTGTGGTAGAGTTCTGTATCAGTGTCTTGAGATTTCCTGAATCAGAAGCATATTTGTTGTGTAGCAGTTGACAGTAAACACGGTCCTCGGGAACCGGCAGTTCGGAAGTAGACCTGTCAGTGCCACACTTCCGGCACACAAGTCACACTTCCGGCACACAAGTCGCACATTCTGTCGTTAGCGTCGTCAAGTCTTGTTCGCAAGCCTCGTTACAGTCATTTTATAAACAAGGAATCCATGATATAAAAAAGGTTATACAAATTGAAACAATGCAACACTCCGAATTCATTTACCGGATTAAATGTGATAAAGTTACTAATCTGGGAAAATTTAAATAAGAAGTGTAAACAAGTCATCCTTATACTCTAGCATTTTGTCATCAAAACTGATAAAGGTTATTGGATCTTTACTCTTTTGTGCCTAAAATCTTACAAATAACACTAAAACATTTAATTCACATGGCGAAGTAAAGGAATTGTTTTCCAACCAAGTTTATACAGTTGATATAGTTTTTAAAAGGAAAGACTGTGAACACACGGGGAATTAATGTTCTTAACAGATGAATACAGTTGTAAATAGGAAAATGATGAAAATACACAATCTGTATTTCCAAGAATAAAACTTTGGCACAATGTCGTTGTACAGTAAAGGTGGCGAGTAATTGACGGTCATCACTCATTAGAGAACCTTTTTTCTTGCCTTATGTTAAGTAATTTTGGCACTACACAGACTGCAGTTCATGAATATTCTGTCCCTTCTTTATCGGTATTTGTAAAATTAAGTATGACCTGCAGTCGTTTTTTACTACTGCATACATTTCAACGGATAGAACTATAATATTATTCGAGGTATTGTAATTAATCCTACAGCCTGATTTTAAATAATTCCTTATAGGCCCGTGTGCCATTTTGCAATATTTCACGCGAAACTCAAAAACGACTGAAAAATTTCTGCAACTTACCGCGAAATAAGTGTATTTTAGTAGGGCATTGATTTTGCCTTCCTTGCTGAAACATTTCGCGACATTTTTATATAGGTGGTATACTTAACATGTTTTTGTGCGTGTTGCACGAAACCAAGTTACATTAGTGTCATACTACCCTTACCCACGGAACTAAAAACATTATAATACAGTAGTTTAATCACACAGAATAATCCATCATCGTAGAGTTTCTCGCCGTGTACTGATGAGCTTCCTGTCAGAATAGCCCTTCCTGTTACAAAATGTTTACCGAACCCTTTTTAGCTTCTTAACGCAAGAAGCTCGTTAACATTTATTCATCGTAGCTTTGTTCAAACAAGAAAAGAACTTCGCAGGAAGCATTAAACATTACCGTTCGCTGGATGTTGGAAGAATTATGATTAATGATTAGAAGTTTGCTCTATCACCGTCTAATGTTGGATCGCAATCGTGCTCTGAAGAAAGTTTGTTTTATTCTTACATTAATAGACGATTCGGCTGGAAACGAAAACAAAGTTACTGTTAAGAGAAATGTTCTGAGAGATTTGATAACCTTTTTGCACCTCCATGATAAACGGAATCTGTATTTTAATTCTGCATGTTTTAAACTCTGTGGTCTCCAAAACCTTTCTATTTTTACATCAAAACAAATGCTAAAACTTGTTAAAAATGGGACTACATTGAAAAAGAAAACATATCTCTATCTCATTAAGCTATAATAAACTGAAAAATGTAAAATAATACCGAACAAGCTCGGTCCACCAGGTATTATTACTAATCAAAAACAATGTATTTGTTTTTTAGTTTTTTCAGCTTTCATGGGTTCTTGAAGAGTGAATATATGAATAAATATGAGAAAAGCAAATTGAATTAAAATTCCTTATATTCCTATATTCAGTTACTTATCTCTATCTCATTAAGCTATAATAAACTGAAAAATGTAAAATAATACCGAACAAGCTCGGTCCACCAGGTATTATTACTAATCAAAAACAATGTATTTGTTTTTAAGTTTTTTTCAGCTTTCATGGGTTCTTGAAGAGTGAATATATGAATAAATATGAGACAAGCAAATTGAATTAAAATTCCTTATATTCCTATATTCAGTTACTTATCCTGATATGCTTGTGTTTATGTATCCTTTAAAAGTTTCGCTTACAATATATTGTCATAGTTTTAAAACTAAAACTAACTCTCTGATAAAGAGATCGAATCTATAAAAGAGCTATAAGATTCAAAATCTTAAGAGCTATAAGAGCTCAGAATACCCGGGACTTTTGAGAAAATCATAAACGATATCTATTATCCCAATATTTGAATAAAAGGTCTCGATGAGAAAATTCTAGCAAAAATTATTATTTTCTTATAAAATTTTCCTTAAGGACAAAAATATAAAGAAAAGGGCTAAATAGATCATAAAAATACGGGTTTAATAAACAAATTTGCTTCCTTTACAGTTGCTGAGCATCAGCGCCTGTCCCCAAGTAAGAAATAAACCCAAATTATAACATGGAATCAAATTATATAAATTTATATATTTTTATTTAACATAAAAAAAGTCTAATATAAGTGAAACAAACGAAATTTAACCGATTGCCGTTCAATCTGTATTAACTGTGTAGGAAACGGCTATAAATTTAGATCGTGCGTACCGATTTCGAGCAAATGGCGGGAGTACCTTTTGAGTATCTTGCAAAACTTCAAGTCAGTCGAATAGTGTAAACTCGGCTCGAAAAAAAAATCGATTCTCGAGTACTCACATACAACTAGTATTCACAAAATCCAAATTTATTGTTTCAACTTTATTAATAGCCTATTCCGTTATTTAAGAACTGCCCCAAGGGCGGTTGGCTATAAGCCCAGTCGGACGGCTCAAATGTGGCCGTGTTTGTGTTGATGTTGGTACAACTGAACAATTGCCACAGAGGATTAACTAGATCGTGCATAGAGCAATAACCCAACTACTCTTTCCTCTTTGTTGAATGTTTTACTTCCGTTTCGGCTTGGTGATTCATTAAGCCATTTGCATGTTGTGCAAGTTAAAACGCTCTTTGAATCTCTTAATTGATACAGTGACATATTATGAAGAGTAATTGCTAGAACGTGTATGCAGCATAAGAATTTATTAGATTAGGTCAAAACTTAATTCCTAGTCATAAAAGGTCTATTTATATCATCATGTAGGCGAATAAAATTTGTCTTTTCCTTTTAAGCTGTGTTAGAAAAATAAAAATAAAAATATTCTCCATGCCCATATAACCCATAAGAATGTAACATGAACATGGATTGAAACGAATTTAATCTTGAATCTTTATTATATGTAGTCAAAGGTCAATTTATAACACAATTCTGATAAACTGTTATGACAGAAGGGTAATTTTCAATATTATCTTTAAATTAATAGTGGAGGAACACAAAGACAGATCAATGATAGTTTTCCTTCATTCAAAATCATAATTATATCGGACGGTGTTTAACTATGGGTAATTCAATTTATTAAATTGAAATACGTACTGCATTTAATAGTCTCATGCTTCCTTAAAAAAATAGTTTTCTTCAGTGTGTACGTATTAGCTAGAGACTAGTTATAAAAATAAGTTTTTCCAATTAAATGTTTGCATTATTTATTAAGTATTTATTCTAGTAACAATGCAGTTATTTTGACAAAGTAGTCCAAGATTAAACATAATATAGTTTATTCCAAAAAAATTTTTGCCCAGTTTCCACCAATTACGCTTACACTCACACGTGTCCGCAAAAAAAGTCTTGCATGATTCTATAATATTTTTACCCGAAGATAGGTTGATAAGTATCTTTTCCGGTAGACATTCATAAGTATTTCGGTGTGCTACCATTGCCTTCCTCGTTTGCCCCTTTTACTGCTGCAATAATTTGCTTGAAAGACACTTAACTGAACTTCCATAAAAAATCTCGTCACATATGTATTGCAACTTTTAGGTAGGAAGGGCGCCAGAGCAGTAAATGACTAAGGTACCGTCTTCGCGCCTCAATTCAAAAGTAATACTTAAACTTGCTCTTGCCGCTGCGGACGCTGACACCATTAGGATACTTTCGGAGTGCTCCAGGAGTGTGTGTCTTCCCTGAAGCTTCCTGTCACTCATCTTGTATGTCTGTTATTGCTGACACTCGTCTAGAAATTCAGGGCGTTCTGTCAAATCGTTGAAGTTAATTATATCGACATCACCATCTAATGAATATGATAGTTGTATAACGCACAAAAATGAAACAGCAAGCAGAAAATTACAATTGTAAAAACCAAACTCAACGGTCCTACGACTGACTTTGCAAAGTTTCACTTCGTTAGGACTGCCCTATCGCCAAATTTGGAAATAAAATATATGTTATAACGTCTAATAATATCAGTCGTGGACAGTCTAGGAGGAAAATTAAACACAACAACTGTACATGAACTGTAAAACGCTAAAGAATGGCCAAAGTGACTACTGTGACAGGTGACGAATGACTATGTTTTTCTTAACATTTGTTTAAACACACTATCGATATTGTGAACGTAGCTCGTAGGTTCGCTGCTGTAAGGTTCTTTAAACGTTAACTTGAGTTGAATACTTTTTAACATTTTATTCATTTTAGTCTTTTAAGGTTGCTTAATTCAAGGTTTACAAGCAATCATTTATTATTTTTTTCAATTGTTTGCTTTACAGTTTAAAGCCTCGAATCATACCTTTCTATATTCGGATACTCGGTTCCATGTTCACCTTCCAGTATAGAATTTCCATAAGGCCCGCATTACACTATCAAATATTTTATAAAAGATTCTTTTATAATAGATTTATTTGTCCAATCAGAATTTAAGATTTTTTTTGAAAATCAGCTGGCTTGAATTTTGATTGGTCAAATCAAATCATTTATAAAATATTTATTTGATAGTGTAATGCGGGCCTAAGCCATATATTTCAAATGGAAGATTAAGTTGTACAATTATGTTATTATCAGCTGATAATTTTATAATGATATGTTATGGATATTAGTACCCAACGTCGGTACCCAACGTAGGTACACTTGGCATATTTTGACCCTTGGCCTAGTCCATTGTTAGAGCTGTCAGATATTGTTAATTGTCAATAATTTTGGACAACAAACAATATAAAAACCAATTTCTACAAACATCAACTGTATTTTGTTTACAAATGACAATTAAGATATACACTGACAGCTGTTGGAAAATGCTAAAACGTCAGGCTAGTACAACTTTGCGTATCAGCTGTGGTATCTTGATGAATTTCACTTCACACCAATTGCTTTAGGTGTAAAGGGTTCCCAAGTGTCAAGATATAATGCGCCAAGTGTAGGATTGCGATGTCCCATAAGGCCTGTATACTGAAAGGTGAATGTGGAATTGAGTATAACAACAGTTTCACTTTCTTAAAAACATCAATTTGCTATGAAATAAAAAGTATTAACAATGTTGTTGTTAGTTACAAAACATGCTTTTAATTCCTTATATGGTCTTTTCCCACTAACATAAGCTGCTTTATGTTTCAAAGTAACAACTTGATTTTACTGGAAACAGAAATTCCTTAGGTATGTATTCTGATTGCACAATAAAATAAACAGTTTACACGGATAATGTTTGAAGGTTTCCATATCGGATGTTTATTCTTTGTTTATAATCTCTTTGTAGTTTATTATCGCCCAGTCCAAACTGAGTTCCTGGTCTTCAGCCAATATTTACATATCCAATATGGAAGGTGAATTATTGAGATATGGCTTTAAGAACATATACTTTTTTATGACTTTTGACTCGAACGAATTTAGATTGTGCTTAGATCTCCCAAAACCTCATGTCTAAGTGATTGGAAATATTTAAATTTACTGATAATTTGTATATATCTTTATCATTGTAAGTTTTAGATAGACAACAAATCAGTCTTTCTCGTGAACTCAAGAGTATTTGCGTTAGAACTTATCTGCATTGGGGTACCAATAAAATTACACTTTTAAATTTTTAAAAAGAATATGATAAGAATTAATTATAAAAATGTCTTTTGCGAAAGCAATACAGTACGCGTTAGCTGAATACGTTTTAAGAAAATTGCTACTATAATCATATTAAGGTTTGCTTTCAATAAAAACAAATTTTACGATTCTTTTTCTGAATTTAAACAGTTAAATATTGAATGGTTTTGGAACAAAGTAACATTTGTAAATTTAGAGATTAAAAAAACATACTTAAATTTATATAAGAGTCTATAGAGGAGTCACGAAACTTTAAGATTGAAGTAATATCGAGGTCTCTTCCCACAATGACGTCTGGTGATGCCACGATTAACTGCAACTTAACTATCATCAAAGCTTTGCCCTCTAGGGATTCTTCTGTTTCTTTTCTTTTTTGTCTCTTTTATAATATTTATAATGCATTTTACTTTACTGATTGGCTACTTGTAATGTAGGCTAAAGGACTACCCTGCGTCCCCTAGTCTCACTTGAGTGGAAAATGAAAAAAATATAATAAAAGTTAAATATTATTATCGTTTAAATACCACATTAGGTATCATCATTTAGTTTTAAGACCTCTTAAACCGGTCCATTTTAAAAAATCTCGAGGAGAACGTCTACTCAAAGCAAACAATACTTCAGATGAAACACTTTTGAACAGTGAGTTAATATATTATCAGCTAATGTAGTTGCTAAGAAGATTAAGAAAGCAAAGTCTGGAATACAGTTTTACGAAAAAAGGCAATCCAGTGAAGTAGTGAAGAAGAATAAAAAAAAATTTTACAGTTCAAATTACATTGTTTGCACCTTAAATTTCTCTTATATGATTAAATTCTCCCTTTAATTTTTACTTTTATAATTATATAAGACATTTCCCTTTAAAATGTATATCAATTAAATTAGAGTTTTGCCTGTACATTGCTTAGAATTATAAAATTATTGGTTATTTTCGTGTTTTGAAGGTAGAGAATTCGAATCAAGCCTTACCTCAATTTCTGTCACTCACACATTAGACCGCTTTTCACGCAAAAACTTAGAGCACTGGTAAGGCTGAAACTTATTTTCAGTATTTTATTCACATATACTTACCCTAATTATTATTATTATTCATAAATAATAATAAATATGTGAATAATAATAATAATAATTATTATTAAATAATAATAATAATAATTATTATTATTATTATTATTATTATTATTATTCACATATGAGAAGGTTTAAACGAAGGTTTTAGACAAATTAAAACTAGGGTATGTATTTTTGAAATTAAACAGCAAGCTTCTAAAAAGGGAATTTTATTTGTTTTCGACCCTATTGGAAAGCTTATGAAGTTGTCATGACAATCCAAACATTAAATCATGAATCCAAGGAAGTTTTTAAGTTTTTCCACGGGTGAAACCGTGTTGATCAGCTAGTTAGAAATAAATCGTTATACACTAGCTAGTCTTAGCCCTTGTTTATTTTATTATATTCTTTTCTTTTTTTTAAATAAAACGAAGCATACGAATATACGGCGCTACCTACAAAGAATTTCTTTTACAGAATGAAACATAAATTCTGGTATCCAATATACGTTGCGGCCACTCACCGTCACGATTCGCTTTGAAAGCCTCAATCCTGGTTCGTCGATGTAAAGGTAATTACAGACCCTTTGAAGATAATAATATGTTCCTCAGAATTTCAGAGCGGTTTGCTTCGCTGAAATTGTAAAGGCCAAGCGAATAAAGGTAAATGATTGAACTTTAGTTACAGTTTTGGGTCTCATTCACCTCAATAGATTTTGTATGTCTTTATATACAAGCATCTAATAGCTAAGCATTTTTTCCATAAGATTTTTGAAATCCCTTTTCCTCAGGCTGCGTGCAAGAAAAATCTGAGCACACCGATAGAATTGTATTTTCCTGTAGATGTGCACAATCGCAATACAATTTAAATTAGTCTTTTAGACATACAGAAAATTGAATTACAATAAAAAAAAACATTGGCTTAACGAGTTGCCATGGTGGTGATAGAATAACCAAACAGAACTGTACATTTTTTGTCATCATATGTAGCTGTTATCACATGCTATTTTTCGTAGAGTAAAGTTTAAATGTAGATTATGTAGGCCTAAAAGCGAAAAGTAAGCAAAAACGTACGCTGGGTTTTCTGTCATCTGATGAGATATAAAACCAAAACAATAGCACATTTTGGAAATTCTTATCAAGCAATAAACAAATGGAAGGAATTCAGTTAGTATTATCCAGTTAGTATGTCCAGTAAAACATCTATCAGAGTTAAGAACTAATTTTTATTTGTCAAACAATTTGAAGCTATGTTTTGTTGGGACATGGAGTGAAAATATAGTATTTGATTGAAATCAGGACTATTTGGAGAAGATTGAAGATATCATATTCAAATGTGTTCCATTTTATATATAAGGAGAAAATAAAGTTTGCTCGCTTAAGATGAAGAGATAAAAATTTTCTGATAAAAAGGGAAGAAAAAAGTACATGAAGTTGAGTCTCTACCAATGTACTTACTGACGTGTAACTAGAGTACAAATGGTCATTACATTCAAATTGTGTTTTTATTGGTGGAGAATGGGTCAAATATATATAAAATTTTGGTGATAATGACAGGAAGAGAGGGCAGGAGGGAAAATGGTCCCAAGAGTAGGGAAGGAGGGAAAAAGTTCCGAATGGTAGGAAAAGAGGGAGGGGAGATGGTACAGTAAGAAGAGAATGAAGGAGAGAAGGAGGGAAAAGTGGAAATAAGATCGGAAGGAAGGGAAGTAGAGAATGAGAGAAGGAATGAATGGAGAGAGGGTGGGGGAGAACTGTGATAAGGGGTGTATGGGATAAACTTATTTAATGATAAAAAATAAACGTGGAATCTTAATGAAATGCTAATTACCATAAATAATAGCCTAGTAATTGCTGTAAATATACGCCAGAGGTGAGGTAAAATAATTAGTCAAAGATCGAGTCTTTCTCTTTTGATTTTGGTTCCCATTTGGTTATATTATGTGTTTACTGTTATGGAAAATGTGTACGATATGAAATGTATTTAGAATCGAGTTGGTGTATGGAAAAATGATTTTCAAAATTAGCTATTTCTCTTCTTTGATTTGAAAATTGGTCGAATTTTTTTACCACTGGCGATCTCTAGTATGTTTAAATATTTACTCCGACACACGCCATTGAATATAATACATACAAACTGAGCAGCTAACATGTTTAGCGAATGTCCCCTATAGGGAAGAAGCTGTTACCGTAGTACTCATGGTAAGACAAAAGCCCGAGACCATGATAACTTTTTGTTTTGGGGCCCCCAGAAGCAAAAACACTATTCGTTAATTTTCATACGTATATATATATATATATATATATGTGTGTGTGTGTGTGTGTGTGTCTTTAAGCACGATAACTCGCGTAAAAATGGTCCTATTATAATGAAATTTGGCACGGACGTATAAAGTAGTAATAATTCGGACGGGTTCGTAAACCAGCCCGATCGGACTACCGGAAAGGGGGGTAAAGGGGGGTAAACCCCCAAAAATGGGTTTTTTGAGTTTTTACATAGAAAAATTTAAGTTATCAAATTTTTGTTAGCACCATTGAACTCAGCTCAAAAAAACAAACAATTTAGTATTTTAAATCACTGCTCTGTGTCCATTGGTTACCGAGATATTGAAAGTGGTAAACACAGTACGTTGTCCCAATGTTAACCTTATGAGAAATAAATAAAATTCTATATCTCGCTTATTTCTCAACATATCTTGATAAAACTTGATAAATGGCTTCTTCTAGTTCAGATCTACTAAATATTGTATTAAAACCACCCAGTTTTAATATACCTGTAGCAGCAAACCTGCATACTCATTCCCCATGTTATTCTTATGTGGCTTACAAAAACATGTCAAATCTTGCTATGTTGGATTGAAATATGTTGTTTTGCATTTGAAATTCGCTGAGTATGCAGGTCTGCTGCAACGGGGGTATTCTATTTGTATGTTCTCTATCAATTTTAACAGATCGTTCAGGGTAGTTTTCCTTCATACAAAATTGACATTTTAAATATTTTTTAAACTACGTGGTTAGGCCTACTGGAATTGCTCCGAATAATTTTTATTTATTTTTGATAGGAGTGTTTTAAATTATGAAGTATTTCTTTACACTTTCGCAGTCTTCAAAATGTCATTAAGGATTGATCTTGTGATCCTCAGATTTCGAGATAAACATAAAAAGTAAGAAAATAGTGGAGTATATTAAAGTTAAAAAGATATATATTTCCTGTAGTAAGAAAACTAACGCAATAGCCAGCTATGATTATTTGTTGGAATATTAAATATTATCAGGTAAAATGAAATGAAGAACCATTACATTTTCAATTAATGCACGATTTTTTGAATATGTAAATTCTTTATTCAGTTTCATTGCACCATCATAACTTCATTTACCCGAAAGGAATGTTAATAGAATTTTTGAACAACCAAACTGATATATGCTAAAATATTTATCAAATATTTACATATGCTGCATATCGCATATTGCCCAAGTAAGATTGTAATTATCAATATTGATCATTAACACGCTGGTTTAACCGACGCGACGTTTAGAATGTCTATATTTAAGCATTTAAAATAATATATTTAACTGTCTAAACTGGATTAAGCAATGAATGTCAAATATTCCAGCTCAATCGATATCTCCTAAAAATAATTCGAGGAAGTTGGCGCGACGGGAGGTACGCTCCAGGCATTTCATCGACGCCCACCTACTTCGACTTTCCAACAAAACTTCAATAAAACTTTTAATTGTCCCCCGATCGGCTCGATTCTTCCTCCCGGTTCCATTGTCATCCCTCCCGCCCAGTTCTCATTTATTTGGTACTTTCGTTTCACGTAGTGCCTTTTCATCACATCAACTTCTGAATTGTTTAAAAATAATTTTAAAAAATGAAGTCTCTTTCATTTTGTTCATGGTTAAAACTTCCGTTTGAGGCTCTAATGTCTGTACACTAGGATGAAGTAATAAAAAGCTGAAACATTTTGAAATATTGTAAAATAAATGTATACGCTTAGTTCTAGTTAATATCACCTTCCTTAAGTCATTACTCTCAGTCAAACGTCTTTAAATTCGAGTATGTTTTGGATTTGAAAAAATTAAACTTAGTATTTTGTTATCGTTTTACTTTTTATGTTAAAAAAATATTTTTTTATGTCTGAGGCGCAACGGAACCAATGCATAAGCTTTTCGTCATTCTGAACTATTTTCTTTATAATTTCTCTTAGGTTATAATCAAAATTAAAACTTAGAATAAAGTTTTTCTTCGTAAGAAGCTGTATTTTACTCTCTGCTTGATCGTTCACTGGCATTCAAACTAAATTAAAAACTCTCGGTTGAAAAAACAAATTGATTGGAATGCTCTAGATAAAATCACGTTGAGCTTTACGTTATAAAAGTTCAGACAAGATGTACGAACCTCTTCTCAACGTGCCAATTAATTCTGGCTAGAAGTAATATAAGTTTAATGAAAGAATCTCGGACCACAAAGATGCTATTGATTGCCGGGAGTAACGTAGCAACGGCGAGCGTCTCGGGCCCACGTCACCGCTCCGCGAATCACTGACCTATTTTATAACTCGTTCCATCTTTCCAATCGAATCTTAAAATACCACCGGCAAAAATCGAGTCCGGCTGGAGTCATAATGAATATATTTAATTCATTTTAAGAAAATCAAATCCTGCTTGTTTTGTCCCTGTTTTGTCCTATAGTCCAATAAAAGGATAACATTGTTATTAGTTATTAGTCATAGTATTGTTATTAGTAATAGTAAAAGTTAAAACACTGACGTATTTAGTATGACTCGTTCCGTCTCTTCGATCAAATCCTAATCCCACCAGGTAGTAGGAGTCTGAGGAACTTAATGAGTTTTACTGGATTTAAATCCCACTTGTTTTAGAGTTCTTTATCGTTAAATTAATCAATAATAAAATTGGTATTACCTAATATAGTCAACATCAAACCACTGACATATCTTATAATTCATTCCATCTCTCCTTCACTTCTAGATTGGAAATAGTCTAATTGGAAAAATAGTCACTTCTAGATTACTAAGAAAATGAGACAGTAAGTTCATATTAAAGAGGGTACTGAGCAATCTATATCAATCGACCACACCGATCACGAGGTCCAATAATCAATCTCTAATTGAACCTGACGATAAGTGACCGGTCAAAATCGATCTTAGTGTGTTTCTTCACAAATTTTCCATCTCATCTAAAGTAAAAAAAATGGGAGAATATTTCAAGTTTTTAAGACAACTTTTAAAATAAATTGCCATTTCAAGTCGTCTTTTCCAATGAAAATGTCAAGACAGTAGGGCCAATTTAAATGAACGAAAACTGAAGCAACATGGCAATTAAAATTCATGATGTGGTGTTGGGTGATTTCAACCGTCACTTTCGTCCATTTCGATATTCTCATCGGCCGATTGCTTGCTCTATGGTTTCACGCTTCGGCACCGATGGTTGCTCTGTGGTGACCAGAGAGCGTTGGTTGCAACCATCGCACCAAATGGTGTGCGGTTAGAGAAGTGTCATCTGTTTGAAGATAGTTTCCACTAACATAATTGTCAATTTTCACGAGGATGCTGTTTGCGAGAATATTTAAATGTATAAAGGTACAGAGGATACTATAGCTCTTTTTTTTTAGACACTAGGGAACCCCACCTTAGTTAATATATATCAAAATAAATTTATTCTATTACCGTGTCGATAGAAATAGGTGGGACATAAATTCTGAATCAATGCAGTTTTTATGTTTCTATGATTTTATCATAATATGTTTATCATTATATTGGCTATTTTTTACTATTTATGTACATTACCTGTTCTGTACATTTTAAAAACAGATAGTTTTGAAGGACTATCAAATGTTAATGGCACAAACAACAAATGGTGATAGGATATTTTCACTATATATCATTTCGTCAAGTCCGTTAGAACGGTGAACATAAGGACGTGACAACGGTAATAACATAAGACCCTCTTTACCACGCTTGAGGTGTTTTTGCGATGAGGGAAATAAGATAAGAGTTCGTTTTGGTCATTCATGTGGTTACTTAGTGTTAGTATTGTGACAAACATTTAAAGTCATCTTCTCTATTAGCCAAACAGAATGCATAGGAGGGTTAGGTAAAATTTCCGTTATTGTTACTATGAGGTAACAGTAATATAAAACGCTCTTTACTACACTACTACACTTGGTCTTTTTCGTTGAGAACAATAAAGGAAGTGTAAGCAGTGGGTGGGAAACTTTTCCAATTCCAATGAAATGTTGAAAGAACTTAAATATAGTCGGTGTTGTGACGCCTACTGAAAGCAATCTTCGGTCTGCTCTAAATAAACATGCATCGCTCGGAGCAATTGTCCGCAAAGGGTAAAAGTTAACAACCACTACTCCATTTTTACTGCACTTAAATTTCTTTATATTGACATTAATCTACTATATATTTGTCAAATACCACTCACCTATCATCGCACAGCCCAAACTACTTGACCTAGAACCTTGAAACTTTGCATGAACGTTCCTCTCAGGGCATAGGCATCCACTAAGAACGGATTTTTAAAAATTCCTTCAGGGCTGCGTCCTATGATACATCAAAGTTTCAATGTTAAAGTATAGGGAAGCACTTGTAGTTGTCATGGCAACCTTAACATTAAATCTGAAATCAAGGAAGTTTTTTCTGTTTTTCCACGGGTAAAACCGTGTTGATCAGCTAGTGATGAATATGTGTAATAGGTATGTCACCTATGTTATATCATGTTATTAAAGAGCCCAGTTATTGTGTTCAGGTGGTGTTTTGATGGCCTCTACAAACGATCTCCAGCTTGCTCTACAAATAAGGAAATTTGAAGCTTACGATATAAATATTCTTTATAACAACTTTATTACTCTAAGAGGATAAGGGAAGTATGCCCAGTACGTGGAACACTTATGCTATAAAATGTTATGAGAACTTAAACGTTATTAGACGCCTACTGAAAGCGATCTTTCTAAGCCCAAATAATGCGCATCAGTAGGAGCTGTATGTATACGGTGGGAGTTAACAACGAAATCAATCCCTCGTTACGATCCATCCGCGATTTTTGCTTTGATATGATTGCAATTAACACGGATAACACTTCCAAGTGTTTGTAGTGAGTGGGTGGAACACTTATGCTATGAAGCGTTCTAAGAACTTGTTAGTATTGCGACGCCCACAGGGAGCGGCGTCTGTGTGGTCTGGGGCGGTCTCCGTTGCCAACTAGTCCAAACATCCGAACTGTAAACTCAGGTAAAAGGATCGATTGAAGGCAAATATTTTTGATACGTAAAACTGAAATCGTAAACCGGAATGACTGAAGTTTTGTACTTCAGAAGTAATTTTTTAGTGTTAATTTGCAAATAAATGTTATTGGGAAGAAAAGTATTTTCTGAAATTCAACTGTACCTTAACAAACATTTACTTAGAAGCTGTAAACAAGCGCACGAGATTTTAAATAGATAAATACCGTATCGTGAAAGACGGGGTAAACGATTAACATCGTCTACCTGCAGGTTTCATTATTAAGGAACGTGAAAAAAACAAAGAAATTGAAGCTCACCAGAGAATATAAATAACTCACAATGTTTACAATTTGTTTCGGTTATGGAGTTGAGACGTTATTACACTTTATAACACGGTGAGCTTGGTTTGATGATTTTAGATTATCTTCGCTAAAAGGAAAATGAAAAACGGCTGACCTCAGTGCAGTAGCCAAAACCGTTAGCTTTTTATACGCTTCTGACTTATTATCGTCTGGTGCTACACATGCATAAACCATGTTAGGTTAGAGGTTACATTTTAAGTGCTCGTTGATGTAGGCGAGGATAAAATAATTTATGTATAATAAGAAAATATATGATAAAGGAAGTTTAGAGAAAATTGCATTCTTTACCCTAAACTTAATTAAAAATTTATTTATTATTAAATATCTTTGATTTTTTTTGTACAGCTTAATGGACTATGTACATATCGATGTAAGGATATAATTTAGGTACCCCCATGTGATCTTCATATGTATCACCCACCGTAATACTGAGGGTCCGACATGTATTTTAATGACTAATGTCATATTTTATGAATATACTCTAAAACAAGCACTGTTTAAACGGGCAAACCTCTTTTAATCCAACGGTTTTGGATTTTTCACTTGGGATTTTTGGCCATAGGAATCGATCAGAACTGGTCTTCTGGGAAACTCCGCTTTACATCCTACAGCCCTTCAAAGTGCCCATGTTATTGTAATGGTAATTTTTACCAAAATAGCTTATTCATATATTCATGTTGCTTTTATATTACCCGAGCAAACCTTGGTCTCCCTGTACAGTTGGGTTAAAGATACTTCAAAACTAACATCGATCACTATTTATAGTTGAATCGAACGCTATTGACAGCAACATTGTTTTCCCATTATTTCATTTATCACGGAGGACATAGCCCTACATTGATTAACTTGAGTTGTGAGGAAGTACTGCATACTTGCGTTTTTGTATATTATATTTGGTATACCAAACTTTAAAATCTATTTAGAATAGGCAATTACATTTTAACACTTAACTCTTGTGAATTTATTCACAAAAGTCGTTATTTTTTAGTAAGCAAAGTTCACACATATTGAAGTTTCAAAACCAAAAGCAACACTTACACGTTCGCTTAAACACAGCAATCGGGCCATTTCACTTCCGACATCAAAAGGTCATGAGACCAAGACATTTACAAATCACCACCACTTCCCAACTGACAGCTGAGACTGTTACTTTTGTGGCGCGATCGCGGGTTTAATATTGAGAAAACTGGTGGAATACGATTCAATTTTGACCGATTTATGTTAATTGTGGTCAATGTTAATTAGCCCAGATTACCTTATGATGTATTGCTAATAGAATAAACCAATTAGCTGAGGTTTATCCCTCTTTGGATTACGGTATAAAATCATTAAGCTTTAGATATTAATGCTCGCCTCTCTAATAATTATTTCATTTACTGTTTATTAATATTTTATAAATGTCGGACTTTTGGAAATCCTTAAGCCTAGGATTCAAATAAAATTAAGCTTAAGGATTTTTACACATATTTACTGGGTGGCGATGAAAATAGTCTTTTAAAATAATTGTTGACAATACTGCAGCTTAAAAAATATGCTTTTTATTAATAGGACTCATTGCTATTTTATTAACATAACTGTATGTTCATTTTAGCGAATTTCCCCTATAGGGAAGAAACTATTACCGTAGTACTTATCGTAAGACCCAAGCCCCAGACCATGATAACTATTCGTTTTGGGGACCCCAGAAGCAAAAAACACCATTCGTTCGAATATATATTTGTCTGTTAACACGGTAGCCGTAAAAATGGTCCAATCCTAATGAGAATTGGTACAGACGTGTAAAGTAATCACTCGGATGAGTTCGTGAACCAGCCCAATCGGAAGGGGGATAAACCCCCTCAAAAATGGGGTTTTTGAGCTTTTTACATAGAAAAATAAAATTTATCACATTTTTGTTGCCACCATTGAACTCAGCTAAAAAACATTTTGTGTTTACAATCACTGTTCTATGTCCATTGGTTACCGAGATATTGAAAGTGGTAAACACAGTACGTTGTCCCAATGTTAACCTTATGTGAAATAAGTAATATTCTATATCGTGCTTATTTCTCAATATATCTTGATAATACTTGGTTTGTGGCTTCATATAGATGAGATTTAATAGTTATTGGTCTAAAATTTCAAATATTTCCATTTTCGTGGCAGCAAACCTGCATACTCATTTCCCATGTTATTCTTATGGAGCTTACAAAAACATGTCAAATCTCGCTATGTTGGCTTGAACTATGTTCTTTTGGATTTGAAATCCGCTGAGTATGCAGGTCTACTGCAACGGGGGTATTATATTTGTATATGATTATTTAAAGTTTAGGTTGAGCACATACTTGTAATTTAAGTTCAATGACATTGGCAATGGAAATTGTAACTTGTTAATTACTTTGGCTAATAAAAGACTTATTATCATTGCCTTAGATTACTTCCAGATGCGGTATTGATTTTCTTATTTTTCTTATGCTCAAGTTCAAGATAATAATATCAGTAATATTTACAAACTTTAAAAGAATGATTATTTTTATACTTAATCTGAAATATTATACATTTTCATGTTCGACCCCAGTTTTGTTATTGTGTGTGTCCTTGTTATTGTGTTATTGAACAGTGTTATTGTTCGTTTCCAGGTATGTACCGCGTGTACCGAGTCATGACGGTGTGGTGAGGGGACGTTCTGAAAAAACTGTAAGCACAATTCTGTTTTTACCGTAGAGACGTAGTTTGTAGAACATATATTCAGATTTTAATAGCCTATCATTTTATCTTCGTAAATTTAACTAGTGTGTAGAACAATTGTGAATTTAATCAATTTTTAATTCACTAAACTTGCTAAAAAGTCTTGGTTTGAAACGGTTTATAGCCTTTAATTTGTTTTCATTTCTAAGAATAACTGGTAAAATAGGCTTTAGTTTCATGTTGATTTTGTAGTAATTTTGTAGTCTTTGTTTCATAGCAATGGAATAAATTTGCCAATAATTGAACTTCTCATCGGGGCAAACTGTTAAAAATAACTTATAACTTTAGACTTGAAACTTCAACTTCAATGAGAAAGGAATTCGCACAGACCATAATTCGTCACATAATTTGAGAAGTTCATTTATTTAATCTGCTTTAAAAGTGTCTATGTATAGGTTCTACACTTTGAAATTTCAACAGAGCAACAACATTCATTTAACATAAAATGAGGTTTAGTTTACATGGGTCTTCTTTCCTTGTTTCATTTTCATGACTCTTTTTATCTTTTCAAAGGTATTGAGCCTTTGTGTTAATCCTACACAAAATCTCTGCATCAGTTTCTTGCATTCATCTTTGTTAAGTCTTAACAACAAACTGTAAGAAGATGGACAAACAATGATCGGCTGATTAACTGATCTCAAAGTAACATTTGTAAAATGACCATTCGCCGTAAAAACAAATTATTCAACGCTCATAACGGCCAAGAAATGAAATTTTCAAATTGATAAGTTTATTTGAGTCGCATCTTAAATACATGTTTGGCAAATTTTTACCTAAGTAAAAACATAAAATATTAAATGCCCTCATAAAATAGACATATTGTTATTGGTACATTTCTCAAATCGAGTAAAATAGGCAGACTGATCGCTAACACTGCAATATAATTTGTATTCCGAGTGCATTTACAAAATACAGGTTAAAAATTTATAGTGCGATTTAAAACTGAATTTTTTTAGGTTAATATTCAACTAGTACAGCTATTGTAAAACTCCTAACGTTGAAACATGCATCAATGTGTTGGAACATGTATCAATGTGTCTTCACTATCAATAGATCAATTTTTTGTTAGAAAATCACGTGTCCAGAGGTGCTCCTGAGTTAACTTATGTTCCTTTTTAAGTTTCCTTTTTAAGAAAAGAAATACAGTAAATTAAGATAACTTAAGACTGTTGGTCTTAGTTTCAATAGGGCAAAATCTTCCTTATTTTCTGTTGTCCTAAAACCATCAATATTTTAAGAAATCAAAATCATATGTGGATGAACGTTAAGTGACTTTTGCTAGCTTTGCATTCTGTGGTATACCTCTGGAACTATTTCAAATCCTGATCATCTGTATTGTTACAAACAACTGTGAATTGGAGAAAGTTCACAGGCTCTAACTCAGATAGAGGCACTTTCGCTGGAATTTCAAAAGCCTCCTGTGCGAAGGCTGTTTGTGGGATATTTTCCAAATCCCGCATAAAGCACATCTAGAGAGTATTAGCTTTAATTTGATACCAAACATGTCTAGATAGATTAATTTCCAGAGATCGATATGCTGTGTACAAAATCCCTTTAATAATACAGATGCCAAAAGTAAAGATCAGCTTTGGTGTCAGTTAATTAAAATTAATGTTTTAGGAACGTGCTCCTTTCTCGGAATATACTCTAAACCGAGTAATGTACCATATAAATTTCATAAGTTACAGCTATACTCGTAATACATTGCATATGTATTTTTTTTAATCCTTACCTAATTTTAATTTCACATTTATTTTATATTACAGGACTCAAAATACAATATAAATAGGGGCAATGAACCAGTAAAAAATACATTGCTATAAAATCGTACTTTTCGCAACTATAGCGCCTAATCACCTAATCAGCAACTTATCGCTCTAAATTGTCAAGTGATATTTTCGGTCCTAAGGCATTTAATATAATCAAAATGATATTTTCAGGCGTAGGGAAGAAAAGATTAGCTTCCAAACCTCAACGCATGTTTGTCAAATATCTACTTTCGGCACAATATGACGAAAAAATACCTTATTCCTATTATCCTACGTAGCAATTAGGGTAAAAAACATCACTGTAAAATGGGATAAAAATACCAGTTAAAGGGATGAGATAGCCTACTTCCACGAAGTGCCAATAAGAAGAGCGGAAAATAAACTCATTGAATTTCCAATCCCGGACACCGACACCGGCCTGCGAGTTCAGATAAGAAGAGGTATTTCGGTTCTTCCCACTTGTAATGTTTAAGTGGAGGCTCGTGAGACTTTCCTTCCAATCCTTTTTATTTTCATAATATAGCTAATTTTAGGCACCAACGAGAATAATTCATTTTTTTAACTTATTAGGAAGACTATATTTTTTTAAAGTAGTTTTTAGCGAATTTCCCCCTATAGGGAAGTAGCTATTACCGTAGGCGGCATGATGAGACTTAAGCCCGGGACCATGTTATTTTTTCGTTTTGAGGTCCCTAGAGCCCAAAAACAACGTTCGTTCATTTTGGTATATATGTATATATATATATATATATATGTGTCCGTAGGCACGATAACTCTCGTAAAAAAAGTCCGATCTTGATGAAATTTGCAACAAACATTTATAGCGATATTCATGACTTTAAGTTCGAAAACCAGCAAGATCGGAACACTCTAAGGCGTTTTTTTTGACTTAATAAAATTAATTTCAAGATTTAACATATTTCTATTAATTTGATGTAAATTTAATGGTTAGAATTGAATTCAGCTTAAAAAAATAAACAATATAGCATTTTGAATTATTACTCTACATCAATCGGTTACTGAGATATCAGATCGCAAAATGCAGTACATTGTCTTTTATTTTTCCCTGAAGGGACATAAACTGTCCAAATTCTGGTATGAAATACCCAAATTTTTCATTCAATTTCCCTAAAATGGGATTTAAAAAAATAATAAAACAAACCATATGATTGAATTTAATTTGTTCATGTGATGGTTTGATTTGTTTTTATTTCTTGGATCTGAGTAGATTGATAATATGTTTACTGACATTTATATACTATAACAAGAAAATTTATTAAAAATTATCAGAATATGAATAATTATTGAGAAATAAGATCATGAATGATAAAATTTACTTAATTTAGATTAATATTTACCCAAAATATTCAAAACAACAACTTCCCTAACTTATGTAGATTATGCCCACATATAAAAATAAATTCTTTAGAAATTAACTGAACATGCAAGTTTGCTGCGACAAGTTTATTGAAATTTTAAGATAAATCATATGTTTGGATTCAATTTTTTCAAGTGACTATTTTTTTATTATTTTGACTGATTTTAAATCACTGATTGTACGTTTGCTTACATTTTTATACTATAACAAGGATACACTTATAAAAAAATATTAGACTAATAATTATAAAAATAACAAAAAGGATATTGCTGGAATGGATACTGATGTGATTCCCATGATCATTTCCCTTAGCCTATATCTAAAGCTCTTGAATTAATCACTTAATCACTTTAATAAGACAGGTACCTCATGGAGGACGTTACCCTGAATATGAGTGAAGGATGAGTGTGATGATCGTGATGATAGTGGCGCGACCTTGTAGCCTTGTTACTGACTAAGGTTGGCATGTTAATTTTTGCATTAATTACATAAAATGTTTGAAAGATTCTCCTGTACATAAATAAATAAGCTCCCATATAAAAATTAATTCTTTAGAAATTCGCTGAGTACGCAGGTTTGCTGCGACGGGGTTATTTTAATTAACTTTGCATGTGAATTATAAAATTAATTAGGTTCGACAGGCGTAATTGAAGGCGAAAATCAATGGAAAACTGAATAAAACATTCAATTCAACGGTCTGTCGTAGTCGAATTTATGTAGTAAAGAGTATATGGGATTGTGGTTTTATTATCTTAAACTTAAAAGTTCGTGTTAAATTTATGGACTGCTTATGGATTGTATGATTGTACTTTTTTCGACAGTGATAGTTTGGTCAAAGTTTGCCAATAGTATGAAACAAAAAAGTAACTAGCTTACTTCAAAATGTGAAGACGCTCCTACGCCTCTTGAGCTTAAGGATTAATAGTCTTATTTTTTCGATAAGCAGCAAAATAGTATATTTCATTACTACGGGCTTATGTGACGCTTTTCGAAAGAAGTCAAGTCAAGTGTTTCTTGAAAAATGAACGAGATACCTCCCAAAGAGCCTTTCATCTTGTTCTTGCTATTTAAAACAATCATTTGAATGTCTGTTTCATTTGTGTTAGGTTATTGTTAACAATAAACATTGAACTATCGATTGGTGAAATGAGTTTCACAAATTAATTAATCCGACAACAAAGCAATAATCAAATACAATTGATAACCACTCTCGAAGAAATCAATATGTCACCATCGACGCTCACGAACTCTTTTAGAATTTTAGTGCATTATAAACAATCAGCTGACGTCCTCGTCATCACCTGATTCTTTTTCCCCCTAGGGAAAAAAGAGCTTCTTTAGGTCCGCAACACACCTAATGAAAACTGCCGTTTTCGAAGCGGTATAGCGAAAAAGTTATGTGAGAAAAGGATTAGGTTCTGTTATGGTTGGCAACATCTATTGTCATTTTAAATTTATAATATCATATGTGTTTTTGTTGTTGTTGATTTTACTTACTAACAATAAAAGTTAGATCTCATTGTGTTAATTTATTATTTAAAGGAACTTGTATATGGCGCAGTAGTTTTATATGCATAGTTTGGGGTGAACAAATACTTTGGCAATTTCAATTATCACTAAAAAAAGGAAACTTTTTTGGTAGCTACCATAACAAAACATTTTATCATGGCTCATACACAAATAAGAATGCCTGAACCTTTTTCCTTCCAACCGTTGGAATGGTCGTCTTGGAAAAGACGTTTCGAAAGATTTAGAACTATCAGCGATTTGGATCAATCCTCTGAGGAGAAGCAAGTGAGTACACTCATATATGCAATGGGTCCAAAATCAGAGGAAATATTTTCATCTTTCAAACTGACAAATGAAGAGACAAAGTATAAAACTGTCATGGAAAAATTTGATGGGCATTTCAACCCGAAGAATAATATTATTTATGAGAGAGCTAGATTTCTGCGGAGAAAACAAGGACTAACAGAAACTGCAGAGGATTTTGTTACAGATTTATATACTCTTGCTCGGACGTGTGATTGGGGACCACAAGAAGATGAAATGTTACTAATGGTCATTGTTATTGGAATGTGTGATCAAGGTTTGAGTGATAAATTGCAACTGGACAGTAAAGTAACATTGGAAACTGCAATAACTACACTTCGTAAATCAGAAGAATTAAAGCGACAAAAATAAGAGTTGACCCCCATATCAACCACGTCAATCGAAGCTGTAAATAAAAATAACCGTGAACCATCCAGTTTTCGGAATACGAAGTATGATAATTCAATGCATTCATTCAAAAGAGTAAATAAGGATCAAAGGCCTGTAAGGTACTCAAACTCAAATTTAAAGAAATATCCTAACTCATGTATTTGGTGTGGTTCGACCCCTTCTCATCGAAGAGGTGTGTGTCCAGCAAAAAATTACAAATGTTCCAGATGCAAGCGAAATGGCCATTTTTCACATTGTTGCTTACAAAACAATGTTCGAGAAGTGGATTTGGATGATTCAGGTGACTTTTCGCTATATGAGAACGAAAACAGCTCTGATAAAAAATTTATTGGGTGTGCAGATGCTAGAGAAACTATGAATGATCCCTGGTCCATTAACGTAAGACTTAACGACGACAATGTAAAGTTCAAAATCGACACAGGAGCTGACGTGACAGTGTTGCCGTCCAGCATAAAGCTAGGCAGAAAAATTGCGATTCAGCCCACTCAGAGAACTTTAAGTGGGGCCGGTGGATCTCCTCTTTCTGTTATTGGGACAGTCACTGCAAAACTCTCTTACAAAGGACAATCATGTATAGAAAAAATGTATGTGGCTGACAAATGCACAACGCCCCTGCTTGGCAAACCAGCAATAGAGAAACCACATATAATACCGGTTATCCGTGAGGTATCGAAAACAAATTTCACTGCTAACATTTGGATAAAAAAATTTCCCGACCTCTTCAGTGGTCTAGGAAAAATGAAGGGAAGCTACAAAATTGAACATAAAAATGAAGCAAAACCTTATGCAATATCAGTGCTTCGCCGAATTCCGGTGCCTCTTTGGGATAAAACTAAAAAGGAGATTGAAAATATGGTTAATATGGACGTTATAACACCTGTTGATCACGCTACTTCATGGTGCGCACCTATGGTCGTGGTGCCTAAAAAGGATAACACTCAGGTACGAATATGTGTGGACCTTACTATGCTTAATAAAAACGTATTTCGACAAACTCATCCCATTTGGGGTATTGATTACACAATGGCAAGAATGAAAGATGCCAAGGTCTTTTCCAAACTGGACGCCAACCATGGATTCTGGCAAATTGCTCTTGCTGAGGAATCTCAAGATCTCACTACTTTTTTAACTCCATGGGGTCGATACAAATTCAAAGTTCTTCCATTTGGTATCACGAGTGCTCCGGAGTACTTTCAGAAACGAATTCAAGAAACGTTAGATCTCAACGAAACTGTTTAGCTCACATTGATGACATACTTATATGGGGTTCCAGTCAAGAGGAACATGACACAATCTTAAATGGAGTTTTACAGAAACTCAGAAATGCTGGAATTACATTGAACAAAAATAAATGTGTATTTTCCCAGTCAGAAGTCCAATTCCTGGGGCATCACCTTTCGTCCCGAGGGGTTCAAATCAGCCAGGAAAGAGTTGAAGCCATTCTTCAGATGAAGCCTCCATCTAATATAAAAGAAGTACAGCGTTTTTAGGAATGATAAATTTTTGTGGGAAATACATACCGAATCGATCTGAAATACTAAAACCAATTCATGACCTTCTCAAAGAGAAAAATGAATGGTTTTGGGGAGAACAGCAACAACATGCGTTTGAGAGTATACAGAAACTTCTGACCTCAGCACCCCAACTAGCATTTTACGACCCTCGCTTACCAACTCTTGTATCAGCAGATTCTTCTTCTTATGGTCTCGGTGGATTGCTTCTTCAGCAGCATGGTGATGGTAAATTCAAACCTGTTTCCTACATTTCAAGATCGCTTACGGAAGCTGAGAAGGCTTATTCAAATATTGAACGTGAAGCCCTAGCTATTACTTGGGCTTGTGACAAACTTAGAGATTATATAATTGGTCGAGACATTGTCATTGAAACAGACCACAAGCCGCTTTTGAAAATTTTCTCATCAAAGAATTTGGATGACATTTCACCTCGCTTACAGCGAATGAGACTTCGCTTGATGAGGTACTCATATTCCATGACATATACGCCTGGAAAACATCTTGCTCCAGCAGACTGCCTTTCTAGATGTCCTATTCCAAACAAGGAAACGTACGACATGGAAACAGATTACGGGAAGCTCAGCAAACAGATCCCATCTTCAGAAAAATTGCAGCATACTGCCATACCGATTGGCCGGAAAAATCACAACTTCCATCTGAACTAGCCCCTTACTTCTCAGTTAAAGATGAAATATCACTGGTGGGCAACTTGCTTCTACGCAATTCAAGAATAATGGTACCATCAGCTCTTCGTGAAGAAATGCTTTATAGAATACATGTTGGTCATCTAGGAGCCACCAAATGCCGAGAAAAGGCTAGATACAGTTTATGGTGGCCAGGAATGGCATCAGATATAAATATGATGGTAGCTTCATGCCCCACCTGCATCAAACACAGAAAAAATCGAAATGAGCCACTTATTTCTTCAGAGTTTCCTACTCGCCCGTGGGAAAAGGCAGCAATGGACTTGTTCAAACTCGATGGAAAATGGTTCATCGTCATAACGGATCAGTTCTCAAGATATTTTGAGATTGCAACTCTACAATCACTCACTGCTTCTGAAATAATTGAGAAATGCAAGTCAACGTTCTCTCGTCATGGCATCCCAGAAGTTTTGTACTCAGATTGTGGAACACAGTTCGGCACCACTAGTTCTGAATTCAGAAAATTTGCCAAAGAGTATAACTTCTTATGTAAAACGAGCAGTCCACAGTTTCACCAAAGCAATGGTTCAGCTGAAGCAGCAGTCAAAATTGCCAAAGCTGTATTAAATAAGAACAAAGGAGATCCCTATTTAGCTTTATTATCTTACAGAAACTCTCCACTTGCCAATGGTTACAGCCCAGCACAGTTATTATATGGACGTAGACTACGAGATGTCCTGCCTACTTTACCATGTCATCTGGAGGAAACCCCAGACCTCACACATCTCCAAGAGAAAGAGAATCGTTATAGGCAAAACTATAAACGAAATTACGATGAACGACATGGTGCTAGACTATTACCTGATATAAATCCAGGAACCAAAGTCTGGATATCTGATCTGAAGCGAGAAGGGGAAGTGGTTAAAAAACTAGACTCACCACGATCATATAATGTGGTGACAGACAAAGGAACTGTAGTCCGCAGGAACCGATTCCATCTACTACCTTTACCAAACTTTCAAAAAGAAAGCAACTATCAACCAACAGCAAGTATCATGATACCTCGAACCGATCAAGAAACAACCAACGGCTTCTGCATAACGAGCTTTTTAACTATGCCTCCAGACACCTCTAGAAAGTCTTCAACTAACACCACAAGATCAGGGCGGATTGTAAAACCTCCCCTGAAAATGAACCTTTGAAGAGGGAGATGTTATGGTTGGCAACATCTATTGTCATTTTAAATTTATAATATCATATGTGTTTTTGTTGTTGTTGATTTTACTTACTAAAAATAAAAGTTAGATCTCATTGTGTTAATTTATTATTTAAAGGAACTTGTACAGGTTCGTTCCGTTTTTCTGAACTCTATTAGCTATTTATGAAAATATATGAGCTTGCATTCATTGGGCTACTGTTATAAAATAATTCACAAAATGTCTAGGTGTTTTGCTCACAGGCAGTAAGCATCCGATTAAAACAACTTTTTTAACCTTATATGTTTTTTGTAAGTTGCTCTTGCGCGCAAATACTTAGGCCCATCTTACATACCTTAATTCTGAAAATCAATAATATTTAAATTTTTCCCAGGGATTCCTAAGGTCCCGGGGGGAAATACCGCCAATCGCCAATGAGAATTTGCCATGTGATGATTCCGCAACCTTGAGGGTGCATGATAAACTCGATATACAACTGCAATTCACGTACAAATGAAAACTACTAAGATCTGGCCCTCATCTAGAATTAAAAAAAGGTATAGTTGTGGACGTGAATATATGAACACAAAGCATTATTTTTATATTAATAGAAATGTGGGTATTTACAGAATTTGTATAGTCTAACTATTACCTATATTTTTTAGAAATAATTTTGACTTGGTTAATGTTATTATTATAACACACAAAAACATCAATAATTGGTTGTTGTTAACTTGTTGTTTGTCAACATCGTAATAGTTGAGTGATTTTTAAATTTTCAAATCACACTAGGTTATTTGATTACTAAACTGTAATTTTAGAGCAATAAACAGCAATACCTTTACCTAACTAACCAAATTGTTCTAACTGGTTGTTGTTCAAACCCTCGAAGTGCTTATCGGTGATCTTAGTCACTTACCTGAAGAGCGATAAAGTTTAATTTAAACTCTTGAACAACATTTACCCTTTCAACTACATTGACCCGTCTAATTAACCAGTAGAGTAGAAGTTTGTTTGTGTTTATCGTTCTAAGAGCGCAGGTCAATGGCCGGGGGCTACTCTAATGAAGACAAATGTTTTTTTAACAGTTTTTCATAGTAAAAAGTTCATAATTGCTTCATTTATTCAGCCCATGATGTGGTAAAATTAAAACATAAATTTCATTTAAAACATTTAGTCTATTTAAAGAAAAGTTTGATTTTTTCAACTTTGTTTTTTTAAACGGTGTGAAACTGCTTAGCTAAGTAACTGTTAATATATGAAGATGCAGTAGAAAGGAAACTAAGTGAAGTGTTTGCGTAGCTTTTACCTTTAGTGCCATGCATCTAGCTGTAGTGGTTACCATTCCCCCTAGAGATGCATGTAACAGTAATTGCAAGTTACTTACTCCCCCCCTAACGATCTCATTATTCCGTTGAGAATTGGCGTATCTTAAACTTTGTGTTTGTTTAAAGCTTACGTAAAAACAAGATTTTCAAATGAAATTGTTACGATTTAAAAGGCAAGATAAAAAATACACTACTTAAAACTACTACTACTACTAAAAAAATATATATATATAAACTCTCTCGATACCTCTTGTTGATTTCTTCCTTGTTAAGACAAATATACCGAGTAAACATGGGTCTTTGAAGCGTAGTTTTCCACCTGGCTGGTTGCGTATCTTCATAAGTTTTGTCTCAACAAAAGTATAAATCTAGAATTTGGTACGATTATCTCTCTTTGAAAATGAAAGAATTGAAGCGTATCTAAAGACTTAGCCTTAAGTAATTTCAAGCTGGCAATCATTAAAGACGAATCAAACGTAATCTTGATGAATGGGTTTGATTGCTAAATAGTCGAATAATTCATTTTTGAAGAAGCTCTTGATTTTAGGTCAACTGTTGGCTACATGATAAAATAATAGTAACATGCAACCAATTTTTGGTCTAAGCATGGAAATTGGTTAAAAATTAACAATGTTTGTTTTATATTAAATCGGTTGTTTATTATACGATTTCAAAGATCAAGGTTTCGTTTGATTCCTCTTTTATATATATTATTTTAATTTTAAGAAATTTCACTCCTTATATGTACAGATTTCCATAAAATTTGATAAAAAAAGTTGTTATATGGCCGGCTCTTTTTAAATCAATTAATAGAGAGTAATAAAATTTGGTAAATTTGCTTATGATACACCACTGTACCAAACATTAAGTTTCTCCCTTGAGGCGGTCAAAAGTTATTATAAGATTAGTCATAAATAATAATAAAAAACACATGAAGATAGACAGGAAACTAGTCTACGGAGGCTCAAGGTTGTGCAATGCAAGGATGATTACACGAAAAAAACATATCCACCCGAGGTCTCCAGAGAGTCTGGAAACGCCCTGTGTAGAATATCCAACGTAAATCTTCTTTCGTCTGTATGTCCTTTATGCATTATCAAACCGTCCATCGGATCAACATGAAACTTTGGTAAGATGTTCTGTATACCCCTCTGACGGTTTCTCTCTTATTCCCCTTTCTTAAAATCGATTCCGGGCCGTCTCTTGGGCTTCATACGTTTCAATAAGTACCTGGTGGACCGAGCCTTGCTCGGTGTTATTTCATGTTTACCAGTTCATCCAGTTACTATAAAATATTTCAATGTCATAAAATTTATCAATATAAACCTTTTTTATTGCGCCATGGACTCTTCATCCCACCTGCTGTATTTTCCCTTGATAGCTGTAGATTCCAAACAGCTGTTATGATTACTCATTTGTTTACACTTTCCTTGTTTATTTTCGTTGCTATCACGGCAAGCCATAAGGCCAATGTTAAAATTTCACAACTTTAAAATTCGATTTATTACGTTATTAGATTTTCTCTGGCCAAGTAATCTGCGTAAAAGACAATTTTGAGTCATAAATTACTTATTTCCAGACTTTGAAGGAAATCCTCGGAGCCGTTTTTGAGATAAATGTGCAAGCATACAAGCAAGCAAGCAAGCACGATAACATTACTCATATAAGAGTATAGGATTAATCTTGCGTAGTTAAAAATAAGGACACAAATTTCAAAGGGAACAGCTGTAAATACTTATAACTGAGCAAAAGCATTATTAAAGGTGAAAATAAATCAGCTGTGAATACTTAAAACTTATAATAATTAAAGAAAATCATAATCATGTGTTTGCAGATGATTTGTTACAGATCAAAATAAAAATCCCATTGACTGTGACGAATGCCTTTTGAACCTGTTTTGAACCACACAAAGACTGATGCAACACCTAGTTTCAATTAAAACATTGATTTTTACAACTGTGTTTTAGTGTACACTAAAACACCAAAGAAGACCAAAAACACCAGTGAGCCTGGTTTTAGCGCTGTATATTAGTGTGGCCTTGATTATTACATCCAATCAAAACTTTACTTACACGAAACTGAATTGCACACACTAATTGCAATTGGAAGGTCATATATTTGGGCACTCTTTGTTACAACTGTAGACCAACATGACTTGACGTAAGATGGCACTAACATAGAGTGCCAAAATATTTTATATTTGTAATTAGTGTGGATTATGTTTTGTGTAGGTCAAGTGTTGCTTGGATGTAATAATAAGGGTTTTATTTGAAAGTATGACGAAAAACACCCAACCTACATTGATGACTAAGTTTTCGATTATAATCCACCTTGTCTTTTTCGGATATTAAAAGTAGCCTAAGTACCTCTGAAATAAAATATAAGCTCTGTTATTTGTTTTATTTAAATAATTCATTAATCATGACTGATACCTCATTACTGCTAAATATCTTCTGGGTCAGGAATAGGTTAACAGAAACGTTAGAATGGCAATAACTCTTGACTCGGTGTAAAGAAATACCCCCGTTGCAGCAGACCTGCATACTCAGCGAATTTCAAGTGCAAAACAACATATTTCGATCCAACATAGCGAGATTTGTCATGTTTTTGTAAGCTCCATAAGAATAACATGGGGAATGAGTATGGAGGTTTGCTGCTACAGGTATATTAAAACTGGGTGGTTTTAATTCAATATTTAGTAGATCTGAACTAGAAGAAGCCATTTACCAAGTTTTATAAAGATATGTTGAGAAATAAGCGAGATATAGAATTTTACTTATTTCCCATAAGGTTAACATTGGGACAACGTACTGTGTTTACCACTTTCAATATCTCGGCAACCAATGGACATAGAGCCATGATTCAAAATACTAAATTGTTTGTTTTTTTGGGCTGAATTCAATGGTGCCAATAAAAATTTGAAAAATTGTATTTCTCTATGTAAAAATCTCAAAAAACCCATTTTTGGGGGGGTTTACCCCCCTTTACCCCCCCTTCCGGTGGTCCGATCGGGCTGGTTTACGAACTCGTCCGAATAATTACTACTTTACACGTCTATGCCAAATTTAATTCCGATTGGACCATTTTTGCGCAAGTTATCGTGCTTAAAGACACATATATATATAGATATATATATATAGATATATATATATATAGATATATAGATATATATATATATATATATTTATGAAAGTAAACGAATGGTGTTTTTGGCATCTGAGGACCTCAAAAAGAAAAGTTATGATGGTTTTAGGCTTAGGTCTTACCATGAGACCTACGGTAACAGCTTCTTCCCTATAGGGGAAATTCGCTAAAAAGAAAGGTGTGTGTACAGTCAGCTGGTATGACGTAGTTGGGCTCATGCAACTAGCGGACCTTGCGGTACGAAAGCTGAACTAAGACCGTACACATAAATATTTCTATTGAGTTGTAGCCTATAATTTCGTTTCCATTGCAGTCGTCGTAAGCACTTGTAGCGTGAGCCCAACTACATCACATTAGCTGACTGTGCTCACAGCTTTTTTTCCCCTTACACCATCCCTTTGACTGGTCTAATCAATATTATATATGTATATATATTTATATGTATATAAATAAAAAGAGAGTTGTGTGTTGCCAATGAATACACATTGTGTATTCATTGGTGTTGCTACAGCCAAAACTACATGTCGTAGACTCTTGATCTTGGTATCAAATTAAAGCTTTAATCTCATGATGTGCACTATATTATAGGGTTTAGGCACAAGGTCGTCCGAAAGGGACCTTGGTCAAGGATTTTGTAAGCACTTTAGGTATTATTTGTTTATATCAAAACTCATGGTTTAATTTGAAATGACAATGTATATATATTGGAAATGCTACCGTGGTTACAGTGGTTGCCAATAGAATGCAGCACCTACAATTGTTTTTGTATAACAGGTGAATACGGTCTTATTTAGAAAATCTGTTTTTTATTTACGTTTTCAAATCATTTAGTACCTTTTTACTGTTAGGTTATGTTGAATATGGTAAACAAAAATTTAGAGTTATATAGTTTTTGGTTTTAAATTCAAAGTTAGTAGTAAAAATAAAATGAGTTCAGTATCGTATCACATAGACGAAATATTGCAAGAAAAAATTAAAACGAAGAAAAAGAAACACATCTAAGGGTATCAAGGGGAAATTCACAGCGACATCAAGAAACACTATTGTAACAGACTGGAACAGAAAAGGAGACAGACGCACAAGGTGATGAAAGAAACAATCAGAACAGAGATAATGGAGAATATTCGAAAAAGGGATCAAACAGTAGAAACTTATTTAAATTAAACAACATTACAAGCTGTTTGCAAAATGACAGGGAACTATGATTTGGAACATGAAGGTTGGATTATTCCAATCAAATATAGATTATATTGAACACCCGAACGTAGTAATTTGCAAGATGGGATTTGTACTCATTGGATTGCAAAGAAATTCAAAAGGGAAACGCAAAATATGTGCTGTTTAAAAGAGCAAATAAGACTACTACCACCAAATATGCCAACCCCGATTTTCTCAAATAAGACGTGTATGTAGAAACGTAAACATAGTTTGAATTCTTACATAACTTTAGAAGTTGTAATGCCTGCTTCCAAATTACGTCTTTTAGAGCTAATATTTAGGCCGTCATAAGATTTTTCAATCCAGCGAAGCGGGTTACCAACAGCTAGTTAAACATAAACTCACTCGTTTGAAATAAAGTTAAGTACAGACACCTCCTAAAAAACGCTTATAATAAATTCAAGTACGTAACCGAAAGGAAGCCAAAAAATACGCAATGTATGAATAAGTCTATCACAAAATATTTTACATTTCTTAAAACTTTTATTGACAAATGCCCCGAGGAACGTTACATTTCACAGACATCTCACAAAGACCCCCGTCCTCAGGTTCTACTGCACGGACGAGTCTGCCTCCACCACGACGAAGCCCTGGTCGTACCTGGCCTTGATGGTGTCCTTCTTCAGAGTGTGAGGCAGGGAGACAGAAGTGTCCAACACGTGGGTGAAGTCGCTCTTCTAAACAGAGAAAAAACCAAGAGAATAATCTGTGACTGCCAGTAAAAGAATCTTACCATGTAACTTTCCAATATTTCATCTAAAAGGATATGCAACTGTATGGTAGAAGATCTTTAAAAGTTAACTAGTGGCTTGAAGGGGCGAAAAGCCCCTAAAATTCAACAATCCTTTATTTATTATAGTAAAAAATACCTTCATAAACATCCTTATGTTAATATCTAGCCAACACATGGTTTTCAATCAAATATCAGCATCATATGTTTTGTTTAAACAAACCAGATGTCTTTTTGATCCCAATGCTTTTTAAATGACAGATATTTTACGTTATTTCTCATTTTCTGATTTATTTCAAGCAGTTTCAGTATTTTTCCCGCCATCACGGAATCAAGACCTTTAATTTGAGCCCTCTCCCATCTTTCTACGTCTTACCGGACGCCCACAATTTTGACGCAAAGAATCGCCTTACGAAATTAAATATATGATGATGATTGGAATTCGATCATCAGTTTCCTGTAAATTTTAATTTTAAATTCTATTGCTAATCGCATATAGTATTTAACAAGAATTTCCACAGGGAAATAATATTTTATAAGATTTATATTTCCGAACTGATCAAAGGTAAATATAAGGCAGCGATGAAGACTAATTAGGTATCTCAAGAGCTTACGATCTACTTAAATAGGTATCGTGACGGGAATTGCAATTACGTCTTACCATGATCGGTTTATGAGAAAAGTGATTTAAATAAAAGCTACTAAGATCGTTATTTGACTGATTAAAAATTTCCCCCTGTGATATATCACTGCATTGAACCGTCAAATTGTTTTATTGCTCTATTCAACCAACACAGTGAATTTCCTCAAACATGAAATTACATAATAAAACTTTTCTATTGCTGGATTTCGAATAGAATGAAAAAAAGCGTTGAGGCAGAGCTAACGAATAAAGTGGTCCAACAATGTGGACTTTTCCATTTTATTTTCGAAAAATCTCTACTGCGGTCAATTTAATAACAGCGTGAAGAAAGTGCTTCTCACTTCATACATTTACACTTGAAAATTAAAAACTAAAGACATTTTTCATTCTACCTACCCCGGTTTTCTCCAAGATCCTTTCCCCAGTGATCCTGATGTGGTCGTCCTTGATCTCGAATTTGACCTCGTTCTTCTTGAAGGGCTCCACGTTGACCTTGAGCGTGTACTTGCCCTTGGTCTCCAGTTCCACGACTGTCAGGCCGCGAAACCCCTGGACGGTCGGCAGACGCGAGGCGTGCCCTGGAACAGACTAGAGAGTTACCTCTGGGAGTGCAAGTGCAGCCTGGTGTGATAATATAGAAACTCCACTTCTTTAACTGATAAATTGTCCAATGAGATTATTCCAATCATTCTAATTCAAACATGAAATTCAATTAATAATAATCATAATTCTTTTATTGCCACAACAATTTAACAATTGTGTAGCAAAGGTCAATATGAGCACATAGGGAAATTATATTTACAGTAATTGCCATGAAAGACCGAAAAATACATTGATTTCCTCCAGAGCCTAACGCCACCTAGCTGGACGGCCTGGATACAGCCGCATTTGAGTTTGTCACAATTTGAGTTACATTGTGCATCCAGGAGCACAAGGACCCTCACCGACTATGAGCCAAAAACCTGCCCACAGTGTAATGGTTGGAGAATGGAAACACGATTTTTAGCTTATGCTAATTTAAACTAATTAACACTAAAAATTACCACTAATCAAATTACCGAACTATTAAAAGCTTAGTAGCCTATTAATTTATGTAGTTTGGAAAACTATTAATCTCAAATGAAATGTTCTTAAGCATTTTTAACTAAATCTATTCGATTTGATATATGAAATAATAATAATTTATAATCACTAGGTCCGAGCGTGATCGGGGTCAAGTTCTTCGGCCGAGAAGTAATATGTTTGTGTAAATTTTAGGTTATAACATTGACATTTCAAATCTATCCTATCCTATACTCTTATACGAGCAGTGTTATCTTGTATGTATGTATGTATGCTTGCTTGCTTGCTTGCTTGCTTGCACAACGATCTCAAAAACGGCTCCGAGGATTTTCTTCAAAGTCTGGAAATAAGTAATTTATGACTCAAAAACGTCTTTTATGCAGATTACTTGGCCAGAGAAAATCTAATCGCGTAATAAATCGAATTTTAAAGTTGTAAAATTTTAACATTAGCCTTATGGGTTGCCGTGATAGCAACGAAAATAAACAAGGAAAGTGTAAACAAATGAAGTAATCATAACAACTGTTTGGAATCTACAGCCATTAAGGGAAAATACAGCAAGTGGGATGAAGAGTCCATGGAGCAATAAAAAAGGTTTCTATTTATCAATTTTATGACATTAAAATATTTTATAGTAACTGGATGAACTGGTAAACATGAAATAACACCGAGCAAGGCTCGGTCCACCAGGTACTGGTTAAAGTTATATGACAAATTATGAGCAGGCGATGACCTCCAGCTGACCAGCTGACTCTTTTCCTATGACCTCTTTAGAGCGGGAAAGCATTTCGAGCCTCAAAGCTTATAATGAAAACTGCAGTTTTCACAGCAGCATGTCTCGCTGGCCGTGAAAGTGTATGTTGGTCAGTAGCGAATGTGTTCAGATAAATAACAACCATAGAGTTTTCAGCCCATTCCAGAAGTTATTTTAAAATATTTCAAGGCAAGCGTAAGTGCAACCTCAATTGTAACATAACCCTAGATTCCAGCAGATTAGTATTAATATAGAGTCCAATTCTCATATTCAATTCTGTGATTGTTATCAAACAACAGAGATTAAGACCACACTCGAAGATTCAGTTAAAAATAGGAGCGGTTCCTGCTTGCAGAATGAAGTTTATCATGACATTATCATTGACATTATCACTCCATAATACGTCTCCCCGTCTGCTGCGTAGGTGGAAAGTGTAGTGGGGGGTGGGAGGGGGAGGAGGGAGAGGAGGGGGAAAAGGGAGGGTCATGTAAATGCATCTGCAAAGTTTATCTACCCTACATTACTCATCCATGTGGAGTATATATTCGTAATGTATTTCATATGTACCCTCCTCTGGTGCTATTAAACGTTTCATTGCCGTATTTGATGATATTTATGACCTGGAATGCTTGTTATGGGAGGTTACAATAAAAGTTGACTTTTTGGAAACCTCATCTTTCATTCATGGAATTTAATATTACTTTTATTCGAACGAGGTTAATATTGACTGTTTCAATGAATCAGTGTATAATCAAGTTCCCATCACTGAGTGGAATAAATTCTTATTTGTCCCCTCTTGTGAGGAACAGGAATTTTATAGTTTGCAGTTTATTCAAAAGTACCTATTTCTTGCTCGGGGATTTGAAAAGAAAATATTTAACCTTTCTTTTGTCTAATATTCAATAGTAGCATTGGGATAGAAAAAAATTTGTCAGGCCTGGCATTTCGGGACTGCTACAAGTTTTGTCTACTCTAAAAATGACAACAGTTAAGTACTATTCATGATTATAACTAGTTAATAGTTATAAAATTTGAAATAATAGCTTAACCTGTAATAGTAAGAGTTTTAAGTTGAAACTGACTTTTGTGTTTGATAAGGTAAAAATAATACACTTGGTTATGCTTAATTGGATGGATTAATTACTGACCTAAAATGGCGGAACATGCTCTTGAAAACATTTTCACTAATTAATTTTATTTTTCACTTCACATTCACAAAAATAATTTAACAATAAATTGATGACTTAAGACTATTAATTAATCAAGTATATATTTTAATAATAATATTTACAAACTGTCATTATGAGGTGCCTGTATCTGACATTTACAGTTATCTCCAAAGAGTATAAAGAGAATAGGACAAAATAAAAACTTTCCTATCTCTTTTATATTACATAGAGTAAAAGCAGTAGCGATGAAAAACTTTATATTTTCAAATAGAAATTTTCTTCGGGAGTATTTTTCTAGTATAGGTAGATAAAAATACTTCAAAAATCCATATTTATTCATTTTCTTTAAATACGCAAAGAAACGCAAAAGTCAATGAGATTGTGAAATAAAGTAGTGATGTAAAACTGAAAATTGACAAATGAAAGAAGTTATCTAGGAGTAAGATGAAGCCACGCTTTCATTTATTCAGCTGTGGACGGGGGTCTGGGGAAATAACAAGCTCTGCCAACTTTACAGCGTCAAAGGAGTCACCTGTGAGAATAATTGCTCCAGTTTCCCCCAAGACACCCCTCCCACGTTTCCACAGATTTCCCCCTTCCCCCATTATGACCTGGATTACACCTTTCTTATTTATTATAAGGTTCCATTTATTATTTATCTATTGCTTTTCATCTCACTGACATTGCATTGTTCATTGTTTGCGAGAAAAACACCCGGGAAGCCATGCTTAAAGTTTTAATTACATTCCTTGCAACTTTTGTATGTAGTATTAAATAACGTATCTTCAAAAATTTGAAAATGTAATATTTTGAAAATTTTCATAGATACTATAAAGTATATTATGTTTACATAAGTCTTAGAGTAATATTGCTACTCTTGCATCAAAAAATGGCTCTCGCACTTCCATTCAATGTATTGATATGCAATAAATTAAGTGCTTCTTACAAAAAATAAAATGGACTTTGCATAACATTTTAGGTAAAATACCTGGTTGACCGAGCCTTCCTCAGTAGTTAATTACTTATCCAGTTTTTCTTATTTTTTATAAAACCTTTGGATTGGTCCGAGTTATTTTATTTAAGGTTTACACTTGCAGTTGCCCGTGGCTTCGCTGAAGATAAAAATCATAGTAAAAGTATTTACAATATTTAAATTTCGGTATTTGAATGTTTATATTTCTCTAAAATGTAAACATTGAAACTAAGGGCGTTCACGGGGCATAGCCCGAGGGATTTTAAGGAAGTGAATAGGGCTACATAATGCATGAGTTCTATTTAAACCGAGTCGGTTCAGTAGTTTTTGCGTGATCGAGTCACAAACGTTCACCCATACATCAAAACCTTCTCATTTATAATAATAGTTAGATTTTTCGTTTTGATTTCGTTTTACCACTTTAGCAACAAATATGGGCCCTAATTAAACCTTACAACTTTCAAATTAATTTTTATTATATTTTATATAGTAAAATCTGCAGGAAACACGTTTTTGAGCCAAAATCAAGTTACTTATAATATTTGGAGGAAATCATTGGAGCTGTTTTTGAGATTATCGAACAAACAATAAAATAAAGCGTACATTGCTCTTCCGAACACTTGAACACCTAGTTAACACCGGGACGAGCATCGACTGCGTGTTTTAACTGGAGCACGAGTGAAGAATCACAAAAGAATAAAGGATTAACAAATACTGATCCACCTAAGAATTGTTTCATTAAAAAAGTGCAAAATGTAGCAGGCAAAGATTATAATAAAAATATACGTTTACTTTAATTGAGTGAAAGAAACCCATTAAATAAGTATCGTGTAGCATTATTAAGATTAAAGAACATTTCATGCAAAAACCAACATGACAGGTAACGCGAAAAATTAAAAATCTTATCAGCAAAGTATGCTGCAGTGCGACGAGCGATATGAATTTCTGTGCAAAAGCAATATTGAATACAGCTTTGTCAGCAAAGTTAAAAATGAGACTATCAACATTAATGAGTGTTCAAGAGTTTGAAACGGGCGTAACTCCTGTCTGTGATCGTCCCATTCATACAATGCAACCGGGTTAATATCCTACAATATTGCTTTTTTACTTTCGCACACTCTTTGCAATTCATGTAACACATTTATTTTACCTCAATATTTTTAAACCTTACGGGACAAATTAAATTGTAATTAATTAATACATGGAGAGAACCAAAATACTATTATTGTATGGGTACCTGACTCCTAAAAGGCTTATGGAGCCAAAGCTTGTGACATCGATGCTGAATCCAATTCCGGTTTCAAGCAAGGCCGCACTACACTGAAAATACTGCTGTAGAATTTATGACGTCAAACAAGTAGGCAGGCTGGGAGTCTGGATCAGGGCTCACAGCTGTGCCGCTGTGCTGTTCATCAAATAATTAAAAGAAAACATTAAAACGTAAATAAACAAGTAACATTTAACTATAAATACATATAAATGTAAATAAAACGAAGAGTATTTGACGTTTACTAATAAATGTAAACGTAGGATGTTAGTTCCCTGCCTACTTGTGTGACGTGGCGCAGCGACGGGATCGCTGCAGCATAGCCTGTTTTTCCAGTGCGGCCTTATTTCAAGCAAGCTTGATTGGCATATTGGGTCAAACTATAGCCTCAATACAGGTGCAGTTATATGCTCCCTCTGGTTGATCAAGCCAGCTCGACTTTATTGTTTCCGGTTTCACTGTAACGTCAATTTTAGATACAATCTATTGCTATTATTATTCTTCTCTTCTTCTCTAGAGATCTTGATGATCCCAACCACGTTTCTACAGCTGTTGCTGGTGTTATCCCATTTGCCGCAAATCTTCCCTTTGTCCCCTATCTTAAAAAACGGTTCAGTATAAGCTTAGATTTTAGGGTTTCAACCTTGCAATTATACAAAAAAGAACGGGATCAACATTGACGGGATGTTAACACTGACAAGCAGGCTAGCGAGCTGTATAACCAAATGTTATATTACTGACAACATCTAAAAGAAAATCTCTACAGCTACATCCTAGCTGAAATGGGAGACCACTAGCAGTATAGAAGACATTATTGATATTTCACAATTTGCAAGAGGCCACCTAACCTCCTATAGCCTTCCTTTTTCTGCGAGGGATGGCATCCGAACCTCACTAGGGTTGAGGTATTATTTTACTGGATTCAACCCTGAAATACAAAATACTACTGAACCTATTTTTAAAATAGACGTGTCAAATTTATTAGAGATAAAATAAATTAAGAATCATGTACATAATAAAGATACGTTTTATTCGGATTCTATATTACACTCCCAAACACTAGTGTTTACTGAGCTTGGCGGTGATCTTGATGACGCCGTTCTCACCAAGCGTGGTCTGTACACTGGAGGGGTCCACCCCTGGAGGCAGCGAGTACTTCAGGTGAGCCACCTGCAGGCGGAACCAACAGTAAACGTATGAAAGGTTCAAAGCTTCTTATCGGCGGGGGGTCTGAATAGGGTTCTGTATACATTGGTCTGAATATAGCGTTAATGTTTTAACATCATACTACATAGAAACATCTGTTTTCTGTGCCATACTCTAGACTGGAAATATATTTAGAAAACACCAGGAAACGGAAGTAAACAATCAAAACAATCAGCTGATTGCAGCAAACTGACGTTTAATGCATTTTTATTAGTTACTTCAGAGGGATGAAGTGGCAGCATTGGTAGCAGAGGCAAATGTTTGTTTCTTTGGTTACTACAGGCTAGGTTTGAAGTATTGAGAAACGTAGTAGTTTATAAAAGGGATACGTTATGATAAAAAATATGTTTTATTCTGAGTAGTGTGATGTACAGTATCGTGCGTCGCAAGCCCGGTAAGGTTTACCGTACTCGTAAGAAAACTCGCATAATCGTATAATTATACGTCCGACTTCCCTTTGAAGACCTAATAAATTAACTGTGTTAATTCAACCTCAAATTTACCGGGCATTAAGTTGGTTTTTAAGGGTGCGCTCAAGAAATAAAGTGAAAATTGTAGTTTTTTATAATACCTAAGAAAATAAATTATTATTATTATTATTACTATTATTATTATTATTAATAAGTCGATCTCTAAAATTGACAGGAGCATCGAGATCAACTCTATTGTTCGCACTTTATTGCACACTAGTAGGAGGCATACTGACACGAAAGTTGTGCAAATATCAATTATACTTACTCATTATGCATGACTTGAAACGGCGACCTATCCAGATAAATCATTCTAAGCCGTGTATACCTTCTGTAAAGTCAGTAATATTATTTTACTAACTTTGAAATACTTTTTAACGTTTTTTTACGTGAGGTCTCAGACGTTATGGTGAGATTTAATCCCATATGATTATTGTTAATTTTGTACCTCCGAGATTTACCTCCCAGTCGGCACCTGGATTCATTTTTGTGTCTAATTAAATGGCCTCCAGGGAGATTCATTTCCGCATAGTTTAATTAAGATATTCAGCTTCTACAATAAATGTTGTCAACTTATAAGACTTTTGACTAATATTAGAAGATATTCGACGTTTTAAGCTGTAATTTTTAGATGACTCAAACCTTTAATGATTGGGAGGAGGTAACTTTAGTTGAGCTGGCGAAAGGTGAAGACACAAAGTTAACATTAGTCCTGAGGAACAAAACTCAAACATGGCGTCCGACAAATTCCGTTGATGAAAACCCCTTAAGTTTCACCAATCGATTCCACTCGTGTATTCAAATGACTGGATGATTCATCGATCATATCGTGGGATAGATTTAATTAAAACTTCTAAAACTATAGATACAAAAAATTGAAATATTGTATTTAATATGAAATGAAATGAAATGAAAAACGTCTTTATTTAATTGGCAAAGTTAGGACTTGCAAGTCCTCTCTACCACGTAACCTCTAACAGAAAATAATAATATGCACTGCCTGCATGTTACAGATGCAATGACAGTCCCGATTTTTTACATTTAAGACGGTTGACGTTAGTGGGTCAGTTTTAGCGCTCATGTGCTATACGTTGCAAATACCGGCTACCTCAGAGGATGATTGGAAAAGGCGACGGTTGCACTACGTTTTCTAAAAATTCGTTTGGGGCAGTATTAACGCCACATTAACGTTAGTTTTCGCGTTGTCCTTTACAGTGGATTGTTGAAAAAACATCACCAAAGAAACCCAGAAACTCCTGCATGGCTGCCAATCTGTTTTTCTTTGTTATATAGATAGCTGCTCTAACGTTTCGTGAGTCAGCCTTACTTTAAGGAAACAAAATGTACTAGACCTTACCTGTATATTTATCTACCTGCTTACCTACCTACCCACCTACCTACCTACCTACTCAGCCAACTACCCACCTAACCTCCCACTTACCTACATTTCTACCTACCCACCTAGGTAGGTAGGTACCTACCAACATACCTACCTAAACTTGGCGCATTATATCTTGACACTTGAGAACCCTTTACACCTGAAGCAGTTCGAGTGGAGTGAAAGTCATCAGTTCTTCACATCTGATATGATAAGTTGTACTAGCCTTACCTACAAGTATTTTCCAACAACTGTCAAGATATATCTTCATTGACATTTTGTAAACAAAATACAGTTAATGTTTATAGAAATTTTCTTTTATATTGTTTGTTGTCCAAAATCATTGAAAATAAACAATATCCAACAGTTCCAGCAATGAATTAGGTCATGGTTCAAGATTTAATGCACCAAGTCTACCTAACTACCTCCCTATCAGGTTAAAAATTAACTAAAAAACACAAACAGACACACGGAATTTGCATATCACATGTCTCTGTTTCAGGTTTTCGCCACCGGTAGCGCGCCGTGATTTGGTTGGCTGTGGGCGCCGCCATTTCCGTTGCCGCCGCCATTTGCTTTCATCCCACCAGTCTCAGCTCAGCTCTGATTGGGTGTGGACGTGCTCTCTCCTGCCTGGTGATTCTTGATACTTGTGATTCCGGTGTTATTTTATGTATTGTTTTTCTTTTCAGCTTATTGTTTTCGTGACTGCTTTTACAGTTCTCTGTTTTAGCTGTGTTTTTCTCCAGGTTTTCCTGGCTATGTGTTACTAATCTTGTTATGTTCTAGGTTTTCTTCCACCTGAAGACGGGATCAGATTCCAGATCCCGAAACGTCGTGAAACTTGTTTTTTACTAATCAGTGATGGCAAATGTCCGCAAAAATCCTAATCAAAATATACCTCCCTACTTCCCTACCTACATACCTACCTACTTAGCTACCTCCCTACCTCCTTACCTACCTACCTACCTACCTGTCCGTCCCCCCACCGCGCTGTTATGTGCACGTCCCCGTTGGGCCGGACTTTGGTATCGTAGTTCACTCCACCCGCGCCTTTACCCATGTCCACGGTCAGCTCGTAGGTGTCGTCGCTGACCCAGCGGCTGCTGAAGCCCGGGGGCAGGCCTCCGCCCCCCGGGGGCGTCCACCACCCGTGGCGCCGCACGGGGACACCGCGGGGGCTGGGGAGGGCGGAAGTGGCTGCCATGGTCAGGGGAGGGAGACGTCGGGAAACGCCGCCTAGAGGAAGGAGAGCGTGTTGTGTTAATGTTTCTAGCAATCCTTCCTCATGTTGAGTCTTAATGATATATCATGAGCTAGTAACTATCTAATGTACGGTTGAAATTCAATATGGGAGTTCCCATGGTAATTATTGTCTGTATTTGATTGATCAGTCGTATATTGCAACGTGTCAAGAGCCGACAAGACGCGTCTTTGTTGTGCAGCAGTCATGCGGCATTATCACGCCTAGACTAATGATGATTGAATATATCAATTATGCATTCCTTGTACCCAATAAGAAGACGCTTTAGCAGTCGGTGCGCGACAAAAACGCATAAATGCCGTGACCTTTTGTCTTTGGCCATCAAAGAGCTGCCATAAATTTTGGGTAAGGCATAAATTTTGTATTTAGTTTGATAGAAAGAACATAAAAGATAATTTTTTCTATACATTTTGATTTGTTCGAAACACTTTGTCTTGCAGTGCACATCCATCATATGCCTATGCTGTAGTTTTATTGAGGAAAGGAATTAACTTTTATATTGCTTGTTTTTGTCGTCAAGTGATTCTTTGTTGAATGCAGTTGTTAAAGCTATGAGCACGATATACGGTTTGTTGCTCTAGCTAAGCAAAGCAATGTAACTTCAAGCAAAAAGATTTGTCCTAACAGATATAGGTATGCTGACGCGATAAACCTACCATTGAAACGAAACTGACCTTGACTGGAACGCTGTGAAAGTCCAAGTACGTTTTATGCGAAGGCATAAAACGTACTTAACTGTTAGTACACCTTAACTGTTCTGTAAGTACTATGCATTCATTTTTTGGGCATAACCCAAGTTAGCTTGTTAGTCAGACAGAGTAGAGGTATTTTATTTGGTAATTTACCGAAAAATTACCCCCCCCCAGCGAAAACCTCCCCCTTCGCTGTCATAAACTACGATTGATTATAAATATATTTAAATTATGAAACATTATTCCCTAACTCTAACAAAAACATATATGCTATGCATTTCGACAAGAATTCCCTCTCAAATAAGCACTTTCAAAAAATTATTTTTTTAGTAAATAAAACAGTAAAAGTATCATGTCCTTAACTGATGTAGAAATAAAACAGTACTTACATAAAATCCTCGACCGAACAGCAGCAAAAAGCATACTTCTCCCTTATCGCTCATTTCTTGTCACATATTTACTGGAATTTCGACTAGCTTGTCTTGCAAACAAAGAAGACGAGGATGTTTACTACTGTTGAAGAGGTTCTTTCACATTTTGACACTTGGGTCAGTCAGGTGTTGGCAGATTGCTGAACACTGAAGGTGCATAGACGTTTAAATCGGAAGTTTGTTGAAACAGCTGTTGGGTCTCAGCCAACAAAAGTATCATCATTTACTCTTCCTTGTGCCGATAAATCCTTCACTTAGGTGGAAATTTATCTCTTCGATTAGACATAAATTTTACTGAACGTTTGGAGAGGACGTCCAGTTCTAATTGAAGGTTCAGACTTACAGTTTTTCTTCTCCGCCTGTTTTTAAGCAAGGTTAATTGCATGAATCGTTGTAAATCGAAAACCTTTTCCGTCTCCTTAACTTTGTGAATCCCAACATTAATGTTTGAAGTAATTTAAAGTAATGTAGTAAGATATAATCTGTAATGCAAATACATTTTAGGAATTGAAAAAAACAACATTTTGATAAGGCTTATGGTGTTAATAAAGAAAAATTAACCCCAAAATTAATACACTACCAAAAGGAGACTTTTGCATTTAACCCATTATGTTTCAATGTTGTGGATTGACGATTCGTGTATACAAAATTTACGTCCGAAAAGAATACTTTTGTTTCAAGATAAAAATACTTCCTAAGTGGTTATTTAGCTGTAACAGTTTTGCCAGTTCGGGTGAACTCATGTTCTAGAATAAAAGTTTCCTGCCTCTAAAAATATTTGGCAACCAATGTCATCATTGAATTGAAAAATTACTTTACAGCTATTAAAGAATTGACTGACCTACTTTAAGAGAAGAGGAATGATAGTTTTTAATATATTTAATATTAATCTCTGATACCAGTTTCTCTAAAACACAAACTTATATGGGATTTAACTCTTTGGCACAGCAATTAAATGCAACCTGAACAAACCTCAAGCATTCTAATCAAAATTACTTCGACTAATCACTGACGCTCCAACATAATATGTTAACAACACGAAACCATGAACTAAAAATCAAATTATTGTTAAATTTGCCCTAAATTTTCCATCAAAAGACATTCCATCACTCTAATCTAACAGACTTCACGACGATATACGGAGACTAAAATGTAGGTGGAGTATGGAATTACCTACCTCACTGGCACCTTTACGATACTGAGTTAGTGCGATGAGTACTGCTGCATTCACTGCTTAGTGCCAGTTGGTGTGCTACCTCATTTATTTAACTGCATTTTATCTGTTTGAGAAGTACGTGATTCGGCAATAGTGGTAAATTTGTATTGTACCATAAGTCAAGTACCAAGTATAAAATGGCGTAAGAAATATATCGTTTCTAAATATATTTGCAAACCGTTTGACAGTAAATGAACATGATCTGACCAAGAGCAACAATAAAGCAAAGCTCGCAGATAGACGATGTTTGCCATTTATTGTATGTCATGTCAGATTAAATTCCCATTACGATTATGTCAACGGATTATCTTTTCGCAACACCCGTCTATTCTGGTTTAATTGAAATCTGTTTTTGTAAACTTATCGCTGTTTGGTTTATCAAAATTATTTATTATTTAACCAACATAGTCATTGATATGCAAAGTAAACATCGCGTGCAATTGTCACGTGATGAATGAAAATAATGAATCCTGGCCAATATCAAATCTTCTTTTTAAGCGTTGTGTCATGGTACGGAATTTTCATAGTTACCTTAGGCTTGACTAGGTTTTTTCCAGTTGTTACTTGATAACGGCGGGAAGGATTTCAAATTTCGAGGTGTCGAATTAAAGGTACTTTTACGAAGGTAGATTTTCCAATACATATCAGAAGTTTGAGGAGGGCATCACTTACAGTAAAGAATTGAAGTAACTGAACAGTGGTGCTATTCGTTGACATAGGATCAAACTCTGGACGTAACGAGTAAACATTTGGACATAGTTTGAAATACTTCTAAAGATGAACTATCTGCAGATTTCAACACTTATTATTCACCGGACAAAGCCGGGATCACCAGCCAGTATTGTGAAAGTACCTATTTTAAATCACTGCCCTATTTTCCCACGTGCTAGCTTTAGAAACCATGGAAGCACAATCTAAACATTTTCTTAGACTGTGATTGTACTGTCACTCCCGTGTCATGTCTGTTTCTCTGAATATTTTCGTCCCTTTTCCGTAAATTTGCAAACATCACCTTTTTATTATTTTTAATAATTGAATTAAATCCGAGGAATGACAGTTGTATGTTGGCGCCACTGCGCCAGCTACATAATGACCTAAGCAAAAGTTACTTTTTACCGCTAAAACACTCAAGCCTTAAACAGAAATAACACAGGACATTTAAAATACATATATATATTTCCTGACATCTATACACAATTAGATTAAAATGACACCTGACTTCAATCTTGATCCTTCAATTTAGCAGTCACAACCAACTGTCCGTTCTCGAACTTTGATTGTACCGTGTTACGATCGACCTCTAAGGGCAGTTTGTGCCTCTTGACGAACTCGTAGGTCCACTTGTCTTCGCCCACGAACTCTTCTATCTTTCCGTGTACCACGATCTCGCCGTTGACTACCTGGAATAATAAAGTAATTTACATAACAATGTTGACATTGATCATGATCATCCCTGCAGGCACGCAGGTTAAGCGGCGCAGATTCACTTGCTTTCATCAAGGAACCATCTATCATGCACCTTGATCTCGGCGTTGATTGCCTAGAATCAAAGGCGGATTTAGATTCAACCTTGTAGCAATCAACATCTGTCTTGGTTGTTTGAACCTACCGACCAATTCAATTGTCGACTATAGTGTGTGACTGCTTTGATGGGCTCACTTTGATGTCTCTCATCTCCGGATTGTAGGATTCCAGGTGATGCAACACTATACTGAGCCCGACTGTATCACCTTGACGTCTTTATCTTCGGAATGAAGAGTTCTAGAAGATGTGAAACAAACCAAATTAAACCCAACTGTAATGTTCAGCTCACTTTGACGTCAATCATCACCGGAGGTTCAGGTAACGAGCCACAAACTAAACTGTACCCAACTGTAGTTTTGTGCTCCCCTTTTCGTCTATCATCTACAGAGTGTAGGTCTCCAGATGACGTAGCACAAACTATACTGAACCCGACTGTAGTGGCTGAACCCGACCTTGACGTCAATCATCTCCGGAGTGTAGGTCTCCAGGTAATGTGACACAACCTATACTGTAGTCGACTGTAGTGTTGTGCTCACCTTGACGTCTCCCTATATCTCCGGAGTGTAGAGTTCTAGAGGATGTGAAACAAACTAAAGTATCCGACTGCAGTTTTGTGCTCACTTTGACGTCCATCGTCTCTGGAAAGCAGAGCTTCACGTGATGCGACACAACCTAAACTTAACCAGACAGTAGTGTTATGCTTACCTTGACGTCCATTCTCCGGAGTGTCGGGCAAAACTAAACTGTATCCGACTGTAGTATTGTGCTCTCCTTGATATCCATCATCTATGAAGTTTAGGGCAAAACCAAAATATATCGACTGAAGTGATGTTCTCACCTTGACGCTTATCATCTCCGGAGAGTACGGCAAAACTAAACTATACCCGACTGTAGTGCTGCGCTCACCTTGACGTCTATAATCTCCGGAGTGTAGGACAAAACTAAACTATACCCGACTGTAGTGCTGCGCTCACCTTGACGTCTATAATCTCCGGAGTGTAGGACAAAACCAAACTATACCCGACTGTAGTGCTGCGCTCACCTTGACGTCTATAATCTCCAGGGTGTAGGACAAAACCAAACTATACCCGACTGTAGTGCTGCGCTCACCTTGACGTCTATAATCTCCGGAGTGTAGGACAAAACTAAACTATACCCGACTGTAGTGCTGCGCTCACCTTGACGTCTATAATCTCCGGAGTGTAGGACAAAACCAAACTATACCCGACTGTAGTGCTGCGCTCACCTTGACGTCTATAATCTCCGGAGTGTAGGACGAAACCAAACTACACCCGACTGTAGTGCTGCGCTCACCTTGACGTCTATAATCTCCGGAGTGTAGGACAAAACTAAACTATACCCGACTGTAGTGCTGCGCTCACCTTGACGTCTATAATCTCCGGAGTGTAGGACAAAACTAAACTATACCCGACTGTAGTGCTGCGCTCACCTTGACGTCTATAATCTCCGGAGTGTAGGACAAAACTAAACTATACCCGACTGTAGTGCTGCGCTCACCTTGACGTCTATAATCTCCGGAGTGTAGGACAAAACTAAACTAGTCCCGACTATAGTGCTGCGCTCACCTTGACGTCTATAATCTCCGGAGTGTAGGACAAAACCAAACTATACCCGACTGTAGTGCTGCGCTCACCTTGACGTCTATAATCTCTGGAGTGTAGGACAAAACCAAACTATACCCGACTGTAGTGCTGCGCTCACCTTGACGTCTATCAACTCCAGAGTGTCGTACAAAACTAAACTATACCCGACTGTAGTGCTGCGCTCACCTTGACCGGCTTGACCAGCTTGACCTTGACCAGCTTTATTAAAGCCGGCTTTAATAAAGCTGGCTTTAAAAAACCAAAACAATTTCCATCTGAACAGCTTTTCTTAGAAACTGGCCTATTAACTATAAAACAGCTATTTATTAAAACTACTCTCGTTTATTTACACTCAAACCCTGAATTAATTATTACCCCAGTAAATCACCCATACAGAACAAGAAATTCTCAAAACATTGGTATACAGGTCCCTAAAATGATGAAATCGATAAATAAAACCAACTCCTTTTTCTTAGCCAACATATTATATAGGAATGTTCCATCCAAGATAAGAGACCTGGCGGTATCAAGGAATGTGTACAAGGGGCGGGTATCTGCATGGCTCCTAGAGATGGGTCCAAGCAACTCGGACCAATTACTGACTTCAATTTATGACTCTACATGACCACGAACTACATGACTCAACAGACACTACGAATTTTTGACTACTGCGCTAATCTAAGGTCAAGCCCAAGCTGATAAGCCAAAGTTTTTTTTTTTTTTCCCTCGATTAAATAAAAACACTAAATTCAGTAAATAACGTGGTTGTTGTATTTTATCTTTTATTATAACTTTTTTTTTAATATATAATGTCAGATATAGTCCTCTTATATCTTCAGTTTCCCTGCCTGTCCTGTTAATCTGATTAGATATTATTTAGTTTGTCAATTTAAATAAGTGTAGTTTCCTTTTTTTCTGTGAAAGTGGGTGCATCAACAGTGTTGATTTATAGACTCAGTTCTACGCACAGGTCGAAGGACCTATGTAGGACTTTATTTCTTACTTATGACTTTTTATTGTATAATGATTGTAAAAAAAGGAAATAAACAGATTTTTGATTTGATTTTGATTTGATTTGACGTCTATCATCTCCGGAGTGTCGTACAAAACTAAACTATACCCGACTGTAGTGCTGCGCTCACCTTGACGTCTATCAACTCCAGAGAGTGCGGCAAAACTTAACTGCATCCTACTGTAGTGCTGCGCTCATATTGACATCTATCATCTCCGGAGTGTCGTACAAAACTAAACTATACCCGACTGTAGTGCTGCGCTCACCTTGACGTCTATCAACTCCAGAGAGTGCGGCAAAACTTAACTGCATCCTACTGTAGTGCTGCGCTCATATTGACGTCTATCATCTCCGGAGTGTCGTACAAAACTAAACTATACCCGACTGTAGTGCTGCGCTCACCTTGACGTCTATCATCTCCGGAGTGTCGTACAAAACTAAACTATACCCGACTGTAGTGCTGCGCTCACCTTGACGTCTATCAACTCCAGAGAGTGCGGCAAAACTTAACTGCATCCTACTGTAGTGCTGCGCTCACCTTGACGTCTATCATCACCGAAGTTTAGAACAAAACCAACCTATACCCGACTGTAGTGCTGCGCTCACCTTGACCGCCTTGACGTCTATCATCTCCGGAGTGTCGTACAAAACTAAACTATACCCGACTGTAGTGCTGGGCTCACCTTGACGTCTATCAACTCCAGAGAGTGCGGCAAAACTTAACTGCATCCTACTGTAGTGCTGAGCTCACCTTGACGTCTATCGTCTCCGGAGTGTAGGACAAAACCAAACTATACCCGACTGTAGTGCTGCGCTCACCTTGACGTCTATCAACTCCAGAGAGTGCGGCAAAACTTAACTGCATCCTACTGTAGTGCTGAGCTCACCTTGACGTCTATCGTCTCCGGAGTGTAGGGCAAAACTAAACTATATACCCGACTGTAGCGGTGCGCTCACCCTGACGTCTATCGTCTCCGGAGTGTAGGGCAAAACTAAACTATATACCCGACTGTAGTGCTGCGCTCACCTTGACGTCTATCATCTCCGGAGTGTAGGGCTCCAGGTTCATGCGGTAGGTGTAGGTGCCGTACGGCGGGAACCAGCCGGACTTCACGGTGATGTGTCGGCCGCTGCCGAGCCCGGGCCCCGGGGTGGAGCTAGGCGGGGGCAGCTTCCCAGTCTGCGAGAACTGGGGGCCCTGCACCGTCGCCAGCGTCCGCAGCCCTTCTGCCGACAACACAAACAGCCACTGTGATCTATGGATGAAAACATTCATAGCTCTGACTACACTGTTAAATAAAACAGCTGATCTCCAATAACAAATCAAATAACTAGTTAAGGTACGGTCTACCTATTGTGAGATGGCCATGGTCAAAGTCGAGCTTCAAAGTGAAAGGCAGCTGATCCTGGGGAAAAGTTTTACACCTTTATAATATGAATAAGAGTATATTTCATTACCACGGGCTAAAGAAGCGTTTTTCGTACGAGGTCGGGTTTTTCAGCCGAGGAACTTAGGGAACTTAAGGAGTTAAAATGATATACCTCAAAATTGTAATTTGTTTTTGAATAATGATAATAATTTTGAAGATTGTGTAGAAACATGATGACAATTATATTATAAACTTTAAAAAACTCGACTCGAAAAAAGCTCGAAACTCACGGGTGTTTTTCAAAACTCGACTCGACCTCAAAAATCCCCTACAAAACAATGTTGACATTGTTCATGTAGAAGTTAGGAAGCCTTTATTATTATCTTCTTCTCTTACAGACTTTGGTTTTTCTACAGTAAAAAACAAACAGCTGAGTCCTCGACTTCAGCTGATTATTTTAATCCTCAGGGTGAAAAAGAGCTTCTTTAGCCCCGCAACACGTGATAAATATTGCCGTTTTTGTAGTGGTTAAACGGAAACAAATTTTATTTTTTGCCTGCGACAATCAGCTGGCTTGTTTCAGAGTTTTAGGTGAAATAATCCGCCGCGCTAATTTCATCTACCCAAATTTTTTTCATAAAAAGGGTATTTGGGTAATTTGAAAGGCTTGTATATTTAAATACAACATATAAAATACAACTTCTCCAAAGGAAAAATTTGCTAAGACTTCATAATAAAACTAAAAAGTGTTTAAATGCAAAAACTTTATTGCTTTATTTTAATTTGTGTGAGCGTATAGTTTTTAAAGTTTAGGGAGGAAACAACTAAATTATAAGTTATTATAGTTTTTAAAACGTGGTTACAGATGAAAAGTTTGGTCTTGTCTAAAGTACCAAGGGCGTCGTTCCAAATTAGTTCTGCGGTCCGAGCGTTTAAATTAAACTTTAAATGAAATATTCTTTCAAAACTTTGAAATTTACTTTTCAGGGTAAAAGCAAACGTTTTTCTGCTGTGATTGAAAATTTAGACGTCATGAATCAGCAATGGACATTTTTCCTTTAAATACGTTGAGGTCACAGCTTAAGACTTTTAAACATTTTTGACACATTTATTTCTATAAATACAACTTTTATTTTTCAAATATAATACGTTAATAAACTGTTATTTAACTGAAACCTGTCAGTTAAAGGAGAAAATGTGAAACTGAAATGAGCGACAAGGAATTTATTAATGTTTATATTCAAGCAATTGGACAAAAAATGTAGTGCGAACAGCTGACAGAATACTTGGCATCTTAATAATTAATTTAATTTATGAATCTTGTGCTTTATAAGTTAATTTCGAGTTTTACGTACAAACAATTTAACTACACATTCAATAAATAGTTGATATAATGTAAAATGCTGAACGAGCCTACATTTACGTCTTCAATTCCATTAAAAAACGCTGAGGAGTTGCAGTAAAAGCCAAAGTGGGTGTTAGACCTCGAGTGGATTAGAGGCTAGGAGTTGGTTGATACAAGAACCCACTCCACCATCGGAGAGACTTTAGATTGTTCTAGCCCGGTAACGGTTCCAGCTTAAGTTTAAAAAATAACATGCCATTTATTACTAATGCAGGCTGCTTTATTTATTGAGCGATTAAAATAATTTTCAGTAACCATTTTAGCGAGTTACAAGAATTAGAGAAAAGTTACTACAAAGCCCTATAACATTTTTTTGGATCGTTGTTGCTATGGACAATAATAAAAACATTGACAGAATTTGTGTACGGACTGTAACATTATTATTATCGTGTTTGCTTGGTGATTGCGCTGTTTAAGAACTTGAAATCATAACTGTCAATATATTTTTGAGCGTCATAGATTTATATTAAAGGCGATATTTGGAGATCTGGAATATCCACTTTAATTGTAATTTTTTTCTATTCTCTTGAATTTCAGTTTTTCAATAGAACAGAATAAATTTTACTGTCTCGATAATACTAATAAAATCTAATTTATTTTGGTGAAAACGTCTTTCAAAATATAGCCACAAACATTAATATCGCTTTTCAATATTCATAAAAAATTTATATTCTTTGGAAAAATAAGGAGGGCCTCTTTAGGTAATGCCTGTTTGAGGCTTCTTCACTTAACATAGAATCAAAGAAACAGCGATTTTACCTGCTTACAACAAAAAATCATCGTGCTTGCTTAGAAAAAAAAGGGTGGTTCATTGTCAACCCACTAACATGTAGCGATTGACGATCAACCATATTTTGAGAACAAATTAAAATGTTTTTATTGCATTTAAAATTGCATGATCAGTTAAATGAATGAATCCTGAAATAGACTGGAGGCGAAATACAGTGAGGCAGTATGATAAACAGTAGCGTCCCGAAGGCCCTCCACCACTTTTCTGTATAGGACCCCAGGGCCCCGTGCAGTCGACACTACCTGCCGACCGTGTGGTAACTTTGATGGCCTCGGGTGAGCTGTCTAGACAATGGAGGAAATCACCGGCCATTTGTTGTGTTTAGATAACACAGACACTTCGCTTGCTGTACTCGAAGAGGATTTCGTTTCGAGACATCGAGAAAAAAACAACCGACACTCAATTTATTATTACGTAGATAAATTCCTAACGAAATAAAGGATTATATTGTGGTATGCCACAGAATATATATTTGATTTATCATAAATTGGTACCGCACAAACCACAGACGATGTCCGTGGATCTTTTTGTACAAAAGCAGAAGGTCAGTTACGTACTTAACTTTTGTTGTATTCACGCAAAAATTATTTATTTAGAAACTTTTGAGACCTTAGCATTTGGATCGCTATTTGGCATCATTTTATATTATTAAGGCTTAGATGAGGATCTAAAACATGTTATTTATATCGTAAAGCAAGCCCAAATAATTAGGTGCGTAACTATGTGATTTTTAATGTACACAGCATTTTGATGTAATTGAGTGAATTGAAATTAAATGAAATGCATAGATTTATTATCAGAACTATTAATGTTATGGCGATATTGGCCTCTTATCACATTAGGCACAAACGTGAAAGGGCGTATAGTACTATGACCGTCTCTAATAATAATTTTACCAGATAAGGCTACGGTAGTACCCTTTAGTGATCCGCCCGATTTTCGGGGACTTTCATATACACGGATTGAACGTGGATACTGGATACACGGATTCAATAATTGTTGGATATTCAATAATATTGAATGTATGTATGAAAAAAGCAACTGGAAACAGAAAGTATAGGTTAGGTTAAGAAACATTTAAACGACCAGCAAGAACCAAAACAATAGAACAATCGAAAATTAAAATTGCTTTACTTAAAATGCACTATTTTGCAAAACATCACCTTTAATTTCTGCCATCAAATCCTACTAAAACCTAGAATATTTCCTCTGTTTTGTAAAAGCACGTTTTGGTTGTTTAAACTTTCTACCCTAACGTTTATCATGCTGCGGATTAAAAGCAAAGTATTAGTAAAGTATATGAAAATTAACTTACTGAATATATTAGATGTGATCGTTGAAAGCATATTACAAATTAAATAAAATACAATAAAAACTAAAACTGAAATTTTGACTGGAAGGTTAGTAAATAAACAAACTGTGTTGACCTTACGGCCAGATGATTTACGTCAAATTTCGAGTACGAAGAATGAAATGGTTTCAGGAACAAAACAGGTGCTGACATTCAGGGAGGAGAAAGAAAATTAATTTTCCCCTCTTCCCGCATCTGGCGGCTAAGCGATGAGGCCGCCTCTCCCCAAGATATTTATGTCTTATTGAAACTGAAACCAAAATTACGAGCTTCAGTTTCATTATATTTTCGGTTTATTTATACATCTAATGTTTAATAATCTGAGCCCTCGCTTGCTCCAAATAAAATTTAATATTTTCCATTAAAACTGCTTCATCCTAGAATAAATAGGATGTCTATATTTCTTTTTGCTGTACTAGATTTTGCTACGCTAATTATCATCTAGGGTTAAAAAACCGCAATTCTTTATGTCACCTGTAAAACTTGTGGTGCACAATGTCAAGCGTTGAGCCATGGCCTTCTACACTGCCGGAGCCCTCAGATATTGCCTATCGTCAATGATCTAGGACAATTAATAATGCATAAACAAATTTTAACCATTATCAGCTATATTTTTTAACGAATGAGAATGAAGCTTTGTTATAAAATGTAAAATGTTAGGCTAGCACCACTTCACGCATCCTGCTGGAGGATCCTGATCCACTATACTCCAACTGTTTCAGGTGTAAATGGCAATGTACACTGACCATTTAGTATACATAGTAATAAATGGTACCCAAGGCTAAGTAGAAATGAGCCAAAAATTATATTATTACTGTACTTTTTTTGCCCGCTAAGGCCGTTATAGGCTACACGTGTGTCTGTTTTTAGTCAGCTGTCAAGTTTTAGTTTTACATAAATTAATTGCAATGGACATCAAACTTAATGCTTTTCACTAGCAGATTGTTTAGAATAATTAACGATTTAATGTGGAACTATCAAAACTCTTTCTTCTGATTACCTAATGCCATTCCCAAACATTTGTATCGTAATTTATTCATCACTCAATGACAGATAATGATAATAGCAACTGGTTCAAGGTTCGACTGGGCAGCTTCTTGTGACGTCAGACCAGATGTAGCCAACAGCATATGTACACTATGTGATCGTGGTTGCAGATCAAAAGTCCGGGCCACTTGTGACGTCAGACCAGGCGTGGACAACACTAACTGACCGTCCATAGCAGATAACTCCACACACGAGTACTCAGAATGTCTGTAGTCTTTGATGTACACTCTTAGAGTCTGTTTCCGTGTTTGCAGATCAAATGTCCTCAAGGTGAGAGGTGAGTTATGAGGGAGCGCACGGAGGATGGGGCGGTGGCAGAGCCCTATGTAGTCAACCTTGTACACTCTGAGAGTCTGTGGTTGTGGTTGTGTACTCTGAGAGTGTGTGGTCATGGTTGCAGATCAAATGTCCGGGTGAGAGAGCGCGCGGAGGATGGGGCGGGGGCAGAGCCCTATGGAGTCAACCTTGTACACTCTGAGAGTCTGTGGTTGTGGTTGTGTACTCTGAGAGTGTGTGGTCATGGTTGCAGATCAAATGTCCGGGTGAGAGGGCGCGCGGAGGATGGGGCGGGGGCAGAGCCCTATGGAGTCAACTTTGTACATTGTGGAGTTTTTGGTCATGGTTGCAGATCAAATGTCCGGGTGAGAGAGCGCGCGGAGGATGGGGTGGGGGCAGAGCCCTATGGAGTCAACTTTGTACACTCTGAGAGTCTGTGGTCTTGGTTGCAGATCAAATGTCCGGGTGAGAGAGCGCGCGGAGGATGGGGCGGGGGCAGAGCCCTATGGAGTTCGGCTAGGCCCGTCCCCTGCCCAGCCCCGCACCGCCATGGAGCCCGCAGATCGCGCCCATCGGCCTCTTGCATTTGACAAGGTAAGGGCGACCACTTTTCAAAATATCTTTAAAAATATTGTCAGGTTAGAAATGAAAAAAATACTAGTACGATAGTACTGGTGGTTGGCAAAAAGCGGATACTCTACAAACCGTCAGCTAAAGCCCATGATTGTGTTAGTCAAAACGTTCTTTATGTTTTTATGGCCCATTAACACTACTACATTTGTGCTGCAATACTGCACCGGAGGTCATCACAAAACGAAGCGTAAAATTGAGTATTACCCCTGAGAATATACAATTTTCTTATACCAGCGGTGGATTTTGCGGGAGCTTTTATTGCCACTTTTCATGTAAGTTTAATATAATTACATTGTGAACTTGTGTATATTTCATAATTATTGTATATGAGCTTGTAGTATAAACTTTCAAAATATCTGGGGACCGAGATTCGCTCAGGGAAAAACAGTAATATTTTCTAACATACAAGTTCATATTACTCCCCACAAAGACAAATAACTTTGTGGTTTGATCTACTGAGGTTTCAATTTCGTTCAATTACTCAATTTGTTTGGTCTTTGTTTTTCTGAACGAAGCTTTCTTTCATTGCTCGTTTCAGCGACCAAGCGTTTGACGCACGCTGGTGTGTTGATATTGCTCGACACTGCCATTCGTCAATTGATTACAATTTCACAGAAAATTCAAATTATACGATCTTACTTCACAAATAATAGAAAATAAATTTTCTAAGCATCTAAATTTTCCAGCACAAACTGAAGTGGATTGAGTTGAATAATACATTTTTTGACTTGGCAACGTTAAATAATCTTGGTTTGAAGAATTTCCTTTGATGATCTCTTAGGATGAAACTTGTCCTCATAAAATGTAGCTCAATTTTACCTTTGTAGATTTTCAAGATTTTGCTTATCTCTAGTACATGAATCGTATTTGCAAAATTTTAAAAATATAAAACTGATATAAATTAAATTTAAAGCATCAAAACACCTTTATGTAAAAAATGCATGTTGTTGCTGTGTCGTTATTTCTAATTAACCAAAAACACAGCTGTTTGCCTGTTTGAAAATTTTAGATAACAATAGTATTTGAATACTCCTTGAGCAATATGTACTCAATTGTAATATTTCAGTTCTACTTCACTATACTTGATACGTTCTATAGTAATAGTTTTAAGTGACTGTTTACTTTTTTGTTGTTATTCCGTAGTAGCATGGCAGCTCATATGAACCAATGTTAAAATGTTTCAACATTTAATTTAATTTTTCTAACAATTTTGCGTCTCTACAGAAAAGTTAACTACGAAGGTGATATTAAAAATAAAAACTACACCTATATGCATCATTTTATTAAAATCATTAGAGCCGTTTTCGAGATAGGATTTTTAAATGCGGACTTACTTAACAATGCATTCTTATGATTGATTCTACTCTATACAGATGGTTAACGCTAATTCCGAATACAGTGCACTCACTCACCCACCAATACGGCTGGCCAGAATATTAGTGCTGAGGGCGTACCAATATCAAGTGTGTGAGGAGGGGAGGCATAGGGATGAATTCTGGAATCAATTCCTGGGGAGATACCCCCGTTAGGGGTCGCATAGGCACGCTTCATTGTTAGTAGCATCTATAAGCTATATTTCGGTTTTTTAAACATAAAGTTACCATAATTCACGAGAATTGTTTCAGGATATGTAAATATCCTCTTATCAAGAAAAATTGGGGCGGGAATTCATCAATTAATTATAAGCTTTAAAATGGATAAAAAGCGGTTTGTTTCCCTCTAGAAGTAAGCAATACACTTTTCTTGTAATTTCAAAGTTCGCAATTGTGTGGCAATTAGTTCAATCTTATTTTTAATATGGACTACATCCCTCACTACATATTGCAAGCGATGCTATTTTGTTGCTACCTGTCACACGACCTCTACTTTATAAATTCACTTCTCCAAAGAGCAAAATCACTCCATCAGAGTGAACATCACTCCGTCGGTGTACTGACGGACCGGCATTCGAAATTCAATGGACTAGTCAATGAAGTGATTGTCTTTAGCACTGCCTTAGTCACCGAGGAAGGCTTTCCAGCTGTATAAACATTTCTTCTTAAGGCCCAACTGTTACCCGTTTAGTTTTGGGTATAGCTTGGGTGTCTTTTAAATAAGCTACCCACCCAGGTATGAACTTTAACGTCTACTTCAGTGTCTATAGTCAATAACAAAACTCATACCTACTATATTCCCAATATAATCTTTAACTAGATGTCCAAATGTTAATCACAGCTCCCTTGACTTTGCTTGTAATAGTCTAGGGAGCTGCAATTGTTTGGTTATTAAATTAAACTAAATATCTATCTATATTACTAATTCTGTAAGCGATTTTTTTAAATCAAAATTGTGAGAGTTTGACAGCCCGCAGGATGATGGGAGAGGGCTCAAATTAAAGGTCTTGGTCCCAGGGGGTCGGGAAAAATATCAGATTATGTCCAAATCTACCAGAAAATGAGAAATAACGAAAATATCTTCCATTTAAAATGCATTGGGATTGTAAAACGTCTGCTTTGTTTACATTAAACATGTGGTGCTAATGCTTGATTCAAAGCCATAAGGTATATGTTGACATGTGGGATTTATTTCAAAATGCAGCTAACTATGCACGTTCAATGTACTATAACAAAAATATTTTTAATTTAAGATTTTCTGATTTTATAATAATTAAGGGTTTGAGTTTTGTCACAGTTTAAAATTACAAAAAAGTTAAGTACGTTTGTTTAGTTTATGTTATAATGATGCAGATTTAATACCAAATGATTTATATATATAATTACGTAAGGGAAATTTTTGCGCCGAAATTGTGGGCGTTTGGAAGGTCGCAGGATGATGGGAGGGGCTGAAATCGAAGGTCTCCATCACAAGGACTCGGGGAAAATACTGAAATTGATTTAAGTTTACTATAAAATGAGAAATAACGTAAAATAGCTGTAATTTAAAAACCATTGTGATGTAAAAAGGTCTGCTTTGTTTACTTAAAACCAAATGCTAGATATATTCTTAATTTTGTGGAGCCAAAAGCCTATTAACTAAGAAGGTATTTTGTACTATAGTAAAGGATTATGCATAGGGGCTATTAGCCCCTTCAAGACTCTAGTATAGATCTATGTTCATTACAGGAAAATTTATTATTTAGGAGGAAAAATTCAAACGAAATAGGAAACTCTTATCTGGCCACTTTGATAAGAGCAGAGCAGGGGAATTATTCCAGTTGAAGGAGGGCGTTCTTTAACTTTTGAAGCAAGATACCCTACTTGAACGTAAGTTAAAGCCCCTATTTGAACTACAGAGATGAACTCAATTTAAACAGAATACGAAGAGGTGTTTGCTGCAAGTTAATTGTAGAATGCTAAAACATAGGAAATTCTCTTTAATTAAGTTAGAACATATATGGAGATCAACGGAAAGATAAATAGATTAAGAAAAATACAAGTCTGAGAATAAGCAGAATATTATTGAAAATAACTCTTTTTGCTTTTTAGGTTATTTTTATCATTAAAGAAAGCTGCTGCTTGTAGTTTCAAGGAAAAGTTTTATATCCAGGCAGGCATTATAGTTTTGTAAACTACAATGGCTTACGTTGTATGACTCCATCATAGATACTTTATTTAATTTTCTCTTCAGTCAAGTTATTCCAAAAGCCAAATCCATTTATCAATAAACCTAAATTTTGAAACCTAAAATCGCAAATCGTTGGGAGATTAATGAATTTCAATTTGCTCCAGGCCACAACCAACTCAGTTCATTCATCACTTTCGCTCATGATTATGGTGATTTACAAATCTTTCAGTATAAATCGCTGGCTGAGATTGCTAGTGTTTTATCTCCATCTTTTGGCAAAGTTGAGGTTCATGTAATTTTAAACTTTTTATGCAGATGTTATGGATAGAAAGCATTGAATAAAACTCAGTAAATTCTTTGTACCATATTAAAAAAAATTAGAAATACGAGCAAGTGCTCCATCTTTTCTCGGTTAAATCACTTGAAGGGAAACTTTCTGCAATTATCAAAATATGAACCATTAGTACGACCAATAGGACCAACAACCAGAGTCGAACTCATGCATTACAAATTGATTCTTATTGATTGTTATTCTTATGCTAAAAGTGAAGTTACGTTAAAAAAAAACAATAAGAACAAAGGAAATTGTGTCTTGGTAGGAACTGTAACAAAAAGGTCGATGAATTTTCCCATACAAGGATATGAACAATTTATTTTTTAAACCCTAAGATAGAAAATTTTTATTCATAGGTCTAGAAAAAAACCAATCTATCTCCAGCGCATTCAAAAAATACGTACTTCATTAATATAAAAAATCGTAGAATCAATAGAAATGAAAACTTTGAACAATTCTATCTACATAATAATTAAAATGGGAGTACAAATGTTGTAATACTCTTAAGGTTACAAACTTTTTTAAGCTAATAATTAAAGTAATAGTGCAGAGGTTGCAAAATGTATAGAGTAACAAACGTTTTTTTTATTAATGTTATTAAAAAGAGAGAATGTGAAGATGGAACACTCGTATTTTCACCCAGAGAAAAGACGCCATTGCCTCTTTCAAACTTCTCAACATGAATTACGACAAAGTCTTACACAAACTTTGCAACAAGAATTACGTCCTCGTCTCACTCTCATAGGACATTCGGGGAGTGAATTAATTGCACCCACGTAGAAAAATAACGCACTGATATACATATTTTTTGCAACGTATATAATTATTTTTTTTAATTAATCTTGTTTTACGAAATAGTGGTTAGTAGTCACATGAAGCAAAAACTAAGGACAACGTAGAAGATAGGGGACTAACGTGCCCTAGAGAGGAGAATTGTTTTTAAAAGAAAATAATGAGGGTTGTGGACCAATAAAATGTTTAACATCTGGTATTGTTTGTCAAAATTAAGAACATTGCCAACATTGTTTGGGGTTGATGATATACGATTCAGTAACTTGGAGTAGCAGTTATGTAGCTTATGTTCCTCAGCGGTAATCCTTCCTTGGAAAATGTCCTACGAAGTGACGCTAATAGAAGTTCAGAAAAATAGATGTGACGTTTTAGATGTGCGTTTTTTAAAGGGAATATAAAAATAAATAAACCAAATAATCTACGTTGATAATATCACCTTTTGCATTGAATAACATACAGTAGACTCCCTCTTTTCCGGACCCCTCAGGACCGAAGCCTGTCCGGTTAACGGGGTTTTCTGGTTAAATGGTTAATCTAAATTTTTAAACCTAACATAAAAATTAAAAACAATAAATTAAATTTAATTAATTAATTAATTAAAAACAATTTTACGATAGTTTGAGTGTTATATATTTTACAAGGGATTGTCGTATCATTCCTAGATCACTCAAAAACGGATTTTTTACTTAAATTTAAGAGAGCATAGTATTTAGACACGTCATTACTGATTTCAAAATATTTTCCCACAAGAATCGTCGACAGAGTACTGACCATTTACTGCCAATCACGTCCCGTCAAACCAATGTTTTGATACAAATTTTCCGGTTAAAAAGATGTTATTTGCGCCGGGAGTGGTCCAATTAAACCGATGTCCGGTTAAAAGTTGTCCCTATAAGAGGGAATCTACTAGCTTCCTGACATTTTGTGATTTTTATTTGCTATCCAGACCTACAAAAAATCGATTCTTTCATTATTTGAAATAAATAACATATGTGGTGCATTGAAAATCATTCAGGGAGCAAAAGTAGTTATAACAGTCAGCTTCGTGATATAAAATACCGAAATCACGATTTTCAGAGACTGATGCCCCCTCGCCGTATCCTCCGCTGTTCGGTGCGACACTCTCTGGCGGAACGTTGAAAATGGAAAAAGTTTGGAACGGATTCAAGCCCATGATTGAAACTGATCCGTGTAACAGTGCCCACACATTCACCTCCCGCGTGGGCGCTACTTGCAACTTCGAATGTGTCGGCTTTGTAATAAATCTCGATGCTGAAGAATGAGTCAACTGATTTAAAAGGACATATATTAATTTAATATAAAGAGGGTAAAATTTTTCTTTTGTGATAGTTTGTACTCTGCTACAGTAACACGTTGAACTTTAAATATTTAATATAAGTTGATAATTTAATCGTTGAAGGAGAACGTCGTCTTAAACGCCGAAATGTTAAAAATTTTAAATTTACTAGGCAAGGCGTGCTTCAGAAGAAGCTAATTGTTATTGTTCATCTTGTTCTGTTCAATTTACAGAACCACAAACTTAAAATCCATCTGCTAGATGAAATTCTTTCTTGTAAATAAAAGCCCGTAAAGGAAAAAGTAGTGGCTATAAATCGAATCTTGAGATTTATTTAAAAACTTCTAAACAACATTTGCCTTGGTGATAAACAAAAATGCACATTTTGTACATGTATGGAAAACATAAATCTATCTGTAAAAAGAGAAATAAAGGGATGCCTTTTGTTTGAGGCTGAACTTTTTTATAAAAATTTATTTAGACAATAAAAGTATTACATAAATGTGAAATAGGTAAAATAATTTACAAGCGTGTAAAATATATCATAATTTATATAACATGAAAAAATAGTATATTTCGCAACAGAGCCGAAAATGAGGTTTTGCAGGCTCGAGATCGTGTTTCAAATTTGAGACGAAGTTGAGAATTTGAAACGATCAAGAGCAGCAAAACCCTTTCGGCCGAGGTGCGAACGATATTTTTCACCATACTACCCAATTTAATATACCCTAAATAATAAAAAACCAGATTATTATTAGACTCACTAGAAAACAAATCTTGAAGGTTATGAGTGACGATACAACTTCTTTATTATGATTCTAACAAACACAGTTAGTTATGAAAATCATATGATCGAAACTATCCTGTCTTTGGAACCTATTGAATGCCGTATAATTATGTGATGTTTTGACGTTGTTTCAAGCTAATAAACGATCCTGGGCCCAAGTGCCCCCACGTCGATCCTGGCCCAAGGGCCCCCAACGTTTTCGGTCCTGTGGCGGCAAACAGTGTGTTTCGGTCCGCGTTTGACGTTTGTAAAACAGGTGATTTCGTCGTAGTGTGGTGAAAATTAAATTATCAACGACAGTACATCTTAATTAACTTGCTGGTTTGTAAACTTCATTTATATTTCGAGTCAAATACCTTGACGTAGTCCACCTATAAATTAATGTTATTTTTAGCTTTAGGCTTACGAACGAGCGGGGCCTCGTTATTTGACTCGGACCATATATTAAGAAAACTAGTTGAAAATGAGCGATGTACATCTCGTTCGTGATGGAATCATTTCGTGACCAGTGAACTAGTCACTGTCAACACATTATCATCTACCCTATAATGTTTTAACAATGTAATTTTCAAAGCATTATTTAAGTTTGTAGACAGTTTAGATTGTACTATTGGTAGTTAGATTTGGTTTGCATGGTTTCACAACCCCTGGAAGTCAACCAAATCGTAGACAATTTCAGACGAGGGAGGAAAATTATTATTTTCTAATCTAATGTCTACGAACAACTAATATAATTCAAACCCACATAAAGTCAAAATTATTTAGGAACATTACTTTAGAACTTTTTAGTCAGAATTATACTAGAATAATTTTAGAGTATTGAGTTTCGGATTCTGTGGAACATAACTGGAAGAGTCTTGTTCGACGACAACACAATCTAGTTTTTTTTTTTTACAAAATGAAATGAACGTTAATTTTAGTGATAGGCCTACGTTTAATTGAGATAATCCTTAATGTTTAATAATAGATGTGGAATCGCATATTTAATTTAAATTTCAAACAATTTTAAGGCAGTTGAGAGAATCTTGATTTCCCGAAATAATATTTTTTTAATACCAACAAATATTAACGGTTTATGAAAAGATGATGATGAATGTTTGTTGAGGGTCTTCAATAACCGGGGATGAATATGGGATGAATATTTCATTGAAGCCAGAAAAGAATAGATTAGATAGCTTGAGTGTATATTTTTAGCGAAATGTTTTACGATTTTTAGAGATTGTGAAACATAATTTCTTCTTTATTTTCACTGTTATGTAATAGTGTATCCTACTTAATATTATAAATGTGAAAAATGGATGTTTGTGTGAATATTTGCCTTTCAATCACGTGAAAAATACTGGACCAACTGAGCTGAAATTTTGCAGGAATAGAGCCGCTATTTCAGAAAAGGACACAGGCCTATTCACTTAAAATCCCCTTGGGCTACGCCCCATGAACGTCCTTAGCTTCAATGTTTACATTTTATAAGGATGTAAACATTCAAATACCGAAATGTAAACAGCTGTGAGTACTACAGTTTGACAGTTCAAAGAGCAGAAGTAAGATCAGCTGTAATTTTTATCGTGAGCGAAGCCACGGGCAACTGCTAGTTTCCAAATACATTGATTAACATCTGAACAATTAATTAACCTTTAGCTTTATTTTACTTGAGCCATAAGTTAATTCCTTAATAATTAAATATAATTGCATTTCATATTCTGAAGGAGGGTCAACAATTTATAAATATCGGGAACATGAATTCAAAACTGATTGCAACCTCTTGGAAAAGTTATCATATATAGTTTGAATGCGTAACGTACAAGAAAATATTTAATGTAAGGTAATAAAATAATAAGGGTTGGTTATATAATATAAGTGCTTTAATTTAAAATTTTTCAAAGCACTTTTCATATTAAACATGGGAAGTGACGTTCGAATAAATATCATTAAACAATCGCATGTTTAAAAGTTCAAGAAGTTGATACATGAAGAAGAGTTGTTTTTTTTTTATATATTTTTACAGGATATGGAAAGCATAAATTATAAATTAGTTGATATGGCTTTAATCTGTGTATTATATTCAAAACAGCTTTGACTCAACTTGATATCATGCAAATCATCTCGTTCAAACATTTTTCATAAACCCAGTTCCAATTCATTTAGATAGTTTGAGGAGTGTAAATCAAACTTCGACTGTTATTGATCATGCTTTAAAAGTGGAACAAACATAACAATATACAAAACCAAATTTACGTTCATAAATTAGTCTGGATTCGCAAATTTTAAATTACACTTAAACAGCTTAAAACGTTCAAAATCATCTACATATATTTTACTCCAGTCAGAATATAAATCACATGATCCACTAGAATTTCTGTAATTTATTGAGAAATCGTATATTGTTTTTCACCATATGAGTTAAATAGGGTAAGAAATTCGTCGTTTTTAGTGCCAGGGACATAGAAATTAAGATTCTTTGTTGTAAAGGGTATATATAAGACATAAACAATCGTCACTTTTTAACTTCTGTTTACATCTAGCTATTTACAAAAATTATTAATAATTGTATTATTATTTTTACTTATAACGCTAGAACAACAAAATAACAACATCCTATTATATCCAATCATATTCTCTATTACATTCGGTAAGATTTAATGACATTGTTGCATTATTTTATTGATTGCTATTATTTCAGTCTCTAATTAAATATATCTTATTCATTAAAAACATAGATAGTAAATATATTATTTTTAATGATTTAAAAGATAAATCTCAAATACTGTTTCGCATTACAATTTCTGGTTGTACTAAGTTGGTTATCTGATCAAATAAATGTTATAACACAATTCGTTTGCGATTCAGTTCAGAGGTATTCATCACTTGATTCGTAGAAGCGATATATACACCACTTGTAATAGTCAAATTGTTATCATTGATGTAATGGGAATATTATTGCCTGTTGTGGAAATTCGCATTCAGAACACCGTATTGTTTGACCACTCCGCTCAGTTAGCGTCATAATTTAGAACATTGTTTATTGATTGTATGCACTGCGTTCGAGTCAAATATATTGTGTATCTAAGCTAAGCCGTAAAATATGGTCAGTGGTGTTTAGCTTTAAATATTTGTATAAAGCTTTGCGATGTCAGTAAAGGTGTACCGTACGTGTTATTTTTGTAAACTGCAATCTTTGAGTGTATGTTTTACACTATTTCATTTAAAATATATTTTACCTACTTTTTTTGCTTATTTTTCTACTCTAATGATCTCTCGAGCATATAAAATGTCTTTTATCTAGTTGATAAGCGATAAAATGAAGAACAACTACTGTTATGAAACAGATTTTATAAAACCAATGTACGACAATTATTGATATTGTGATTGATCTTGTAGCTTAATTTTCCGAAAAATGTTAGTCTTCATTGAGTGAATTTTATATTGAAGTTTGTAATTAAATATACCTACCTTACACTGTAAGTGGAAAACATTGCTAAAAACAGAGCTGTCAGAAATATTTTTGGTAGCATTCTTTAACGAAAATTGAATTGTATAGAGAGCAATCAATACAGAAGTTTAATTACAACCATCCTGGTTCATCATACCAAAATATAACATGGCATATACAAGATATTATTTATGACAAGATCGGGGATTAAAATATAAAAATCCACGAAAATATTAATTTTATAAATATGTCGAAACAGGCCAGCACAGTTTGGTTTAGGTGCTGCAGGGGCGCGGTCAGGGGTTAGTTATACAGCCCGGCTGAGACGGTGTGGCCGGGGCTCAGGCTTTAGTGGCATGTTAATCTTCCAACAGTATTAATCCCTTTGTACCTCATAGCGTGATACACATGGTCCTCGTCTCATCATAGTCCTCGACACTCAGCTTTAATTACGTGTACAATCTACAGTTAGTCTATAGACGAATGCACTTCCGCCCGGTAGCGTCGCTCCTAACTGTACGTTTGCTGCTTTTCTGTGTTAGTATTTTTCGTAACCGTCTAAATGTGTCCACGAATGACGAATGTGTCAAATATGACGAATGACGACCTTCAATCGAAGGGAATGAAGAACCCTTGTATGGCCCGATGATGGCTCACTTCCTGAGCCGAACCTAGTTGCCACAGCAACAGTTTTGAATTACTTGAAGTAGGTATTTACACCACTTTTATAGTTCCACCAAGTTTTGTTTTATTAAATATTGAGGATTCTAAAAAACTTGATAAATTGAGGTAAAAATAAAGAAACCTACTCTACTGTGCAACTAAAATAAAAGTAATATTTTAAACCTTAGGAACACATTGTGTATAAGCCTAGCAATTACATTATAACCCCTTTTAATAGGTTGAAATACCTAAAAACTACCCACTTGTTATTCCATCTAATACTAATAAAAAATGAACATTTTATTTGTATGTCACTTAGAATAAACTATAGTCTCACTACATCTATGTCTCATTGAAACACCTAATTTTAAATTTGTAACGCATACATCTTTGATAGATTTATAAGGAGGCCAGGCCACAAAAGCGAATGATTCTTTTTTAACTCTGGTTTCTTAGTAGTGGGAACAATGTTTTCATAAAATATTACCCTTCTCATAGTCAAGTCCAGGAAAGGTTTTACTGGCGGAAATTTTCTTATGTAAGGTCACGAAGTGTGGTTCTGCGTCACTGCATCTCTATATCACTGTTTTTATACTGTTTTCCAGTGAACAGCATTGTTTTATACTTTTGCTTACCTAAAACGCAACATTCCAAATAAAAAAAATGTCTAATGGGTCTAAATTTCAGATTTAGTGATTTTGCAAACTTTAAAAAAAAATCTGTATCGATATTAATTTAAAAGCTGACATTTCGTCCATCTTAAAATTTACCTTTAAACCACACATTTGGAACCACGGTCATAATTTACTATTTTTTACAATTTAAATCATAATAAATTTTTAACAAACTTTTTGTAATTATTGGTGTTTAGAAACCCTAAAAAGCCTAATTAATGGAAAATGCGTGATTTTTTTCAAACATTTGTATCTAATCCTATCTGGGTAGTAGTTCTTATATAATATAATTTTTGTAAATATGTTGAAAAGAGTAAAAATACTATTTTCGGTAACGTGAGTGTTCTGTGAAAAGTGCTTTATTTTTATATCAATTTAACAACATTTGTATTGAGTTTCAAGCCGTAAAAAATAAAGTGAAGAAATGTAATCTATTCATTCACTTTTAGAGACAAGTACGTAAAAATTACGTGGACAAAGAGATAATTTTTTAAATTTTAAGATTTCATTGGTGTTTTAGTAGGGAAGTAAATGATTATTATAACCCAATTTGCTTGCACTACGATTCTCTATTAAATCATAGAAGAGGTATCCAAGCCACTTGAAATGAACAGATTGTTATCATTGATCTAATGGGAATATTTGTTTGTTATTGCATGAAATTCCCATTCGGAACACCGTATTGTTTGACCCCTCTGCTCAGTTAGCGTTATAATTTAGAACATTGTTTATTGATTGTATGCACTGCGTTCGAGTCAAATACATTGCGTATTTAGGCTAAGCCGTAAAATATGGCCAATGGTGATAAGCTTTAAATATTTGTATGCACTTTTGCAATCTATACGTGATCTTTTTGTAAACTGCTGTTTTTGTGTGTATGTTTTACAGTTACACAGTTACTTGACAGGACTGCCGAAATGTGTTGATTCTCCAAATAAGTTTGCATTTATGCTGATGATCTAAATTTAAAAATCGCAGGAAAATCAGTAGCTGAGATAGAAATATCTTCGTTCATTAACTTATCTAGAAGTTCTCAATTCCTACAAAATATTAATTTACTTCCTAATCCTCTAAAAACTAAGTTCATTCAATTTTCAACCTCTAAAAACTGTATTCTTCAAGATTATAACATTTTTATGGATGAAAATTTATTGGAAGAGATGGATTATGTAAAATTTCTGGGGCTAACCATACATAAACAATAAAATTGGAATGAACATGTCAATAATCTTCTTTTAAAGCTCTATTCAGGATTATATGCTCTCAGACAAATCGTAAAATGAACTAGGTTAACGAGTTTAAAACAAATTTATTTTGCTTTTATAGAACCACATATATCTTTTAGGCTATGTCTCTATGGAGCAACATCAGCAAATAATTTAAAGCAAATCCTTATTATCCAAAAAAGCTATAAGGATAATTTTAAAACTCGGCTATTTGGACTCTGTAATGGAACATTTTCGATCTTTGGGGTTTATGACTGTTCACGGTTTGAATATTTATCAACTTATACTTTATGTAAAGAATAATTTGGACCATATGCCCATTTTATGAATACAACACATTTATAACACTAGAAATAACAACCAACCGGCTTATGAAATTCACCGGTTGGAAATATTCACTAAAAATTTCATATATGCCGGGATAAAATATTTTTACTGTTTACCATTAGCAATAAAAGACATAGAAGGAATATTTTCAGAAAAAGACTTAAGAAATTTATGATGGAAAAAGCTAACTACTCTTTGGAAGAATATTTTTACAACAATGAATAAGTTTTTAATTTGAATTTATTTTCCATAAATATGTTTGAGGTTTCTTATGTGTTTTAAAAATTAACTATTAAAAGAAATTATTATTGTAATAGTTATGGATCAGGTATTTTATTTGCTTAGTGTAAAATATGTATATAGTTTATGTATCATGTGTGACTCCATTCTTGCACACTTATACTTTATGAATAAAGATGTTTGAAATGAAAAATGAAAATGTTTTTATTATGTCCCTCGTGGACGTAAAAGTTGTTTAGTTAACAAGCTACAAATTTTGAAATTAACAATTGTATTTGTTATGATTATTTTGATTACACTCATCGTGTAGTTTTCCTTCAATATTTTAATTTTTAGAGAGCGACTTTCATATTAAATTTTGAAATTTGATTGTACCTTAAAATATATTCGTGTAATATTTCTCAAACCTGATCGGTGTTACTAATCGCTTCGTAACACTCTTAGACAAAAATTAGAAATTTTGAACAACACTCGAATGAGAAGGTCAGTTACAACCATCTTGATTTTTCAACAGGTTTTGTAACCATGCTCGTCGACGGTTCAGAATCAACAAAAATTTCAAGCACTGACAAGATCGATGGTAAAATTTCATTAAAATCAATTATTGTTGTGACAATTAGTTGAAAAAGCCCAAAAAAGTTGGCTTTGTAGGAGTAGCAGGGCGCGGTCAAGCTTTGGTCGTAAGTTAAGTCTTCCAACACGATCTTAATCCCTCAGTTCCTCGTGGCTTGGTAGAATATTTACATGGGCTTTGCCTCTTAACTGACTAAGCTGACCTTCAGCTGTAAAATTATGTCCTTTATTACGTGTACCACCAGGTTTATCGGACTACCTGTTTAACTTTGCATGAAATTAATTAATTTCTTCTGACTTTAAAGAAGATATTATCAAGTGATTTTACTCTTTACTACATCGGATGGTATGCCTGAGTGCCTTGTTTGTGTTTGTTAAAATTGGCTATTATAATTATCATACTTACTTAAATTAACTTTATGAAATAAATCTTTAATACGAGTCATTAATTTATACAAAATCAAAATATATTGAACTTTAAGACACAGTAGTTCTTCTAAAGCAGTGTAAAATTGGGAAAATATTCATTAATATTGGAATCATCAAATTAGTTTTCAAAGCCCTGACCTCATGCTTTCAGCAATTCTGCTAGCTTATTGAATGTTAATTTGAAAGAATAATAATAATTATTAATCTAAAATTCAAAATTTACAATAAATAATTAAAAATATAAAGAGTTCAATACTGTTCACCACTGTATCACTTCCAAATTGTTTCGGTAAACAGGCACCGCGGCGGGAGTTGAAATGTCAATAATTTAAACTGCTATCGATCCCTTGGGTATATGTTACTTTGTCCATGTCACATCTAAACTGCATAGAAAGTTTTAATTTGGTTATCACCAAATTTGGACTTAAATGTTGAAGATATTAGAAATCTAACAAATCGAGGCAATAATATTAATACAGATCATTCATATTAATTACCGACATAAAAGTTAAGTCTTAAACCTTATTTAACACATTGTGTATAAGCCTTAGAAAAAATAAATAATTTTTATTATTTGTTTAGCCTCTTTGAATGTCTGTTTACTTAAAAACGTCTGAACCCTTCTTCCTTCTAATACTAATCAAACTTGAAATGTTATGGAAAATCTATAAGAATAAACTCACTCCATCTCACTGCTTCACCTGTATTGAAAATTTGGATAAAATCTTTGATAGAATTATAAGGCGACCGGACACAAAAGGAATGATTCTGCTTTAACGCTGGTTTCTTAGCAGCGGGATCAACGTACTCATAAAATATTACCCTTCCCGTTGTAAAGTCCAGGGAAGGTTCTGCTGGCGGAAACATTCTTATGTAAGGTCACGAAGTGGGTTTCATCACTGTATTTCTGCGTCACTGCGTCTCTATATCACTATCCGTATTATACCACCATATAACTTGATCCAACACGAACCAAAGTGCTGTTTTTCTACTAGTGGCTCAGTGCAATTCTAAATCCCCCACTTCCAGTAAATACACACAATAACACCACATTATTGTGTTTTCATCGGTGTATTTAATCATTCCACTCCTATCACAGGTCAGCATTTCAATTATCTTCTAAATTAATAAGGAACTACACCAAGATAAATCCTCAGGTAGATGTTTATTTTTTGAAGGATGTTAATAATTTTCATCCTGCTATGGTAAGGTTAAATGAAATTAAAAGTAAACTGTTAGAAAATGGAAATTTTATCACAAAAATCTGCTTTTTTGGAAATGAAACTAAATTTTTGAAACATAAAAAGAGTGTTTGTGAAACTTCATCACTATAAGGATATTATTGTATTAATTAATTCAAAGCCCAAGGTACTATCATAGAATTTACACAAAAGGTACTATCATATAATGTGATACATCGTAGACGTATCACATCTTCAATCAGAAACCTTAATAGTCTACCTATTGTGTTAACATTATCAAAAGATACCTTATCTGTTTGATTAGCATGTATAACAGATTTTTTTACGGAAAAAATAGTCTAGTCCAAAAATAAACGAGTTCTATATTTAACTTTTACATCAAATATAAAACTTGTCTAGTACTCTGCTAAAGTTTAAAAATGTTTGTGATATTTTTATATAAATAGCATAGTATGGTACATTTGTGATTCAATATAAATTGACTAAACCTTTCTAACAAGTTTGATACTTGTTAAATTTTTGATTTTAACTTGAACTTTGGGTAGGAGAATTTGAGCCGCAGTACTTAGTTTCAGGAAGAATCTAATTATTTGAATTCCAAACGTTCGAAATGAAAAAAGAGGTAAAGAGCGGAACGGAAACGCGTTGGATTCCAGAGATCAATGCAGATATTTCAAGCTGCTTTCTAATATAGGTACATACTATAACATAACTTGTCTAATTTTAGTTATTTCCTAAATAATTGAGTTATATTTCACAAATAATTGTATTGGAAAACTCCATTTTGATTATATTATATCAAACATCTTTGCAGTTGAAAAAAAAAAACATGAAAAACCTTACAGAGAACATTTCGAACTACTAATCTGACTTTGACTAGGAATTAATTGGCCGCAATTTTAAACAAAGCACTTCACATTGATTATTTAACTACATTATTATTCAATCAAGCCATATTGTTAATAAATAATATGCTACATCCAGATAAATGTTTAGACAGCATCTGATTCGTTCAAACAGTGGTGCCAGACAGTTAAACTAAATATTCATCAGCTTCACGCTGAGCAGCCACATTTAATGTTTATGCATTAGAACCCCGTGAATCCAAATTTAGAGGAAATCCGAACTTTTCTGAATAGTAATTCAGAAATACAACAAACAAATACCGATCAAATTCAATAAAAGCCAATAAATATAAAGGATAAAGATATAAAAGAACGTTAAGAAACGAAACACGAAAAAATTAAGAAAACCACGCGACGCGGCGGCCTTGTGTAAGAGTACGGTCGCTCGGGATTGGAGGAAGTAATTTTTCCTTACTCGGTTTATCCGAACTAGGTTGAGTCTCAATCAGTTCGGATAAGTGAGGCTCTATTATAATTATTTTGTTAACAAAACAAAAGGGACTAATATTCATTTGGATATATCTGATCAAATCCACGGGCAAATAATTAAATTTCAGCAATATTTAAGATTCAAAACTCAATCGATGTCTCCATCCAGGTAAATAAAAAATAAAAGCCCTTTCAAAATATGGCATTGGAATATGCCGGGTGTCTCACCTAAAGTGAACCTATTAATTGCTAACTTTTTTATTATATATCTGGCAAAGAACTTCTTATGGGGGACTCCCTTTATTTTTAAGGCTGCTTTTTGGAGTGGCTTCGAAATTTAAAAAAATTGCCACCATTTTCCAATATGGCATTTATGAATTTTACACTTGATTTTAGGAACTTTTTTTCTCATTTTTTCCTAAACCCAATGGTTCAGGAGATGTGAGCGGATAAAGTCAGATTTTTTCCCATTTAAAAAGCATTGTGTCTATTTAACTGTGCCATCCCATGTATTCCTTATGAATTAAAAGCATATTCAAAATAATACAATTCCGTGAGTGAATCTAAACTAAAAACTGTTTTATGATTAAATCTCTACTAAACTCACATTTTAAGACGATTTTATTCTTTGTTATGTTTTATTGAACCCAACCGTTTTCGATATACGAGTAAGTCTACCAACAATTTCGCAATGCATTTTAAATGGGAAAAATCAAACTTTAACTGCTCGTACCTCCTTAATTATTGGGCTTAGGAAAGAATGAGGAAGGATGAAAAGTTTCTAGAATTAAGTGTAAAATCCAAACACTACATAAAATATAGGGTGTTCTATAAGAAAAATCAAGGTTGTCTATCATATTGGAAAATGGCGGCCATATTTTTAAATTTTGACGTGACTACAAAAAGCAGCTTTGAAAATAAAGGGAAGTCTCCCATAAGACGTTCTTTGGCAGATTTATAATGAAAAAGTTAGAAATTGGTTCACTTTAGGTGGGATACCTAAAAATAATAATTATAAAATCTGTCTATTGTTCAGGGCGCTGGATTCTTATACTCTGTACTAACTACGATTTTACAATTAACTATACATTTTATACCATACAAACATATTTTCAATGCACAAAATGTAATATTTAATCGTTGTTTGAAAACAGAAACATTTCGTTATCCACCAGACACTTAAAACTGGCAAACACAACTCCCACACCCCCACCCCAGTTAATGAAATGCATAATTTGCTTACTCAGTCCCTTGTTTTCCGCTTATTTGTGCGAAGATGTTGTTTTCAAAGCTTATGTTTTATTTCTTCAAACAAAACCGATCGATAATCGTTAGTGTACGCCTTATTGACTGGCAAATAAACTTTGGCGTGATCATATTTTATTCCTTTTCATAAAGACCACGAAAAATGTTTTCGTTTGCTTAGAAGACAGTAAATAGTTAAAAACGTTAGTAAATAAAAAAAGGAAATACAGAGTAAAAGTTTAGAGAAAAATGTAGCTTTACTTGTAAGGCTATAATACTACAACATGCGATTTTGTAAACGTGGTCAATCGTTTACGATGATTTGTAAGGACAATTGTTCCAACAAAGATACATTTAAGACTCTACTGAGATTTTTTAGTTACTTCCACGCGGCTTAAAATAATTTCATGTAGATTAATGAAACTACTAAGGTAAGAGAATACTAAGGTTTCTCAGAGACACTGTCTTATCAGGCTGCAGAAGAAATGTAATCAATCATAGATAGCTCCAGTAGGCAAAAGGTCCGTTTCATGATGATAATTCCATATTTTTACCTAAAGACATTCCGAAAATATTACAATATGAAAACTGTAATTTTTAATCCCCTCTTGCACTAGGATGGTCTCCAGCGCTGACGTTCAGCTATTGGGAGGAGTACAAAGACAAGAGTTGTTGCTAACAAATACTACCAATACACGGTGACTCTGCCAGTGTCATTGCTAGCCACTTCCAACAGCTGTTCGTCAGCGCTGGCAACCAGCTTAGTGAAAGAGGACCTTTATTTGGTGTACGAGTTATTTTTCACCGTATGATTATGTGTATATACAATAATGTTGCAATCCTGGCAATAATTATACTTGCACAACCCAGTGAATGTTGATTCAAGTATTGCGTTATTTACAATCCAAAAATCTTTGCTTTTGTATTTGTTTTAATTAGAGAATGAGGAGATGTAACACTCGTATTTTCACTCGTCGAAAAGACGCAATTGCCTCTTTCAAACTTCATGACATGAATGAATTACGACTAAGCCTTACACAAACGTAGCAATAAGAATTGCATCTTCGTGTCACTCAAAGCTCGCCATCACACACGTCTTTCGCCAATCTTGCCTCACACGACTAACGGTGATCATTTTTGTTTTGTTTTTGGGATAAACGCAGTGCGTTTTCTAATAAGTAATTCTTATGGTAAATCCCGATATCCTTGTTGATTTATTAATGATTTTGATAAAATTTGGCATGTGTTTGTGGTGTAGTTGTAGGCCTAAATTTGTTTTATTTTACCAGTTTTTTTAATATGGAAAGTATTTGTCAGTTTGCTGATACTGTTTACGTCTGCTTACATGACGTCAATTTTATATTAGCCCTAATTTTTTGAAGAAAGTCGCTTCAAAAGATTTTTATTCCGGTTAAAGCTACTTACATAGATGCACGATTTCGGTGTAGACACAAGCGATGGAGTACGCATACCGAGCTGCTGTTAGACAATGGGGTTTAACGGCTATTGTGCTACAGAGATAGCCCTTATCACTGCGGGCTGTCAGGTCCAAGTGGGTCAAAATCTATTGGAAACGAGTATCATACATAAAGGTAATTCTTGAATTAGTTCAGGTGTTAAATAGAGGCTTAGACAGTTTGGTAAAAAAACACTAAAGATGAGATGAAAATGCATTCGTAAAGATTAATTAATTTGGATAGTTATGCTCAAAGTGTTGATGAATTACAAGAACAGTGGATGATTGCTGTTGTGATGAAGCAAACAATCAGGGTTGTGTCACTGAATATTAAAATAACATCTGATATTGCTTGCCAACGTTATTGTTTGGTGATGATAACGTTCAATTAATTCAGTGACCTGTCGTACAGTATACACAATGTTTTTTGTCCTCAGGAGAACAATCCTCTTCACATCATTTTCTACGAGGTGACGTTGATAGAAACTCAAAAATATATTCGGGACAGTGGCGGCTCGTGAGTTTATGTACTGGGGGTTCAGAGCTAATAACATATACATTATACCAATGTATTATATTAGAGTTATTGTCTTAAGCCAATCAGCCAATCAGTATTTAAAAACGTTAATTGCTTACAAGATCGTAGTGCCTGCATTTTTTGACATACCTGCTTTTATACACGAGTGTAATGCTTATAGTCTATAGGATTAAGGCACTATACCATTGATGATAAATTGTATTTTGCTACTATGTACATTAAAATGTTAAATCCAAAATTAATTAAATCAATAGCGTTATTACCGTTGCTTGATAGCTTAATTACTGTTCTTACAGAAAGCTATGGTGCGGCCGCTACGCCAATTGTTTTCTTTCAATAATCAGAGCTAAAAATAAAACGCATAATCGCATAACTGAAATACACGTATTTATAACTAAAAACAACATAGAAATCACACAATATTTAAATAAATAAACTTAAACATTGCCTGAACCATTAAAACAACATTATCAAGGTTTACAGCTCGCGTTCCGTAGGGTGCTGCTGAAACAGAAGTGGTTAGGAAAGAAACTACTCTTTCGGAATTGATCGGCCAATGTCGTCAGCGCTCGGCTCGCCGCTAGCCGAGAGCATTAGCGATAAGTCCATTGCTTTCAAGCAAGCCCCCCTCCGCTCCCCTCACACCCCTCGCCAGCCAGCTGGGTTCACTCGGCGAACTGAACCTCGCTCTACCGGCGTTGCGTGAGAGCTTCGCCCGGACGTAACAATAGTTTTTTTGCCATGTTGTTTATGAAAGTAAGTTTAACAATGGGGTTTTCTGCTATTTACTTAAAAAATTTATTGTTTTTGATTATTTTAGGGGGTTCACTGAACCATTGAACCTACACACGAGCCGCCACTGATTCGGGACATGTTAGCTCCTCGTTATTTCCGGCTCATGTCTTTTTACAAATAGACAAAAAAACATCTTAATGACATACGAAACCTTTACAAAAATGTATACAAAAACTCCATTATTAAATCAATTATCGCATTTAACTACAAGCCTCATGACGTTTTGTTACTTTCATTCGCTAACCAAGCGTACGGAAACTCTAATGTTTAGTTCTTTGAACTGAAATTCGCATGTGTTGAATTAAAATCATCCAGTACCTGGTGGACCGAGCCTTGCTCCGTGTTATTTGATGTTTACCAGTTCATCCAGTTACTATTAAATATTTCAATGTCATGAAATTGATAAATAGAAACCTTTTCTATTGCTCCATGGACTCTTCATCCCACTTGCTGTATTTTCCCTTGATGTCTGTAGATTCCAAACAGCTGTTATGATTACTTCATTTGTTTACACTTTTCTTGTTTATTTTCGTTGCTATCACGCCAACCCATAAGCCCAATGTTAACATTTTACAACTTTAAAATTCAATTTATTTCGTTATTCGATTTTCTCTGGCCAAGTAATCTGCATAAAATACGTGTTTGAGTCGTAAATTACTTATTTCCAGACTTTGAAGGAAATCCTCGGAGGCGTTTTTGAGATCGTTGCGCAAACAAGCAAGCACAATAACATTACTCATATAAGAGTATAGGATAAAGCTATCCTACTAATATTATAAATGTGAAAGTATGGATGTTTGTATGAAATTCTGTCTTTCAACCACGTGACAAATACTGGATCGATTGAGCTGAAATTTTGCAGGAATATGTCTATATCACTATATATCAGAAAAGGACATATGTCTATTCACTTCCTTAAAATCCCCTCGGGCTACGCCCCGTGAACGTCATTAGCTCCAGTGTTTACATTTTATAAGGATGTAAACATTCAATTACTGAGTTGTTAACAGCTGTGAATACTAAAATTTCACAGTTAAAAGAGCAGAAGTAAGATCAGCTGTAATTTTTATCGTGAGCGAAGCCACGGGCAACTGCTAGGTAGTTATAAAAGTCAGCTTTGTGATATAAAAACAAATACACCGTCCGATTTTCAGATATGGATGCCCCTCGCCGTATTCTCCGCTGCTCGCGCGACACTCGCTGGCGGAACGGTGCAAATGGAAAAAGTTTGGAATGGATTCAAGTCCGTGATTGAAACTGATCCGTGTAACAGTGCCCACACGTTCACCGTCCGCGTGGGTGCTACTTGCAGCTTCGAATGCAACGAGTTTGGAACAAATCTTGATGCTGTACAATGAGTATGAATACAAAATGAGAAAAGGATGTAATGTTATTGAGTGTAAGTTATGTAATAATGTTAATTTTCTAATATCTTGATCTCTGCTACAGTAACACGTTTAACTTTCATTATTTAGTACGGTTATATTATTTCATTCTTTGAAGGAGTACAAGTATAATTATAAGGCGTACGTATGAGTACAAGTATATGACGTCTTGCACGCCGAAATGACTAAAATTCAACATGAGGCAATACTTGCTCTGAAGTAGTAGGTTAATTATTTTTCCGTCTTTTATCTATTCATTGCATAGACGCAATTACATAACGTCCATTCGCAGCTGAAATCACACAGATAAATAAGACTTAGTAAAAAAAGCCAAGAAGAAGCCCCTAGAAGAAAAATCAAAACAAAACATTAATGTTTAAAAATCTTGACGTATAATGAACACATTTGATGGATAACCATTATGATGTGTATTGATGAAACGACATCACTGGAACATTTGGCGAAACTTAAGAATCCGTCTCCATTGTTAAAATCGATAATAAAAATCAATATTTTCAATATTCCCAATATCGATTATTTTAATCATAATAACGTTTCGATAACGTAATCGAGACATCACTAATCAGTAGTTCATAACCCAACCACAATAATGTTAACTAACGTGATGAAACCTAACAGCAATGTACGAGTATACAGAGGGTTCTGTATCCATTGCTATCAGTCACACTATATGAATAAAACTTATAGGTATGCTCTAATGATATATCAACAAATCATAACCCAATTATAATTTTAACTAATATGACGTACTCAAAACTAATTTCACATCGTTCGCCACCTTCTTGCATTTGATTCATTGTCAGTCGTTGTCAGCGTCGTACTTTACTAAAGGTATTCGTGCTGCCTGCAATTAAGTATACTTATGGCTCCGTGCACATATAAGTTAGCTTACAATTACATTTTGGAATGTTCGAACCGTGTACCTTTTCTCAGTGATTTTGACGTTTAACATCCACGTTTGTTGCATTACTATCCCATCACTACTGTCACTTTTCACTCATAAATTAATCGTAATAAAATCATTCCGTGACCAGCGAACTAGTCACTGTCAGCACATTATCATCCACCCCTACCCAATAAAGTCATAACCATGTCATTTTGAAATTATTATTTAAGTTCAAAAAAGATTAACTCTGTAATCTTGGTAGTGACACTTTTTGACTTCAGCCTTCGGAAGCCACTTTAACCTACAAGTTTTACACGAGAAAAAATTAAAATTCTAGTATATAAATGAAACTTTTAATGACTAAGGACAAATAATATTGTTCAGAACCACATGTAGTGTAAGAATGTTAGAGTTTTAAGTTTCTGGGGAACCTAACTGGTATAGTCTTGTTTGTCGCCACCAAAATTTAGTTTTTTAGACCAAATAAATTAAAAATTTAGTTTGTTCACACTTTTAACTAAAATAATCATTGTTTGTTCATAAATGGTCGAAAAACTGTACTTAAAAAAATTCAAACATTTTTGAGCAATAAAAAAATCTTGATTTTCAGAAATCATAATTTTTAAATACCAACCATTAATAACGGTTTATGAAAAAATGTTCCAGATGATCGGTTTGTTGAGTCACTTCAATAACCGGGGATGAATATTTCATTGAAGCCAGTCAAGAATAAATTATTGCCGAAGTGAATATTTTTGGTGAAGTGTTTCAAAATTTTTAGATTGTGTAACATTATTTCTTCTTGATTTGCACCTGAGATGCAAACACATACTCTGTAGGGTATATGTCTACTCTGGTTGCGTTACAGTAAAATAATTTAAAAGCTAAATTTGTTTCAAGTTATTTGATTTTTATTTTAAAAGATGTATTCTTTGTACTTTTGACGTTTTAACAATTGAATGAAATGTAATAGATTATTAATTTAGTAAAACTTTATTAACCCTATAGAAATGTTTTTTGGTCGCATTGAGTATAGCATAACAATTGCAAACCTTCCTAAAATCCTTGTAATCCTTGCTGAAACTTACTAATAATAAATGAAACCTTGAATTTTATTTTAGCTGAGCTGGCTGCTAATGAATTATTTTTTTGATTCTTGAACAGTTGAAAATAATTGCTTATCATATGCTGAAGGACAATCAATATTATATATAATAATGGAGAACTTATTGCTATCTAACTGTACATGTGATGAAACAGTGATTGTCTACCGTAGTAATTCACGATGTTGGAGCTTATAAATTATATTGCATGTTTGAATAAATAATGAGTGTGGATTTCTAATACAATTAGTATTAGAAAAAATGTAAAATAATATCTAAAAATCATCTAATATTTCACCTAAAATCTTTTCAAACTCTGTTTGCATGAAAAGTTAAAAGTTAAAATAAAGAATTACTAAGCAATCATATGTTTAAGAGTTTCAAAAGTTGTTACAATTAAAATGTTTTTGGTAATTTAATTCAACAGGAGAAAAAAAGCTCAAATTACAGTTATAATGGTTTAATCTGTGAATTGTGTTGAAAACCATTTTTGCTCAAAGTGATATCATGCAGATCATCTCGCTCAAACTTTTTTCATAAACCTAATTACTTTCCATTTACATAGTTTGAAGAGTGTTAATCAAACTTAGACTATTGCATATCATACTTTAAATGGGGAAAAGCATAAAATAGAAATTGAAAAAACCTTTTCAAAACGTTTTCCTTATAAAATATCATTACTAAGTTCAACTAACGTTACTAAATGAGCTCTTATTTCTCTAAGTAACAAGTCTCACATGGTTCATAAAAAAACCGATAAATCTTATAGCAATCTTGAGAAATTTTGTATTACTCATCTAACACCTTTAAACATACAAAACCACAGGTTTTTTTATTTAGTCAGAATCCTCTAGAGGGTATGGCCTGCTTGGATGTCCATTAATTATTGAGAAATTAAGTCTTGGGTTTCTTCCTGAATGTAATAACGTCAATAATTCGTCATTTTCATGATCAGGAATATAAAAATTCTGATTTAAAATATATTTGAGAGATAAGTCAGCTTTTAATTATTTCTCTTTACAAATGAACATTTATTACTTGAAGTTATGGCAATGATTTAAAGCTTTACACTTTACGTTTAAAGTTAGAGTAACCAAACAACATATTACTTTATCCAAAACTATTTCCTATTACATTCGATAAAATTTAAAAGAATTTTTGGATATTTTAACTAATTGCTATTGTTTTAATCTCCCAATTAAATATACCAATTGCTTTTAGATAACTAGATAATAAATAAGTAATTTTCAGAATCATTCAATAAATCACCTGCAACTTTTGCATTGTATTTTAGTCTTTATTGGAATAAGTTTGTCATATAATTAAGAGGAATCTACTAAAAATTCTAAAATAGGTTATCAAGTCTATTTTTAAATGAACGACTGTGTTTTAATCTTTTGGAAGACTACAAGCCACCGTTCATTGTTTAAAAACAATAGTTAAAATTCTATCGGGTCTGGAAATACATTTTGGTGGTGTTTGTAATCCTTTTTAAAAATCTATGAAAACAAGAATATTATACATATTTTAATTCAAGAGGTTCCGTTCATCAATTCTTATTTTTAACTATTTTCTACTTACTGACATAGTTAGTGACTTTTTCCCAATTGTTGGTAATTTATTATGGTTTTAAGAAAACCTATTGAGCCAAATTTATAGTAAATACGTGATTATTATGGGTATCCTAATTTTTCCTAGGTAGCCACATAAAATTTCAAGGGTGTATCTCAAGTAAAGCAGTGTTTTAGAGGATGATTTTTTAATACTGAAAACTGTAAATACCCCCGTTGCAGCAGACCTGCATACTCAGCGAATTTCAAATGCAAAACAACATATTTCAATCCAACATAGCGAGATTTAACATGTTTTTGTAAGCTCCATAAGAATAACATGGGGAATGAGTATGCAGGTTTGCTGCTATGGGTATATTAAAACTGGTGGTTTTAATTCAATATTTAGTTGATCTGAACTAGAAGAAGCCATTTACCAAGTTTTATCAAGATATGTTGAGAAATAAGCGAGATATAGAATTTTCTTTATTTCCCATAAGGTTAACATTGGGACAACGTACTGTGTTTACCACTTTCAATATCTCGGAAACCAATGGACATAGAGCAGTGATTAAAAATACTAAATTGTTTGTTTTTTTGAGCTGAATTCAAAAATGCTAACAAAAATTAATTTTAAATAATTTTTAATTTTTTATGTAAAAAACTAAAAAAAAAACCATTTTTGGGGGGGCTTACCCCCCTTTACCCCCCTTCCGGTGGTCCGATCGGGCTGGTTCACGAACTCGTCCGAGTGATTACCACTTTCAACGTTTTTACCAAATTTTATTAGGATCGGATCATATTTACGGCCGCTATCGTGTTAACAGACATATATATATATATATATATATATATATATATATATATATATATAAATTCGAACGAATGGTGTTTTTTGCTTCTGGGGGCCCCAAAATGAAAAGTTAACATGGTCTTGGGCTTAGGTCTTACCATGAGACCTACGGTAATAGCTTATTCCTTTAAGGAAATTCGCTAAAACTGTACTTTCAGTAGTCGTAAGTTTTCCACGGAAAGTACCGTTTTCTTATATGTGTTTAACAACGTATACATTGAGTGTTAAACTATAAAAATGAATTTAAATTATGAAATGAATTCTTTAACATTCAGGGACAATCATGTAAAAATTAGATGTAAAATATTTTTTATTTTTCAAGTTTTTTATTAGTGTATTTGGTATAGACTCCCCTTCAATAATTTTATTATAATCCAATTAGTTTTCAATACTATTCAGTAGTCCCCAGCTATTAAATCGTAGAAGTGATATCTACGCCACTTGTATTGGGCAGATTGTTACCATCGATATAATGGGAATATTTGTTTGTTATCGCCCAATGTGGAAATTCCCAATCCGAACACCGTATTATTTGACCACTCTGCTCAGTTAGCGTTATAATTCAGAACATCGTTTATTCATCGCATTCACTCCGTTCGAGTCGAATATATTGTTTGGTTTTAGGCTAAGCCTAAAATATTGTCGGTGGTATTTAGCTTTAAATATGTGTATGCACTTTTGCGATGTAAGTCTGTACGTGTTTTTTGTAAACTGCAATTTTTTTGCAGTTTATTTGCAATATTTTTGTGTATGTTTTACACTATTTCATTTGCAATATATATTTGCTACTTTTTACGATCAATACGTGCTATTTTTGTAAACTTCAACATTTTCGTGTATTTATATGTTTTTTTTTAGTATTCCAGTAACACACATACCAGCACTTGTATACCTTGTGTTTTTGGATTTTCCCTCGTGCTCGTAAATGTCTGTTAGTTAACAAATTACAAAACTTGAAACATTATCATAGTAAAACAACTGGATTAAAACTAATGTAGGATAGTTATCGATACTGTGATTAAACTTACCGCTTTATATTCCTACTTCTTTAACTAACTTGACCTTACAGCGTAATTAGGAAATATTGCTAAAAACCAAGATGTCATTACATTTGGCGCCATTATTACACAAAATTTCGAATTGAAAAGAACATTCAACACAGAAGGTGAATTACAGCCCTCCTGATTCGTCATACCGAAATATTACAAGCCTTGGTACTTAAGACTATTTATGATAGGATCGGTATTTACAATTAAAAAATCATCGACGGTAATCGTAATTTTTGTTATAGTTAAAACATCCCAGCACAGTTTGGTTTATAGCTGTAGTAGGTGCAGCAGGGCGCGGTCAGGGTTAGTTATAGCCCGGCTAAGTCGGTGTGGCCGGGGCTCAGGCTTTAGTGGCATGTTAATCTTCCTACATGATGTTAATCCCTCAGTTCCCCGTGGCTTGGTAGAATATTCACATGGGTTTTGCCTCTTAACTGTCATGCCTCAACTGACCTTCAGCTGTTAAATAATGTCCTTGACTACTTGTACTATCAGGTTGATCGGGTTACCTGTTTAATTTTGCAACAAATAATTAATTTTGTTATGTTAAAAAAATTTTATCAAATTTTGCCCTCGCCATTTTATGACTTCGTGCCCTATTTCTTTTGAAACAATTTTCATTTTTTAATAACATTTTTTATCTCATTCTTTAATGAAGGTAATTAATTAATTAATTAATGTAAATCTGCTAAATTTATTGACAATCAAAACACAATATTGCTGCTAATGCGTATTGTGCAATTTGGAAAGTATATCTAAATTTACATATGAATCATTATATGATTTTTAAAAGCCTTGATCACCTCATCATTTCAACAAAACTGCTAGCTGCTTGAATAGAAAACAATTATAATTTATTATAAATTTGAAACTTTACAATTAAAAATATGAACTAGGAACTATCGTATCACTTCCAAATTGTCCCGCTAGACAGGCACCGCGGCGGGAGTTGAAGTGTCAATAATTCAAACTGCTATCGATCCCTTCGGTAGATGTTACTTTATCCATGTCACCTTTAGACAGCCTAGAAAGTTATAATTTCAGTACAACCAAAATTTGTCTTATTAAATGTTGAGGATACTAGAAATCTGACAAATCCAGGTATAAAATTATTGCACATCATATGCCTTACGAAAGAGGATTAAATTGTCTTAAATTACATTTTAATCTCTTTTGATAAATCCGTGCACCTATATACTTCCTGCTTGTTTTTCCTTTTAATAACAATCAGTTATCGGATATTCATAAGAATAACATACGAAACAGTGTTGCTTCATCCAAGCTCACTGATTTCCACCTGCATTGAACATTTGGATGAACAAATCTTTATCACTTAATCACTTTAATAAGACAGGTACCTCATGGAGGACGTTACCCTGAATATGAGTGAAGGATGAGTGTGATGATCGTGATGATAGTGGCGCGATCTTGTAGCCTTGTTACTGACTAAGGTTGGCATGTTCCTTAGACAGGATTGTTAATTAATAGCCCAACAACCAATGGCAGCTGGCTCCAGAAACAACCCTTCAAAAAGTTACTAACTTTTCTCGGGATCGATCCGGCTACCTACAAGTTTGTAGGCGGGCACTATAACCACTACACCAACCAGCCAGTCTTTGATAGAACTATAAGGTGACCGGACTACAAAAGCGAATGATTCTTCTTTAACGTTGGTTTCTTAATAGTGGGATCAACGTACTTATAAAATATTATCCTTCCCGTTGTAAAATCTACGGAAGGTTTTTACTGGCGGAAACATTCTTATGTAAAGTCACGAATTGTGGTTTATCACTGTAGCTCTGCGTCGCTGCATCTCTATACCACTCACTGTACTACTCGCATTACGCCACCATATAACTTGATCCAATACCAACCAAAGTGCTGTTTTATTACCAGTGGCTCAGTGCAATTCTAAATCCACCACTTCCACTAAATCCACACAATAACACCACATTATTATGTTTACATTGGTATCAGTATTAAATCATTTTACTCCTACCACAAACCAACATTAACACTAAATAACCAAACTACCCTCAGATAAATTCCCAGGTAGATAGATACTCATTAGTTGAAAGATGTTGCTAATTTTCATACCGCTGTAATAAGGTTATAATTGTATTTCATGAAAGTCGAAAGAAAACGTTTAGAAAATTGAAATACATCTTACTCCAACAAAGCCTGTATGTCTTTTGGAAATTTGAAACTGAAATTTAGAAACATAAAAACTGACTTTGTGAACTTTAATTAGTACAAAGATGTTTTTAAGAAATTAAGATTTAAGGCTTTTTCATGTAATACATCATATACGTATCAAAACTTCAAGTATAAACCTTCATAATTTATCTCATGTGTTAAACATTATCAAGCGACCCCATATAACATTTAGTAGCACGAATAAAAGATTTTTGTCAGACAAAATATAGGCTAGTCGAAACATAAAAAAGTTCCATCTTTAACTTTTAAAACAAATAAAAAAATTATCTAGTGACTCAGATAAAATTAAAAAAAATATTTGTATGTAAATAATTTATTTTAGCAGGTACATTTATAATTCGGTAAAAATTAACGGAAACATTTTAACGAGGTCAATGGACGTTAAATTAAAAATTTACCCTCTCTATAAGTGAGAGGATTGGAGCCGTACTCTTTAGGATCAGAAAGAATCTAATTATTCGAATTTCAAACGTTCGAAATGAAAAAGGGCTAAGGAGTGGAAGAAAACGCGTTGGGTTTTAGAGATCAATACAAATATTTCAGGCTGATTTTCATGGCAAAAAATACTGTGAAATATTTAATTGTGATTTTTTGTTGACTATTTTATTGTTCACTGTACTTACAACTTATTAATAAAAAAAATAGTAAGAGATTCTTTTTTTTGTTTAAGCAAACAAATCTATGTGATTTTAAATCAAAAAAGTTATTAATAATTTTCTATGACACATTCAGAAATCCACATTGCCAACCTCGGTGAAAAAAATACATAAAACACTGAAAAACATTTGTGCACTAAATAAATCTGACTTCAGACTAGGAAATCACCGATCTTTATCACTCCATCGACTTAGCTTGTTAATCGATGGTATATGTAATCAAGAGAAGTTTTTAGACAACAGATTCATTTGAACAATGGTAAGTTAAACTGAATATTCATCAGCTTTACGCTATGAGCAGCCACATTTATTATTTATACATTCGAGCACCGCAAATCCAAATTTCCAGTTAATCTATAATAGCGGTTCGGAAATACTACTATGAAAAGCCAAAACTAATTTAATAAAAAATATAGAGGATAGAGAGATAAAAGAACGTTAGCAAAGGTAACACATAATAAAGAAATAAAGAAAACAACGCCTAAAATACGATGGCCGGGATTGTGGAACGTGATTTTGCCGCACTCGGTCATTCCGAACTATTTTAAATCATTTCCGATTATTGTGGTTCTACACTACCTTGTTATGAATACAAAACCGGGCCTTATATTAAATTTTTTGGTACATAAAATTATAACTTTTAAAGGATATTCGCAAATCTAATTCGAACATATTTTTTATGTTTTAAGTTTATTAAAAAGTTTCAGCCTGGTAAATACGTTTCATCATACATCATCAGTGCCCCGGACATCTTCCAAAATCGTGAACACTCCTGCTGCTGATGTAAAACTCAAGTTTCGGTAATATCCAAAATAGTTTGACAATTGGAACTTAAAACACAGGCCGTATAGGCCTCAAGAAGAAAAGTGTTCCAAAACACTTTTAAGAGACATTAACTAGGTAAGCAAACCACAGGTTTTGTATGTTTCGATTTTTATATGTGTGAATATTAATTTCCAAAAGGGTTAAAATATCTAATCAAACCTTATACATACAATAAATGATACTTCAGTTATATATCACATTTAAAACATCATCGAAGTCCCCAACCAGGTAAATAAATGCTACATCTGTGTTTTGTTTATACAAATTCCCTTTCAAAATATGGCCTTTTAACAACAAGACGGTAGCTCAGAGGTAAAGCGCTGGCCCTGTGTGTCAAAAGTTGCTGATTCGATCCCATCGGTGGGCGACTGCGACTCCTGTTCGTAGTAGGGAATCCAATCCCGGGATCCCGCGTGATTTTAGAGCATATTCAATCCCGGGATTCTCAGGCTAAATCCCGGGATTTTCAGGATTATCAATTTACGTGCAAAATCGATGTTTTCTATTATTCCTATCAGTTATAACAAATGAATAACTAAGAAAAACCAGTTGTATGACGTTGTTGACCAAAGAATCATGGTTTGTTGTGTTATTTGCCATCTTACACATCTGTAAAAGTGTCAGTTAATATTTTCAAGCTTTTAAAAAATTTTCAAAGAGGCCTAGTTTTTGATATGGTATAATTGTTATCAAGATTCACTACGAAGATCTTATCAATATTTTTAATAATTTTTAATTATAAATAATAATTGTTATCTTAGTTCTAGTTTTTTACTTACGTCTTTTAAGCGTGGTTTTACTTCTAGCTTCTACAGTAGTTCTAATATTGTTTGGTCAAGTAACTAAAAATATTCATATTTTGTATAAGACGTTCTTTAACTATATTTGGATAAATATTTCTATCGTTCTCTTACACATTTTACGGTTATATAGGGCCTATCTGATGATGAGTTTTGTTTATATTTTAATGTATATACTGTATATTGAGTGTTTCATGATAAAGCTGACTATGTAATAATTTTTTTAAGATCCAAGTTTTGATAAAAAAAATACGTTTACAGCTCAAAACTAAGCGGAAACTGCTTTAAGTACTAAACTATAGTTACGATACGATGTATATCTATGAAATTATACTAAAACTTTCTTTTTGTATTGGCAAATACCATGTTGGGTCAATCCCAGGATCAGTCCCGAGATCCCGGGATTACATTTTTCAATCCCGTAATCCCGGGATTGAAAATAACGTCCGGGATTGGATTCCCTAGTTCGTAGTCACCTCTGGCTGGGCTACCGTGATTATTGCCGCTACAGTACCTACCATATCATACTATTTGATCCTATATTACTGATACACCTTATCATTTTTTTCATTAACATGCAATACTGTACTCCCAGAGTACCTACTATAACACAAAACATACAGTAACCAATATTTCCAATGCATAAAACGTAACTCTTCACCATTGTTTGTGAAAAAGAGCATTTTGTTTCCAACAAGACACTTAAAAACCGGCAAACACAATTCCCACACTCCCGCTTCAGTTAATGAACGACATCATTTACTTATTCAGACCTTTGTTCCCCTGTTATTTGTGCGACGATGTCGTTTTCCAAGCTCATGTTTTATTCGTTCAGACAAAACCGATCGTTCATCGTAAGTGTCCGCCTTACTGACCGGAAAATAAGCTTTGGCTTGATAATTTATCATTCGTTTACAAGGTGGGGAATAAAAAGTGCACGAAAAGATTCCTTCTTTTGAAATTTCTTGCTTTGTTTAAAAGCTATGTTAAAATAATTCTTATAATCTATAACATAATATTTATTTATTACACGGTGACATTTAATTGTGACATCATTGTTCTATTGGCAACGAAAGCATGATTGAAAAGTTGTTCCTGTTGAAGCCATCCGTTATAAATCTGAATAAATGCTGCATTTTGTGACTGAGGCCTTGAAGCTCAAGACACAAGTTAGTTTTTTAAATTATAAATTAGATAATCCACTTTGGAAAAAGGGTCAGGAGAATACCCTTTATATTATGTAATCATTCGTGCTATAATATAATAAATGTAAACGTGGTTAAATATCATTATGCGATTATTCAATCGTTGCAATAAAGGTATATTTTAGACTTCAATATGATTTTTTAAATTTAAAGCAGTTCGGTATAAATAATTTAATTTTGATTAATGAATGAATACTGAGGGTCCTCAGGGCCTCTAATACCGTATTGCCAGGCTACAGAAGGCAGAAGGGACGCAATCAATCATAGCTCCTGAGGACAGACGGCTCCGCTCCACGAAGATTATTTCTTCTTGTTCGACTTTATGTTACAGAGTAAAAACTGTTTTTTTGTTGTTATTATTTGCATAATTATGGTATCAACAGCAAATGAACTCACTAATTTACTTCATAACATTCACTAACTATCCTTGCTACACTATTGAATCCAGGGTTTCTACATACAAAGGAAGTAGCCTAGGAGTCATGCGGTATGTATACTATTTATACATCGTCTTTTAAAAACACACGGAGGCAAGAGGAAATCGGACTATGGCTAAAGCAAATAACATTATCAAATGAAAAATATATTATGTTTTAGAACAAATTTTCTATAATAATAAAAATAATATCAGAGGCGCAATATTGGGAATATTGGTTCTATAATGTATATCAATATTTTCATTTACATTCATATCACATTATTGATTCTTACACATTATTTCTTCAAATACTCTGATTAAAGAATAACAAACAACCAGTTTATTGAAATTATCATACAAAACCTAAAATCATAGCACGAAGCGCTTCTTGAATTATATATAAATTGGATTATTCGATGTAAGAGAAGCTACGTTTATTATTTAAGGCGAGGGCAAGACACAATTAGCGCTGTACAAGCGGCTTTAGTACACCGCAAGAACAAGACAGAACAAGGGGGTGGTGAGACAAGGAGGCGGACATGGGCGAGAATGTGTGCCTTACGCAACAAATATTTACACCCATGCTAAGTTTCAAACAAGCAATTTTTTATTAAATACGATTAACTTGCTCAACCAACTATTAATTTTATTCAAAGCATTTTTAAAATTATTTAAAATTATTATTATTGTTATTGATATGCTAATGCGTTGCAAATTTTAAGTCATGAAAACTATGATTGTTATGCAAATGTATGAAATAGTAATAAATTTTGCTTTGAACGAAAATCATTAGTTTTTTGCATTAAATGTATTCCAAGAAATCTTATTTATAAAGCTTTGTATCGAAATTATCACGCTTTGCACTGTTAATTGCACTCATAATGAGAATGATGAGTATACAATTAACAAAGAATAACTATTGAATGTAACATGAGTTATAGAAATATATGTAAGATTTGTCGACGATTTGGTTCCCGTTAAATAATATATAGTTTCTCAAAAAAACTCTATTTCACTCCCAGAAAACGGTGTTGAGCCCAATAACAAATTTACAGTGAAAAACTAATTATCTTTCTCGAAATGCACTCTTCATCGTATCACAATGATTGCTTTTATATCACTAAATAAACATAATATGCATTTCTCCGAAACATTAACATTGACATTATTCTCCGTAGGAGTCGCCTTACAAAATGAAATCTTGCCTTGTGGGGCTCCAGTGTACAAGAGGATATTAAGGTGTAGGAATTTGCCTTTGTGTTGAGTCTGCATTCCTCCACAACAGATGGCTGCTCCCTCAGGAAATTCACTTCGGACTAAGATTAAAATCAGCCTAATTAAAAAATTAACGTTTAATGTAGTTTATTTTTGGAGTAAAGATAACTAAATTGATGGGTTATCTTTATTTCCTTAGTCAAAATTGTTTCATTTTGTAATTTAATGCTGTATCATGAGGTTGAATAGAAAAATCATAGATGGTTTATTACTTGATTGAAAAATAAATAATACTGAATTTTGAGAATCTTTGACGTAGTTAAGGCGGTTTTTTGTCCAGTGTCTGTCAGTGTATACAAGATTCTAAGCTGGGTACAGACACAATGGCTTTGACGTGCACAAAAATCTAATCATACCTTCCTACACCATTGACAAAAACCATATTTACTTCAGAGTTAAACTATTTCACTCTGCGATCATACGTTGCTCGTTGATTTCCCCACAAACGTTGACATTATTAATTACACAGAGAATAGGTTTGCTGTGAAGATATAAGTTTTACTAAATTATATCAAAATTAATTTCAAAATCTTACTATGTCTCAAAGAACTATCGCACCCTTTCATATTTAAAATAATTTAACAGCCCTGTGAGTCAAGACCTTAAGATAAAAAAAAGGTTTAATACTGGCACATTATTATATAAACATTCTTTTTACACTGACAAACAACATTTTCACGCCTTAGTCACAGGTAACGAACGACAACACTTACTTATTCAACCCATTGTTTCCCAGTTTTTTATGTTTGCAAAGTTTTCCTGTGTTTGTTTACCCAACTCAGTTCAGGTTTTATTAGCAAGCTTAACATTAATACTGGATACTTTCCATATAGAATAGTGTTTGCATAAAGTCGCTTTTACCTACTTATGAGTTATTTAATCATATAAAATTATCTGTTAGTTGACTTTTTTCAATTTAGGTTTTTATTACAACACGGTAACTGAGTTTAAAACTGTATCATTAATGGTTCCACTCTTGTAGTCTGCAATAATAAATTTAAATTTGGATTTTAAATTACACTATACAACATTTTTCACCACTCTACTACGTAATCACCTGTTTTACAAACGTCATTTGGTGGCCGAAACCAGCTCTTTTCCGCCAGAGGGCCGAAAGTCAGCTGATATTTTATTTGCTTGAAACAACATGAGGACATCACATAATTATTCGACATTCAGTAGGTTCCAAAGATAGGATAGTTGCGATCATATGATTTTCATCGCTGTTTTTGTTCAAATCATGAAAAAGATGTTTTATCAACGCTCATTACGTCAAAGTTTTGTTTTGAAATGTATCAAATAAATAATCAGATTTTCAATGTTATGTAGGATATATTTCATTGTGTAGTGTAGTGAAAAATAGCGTTCGCACCTCGGCCGAAAGGGCTTTGCAGCTCTCGATCGTTTCAAGACGATCTGAAGCCTGTAAAACCTCATATTCAGCCCTTGTTGCGAAGTATACTATTGCAACTTCACACAATTATTTTTAATTAACCTGCCAATGAGAATCTAGTTTCTTCCCTCATTACAATTCTCTCATGCCATGTTTAAATTAATATGAATTTAAAGAGTGCCAGAGGACAGAATTCCACGGAAGATTTTTATTTTAAAATCCCTCAGGAAAGAGAGATGTCGGAAAACCTCGGAAGAGATGGGAGTGACAAGTAAAAGAAACATTTTTGTAAGATCAGAATATGCTCTGCCTAAATCTTGGAAAGAAAAAAAGGAGAATTTATAAACAAACACTTTTTATAAAAAAATTAAAGAAGAGTTAAATTTATTCTTTACTCACGTTTAGACCCTAAAGTTAACGACATTTTAAAGATATTTTCTGTCATGAAGAGTTATGTCAAAATGCAACATGATATAACGACTATTTAGGTTTGCTAACGTTGCCAATACATACTAGTTACTTCGAGAAACCCCAACAGCTTCCCCAAGGGAATGCAGCTATCTTATTAGAAGACGTCAGAAAGAACCTAATCAATCACGAGGTCTCACAGAAGCCGGACTTTCATTTCTTGATCCTCGTTTCAGCGAATATCTCTGTCACCTTCTCCGTGTCATCATAATAAACATAAAAAGATTGATTTTATAACCTTGACAGCTGTTACAATAATAGATTAGTACCTGTTGGACCTAGACTTTCTTGGTATTTTTTTCATGTTAACCTGTTCATCCAAGTACTATAGAATATTTCAGTGTCATGAAATTGATAAACAATAACTTTTTTATCACTCTGTGAAATCTTTACCACACGCTGTGTTTTTCCTAGACGGCTGTAGTTTGCAAACATTTGTTATGATTACTTTATTTGTTTACACTTTCTATTATTTCGTTGCTATCATGTTAACTCATAGACAAATGTTAACATTATACATCTTTAAAATTCATATAAAACTTATTAGTCTTCATTAGACTTTACTAATTTTCTCTGGCCAAGTAGTCGGCATAAAACTTGTTTTTGAGTAATAAATTACTTCTTTCAAAACTTTGAAGGAAATCCTCGAAGCCGTTTTCCAGATAATTGTGCAAACAAGCAAGCACGCACGCATACAAGATAACATTGCTCTTATAAGAGTATAGGATGGTCCCGGTTAAAATTTCATTACAAGAAAATGTTTGTATAGATATTGTTGATATTTACATTTTATTTATATGGGTAAAAGTCTTTTGAGCATGAAAGTAGTAGTGAATAAAAATAGTTTTACCAGTATTAGTACCAATAGGCACACATGTATTTTAACTTTTATTTAGTCGTAGTTAGACAGCTTTGATGGCTGTCTACTTAAAGTCCTCAATCTAAAAAAATGTTTGTTACTTTTTCTAATAGATGAAGTCTCTAGATTTTATAGAGATTTTTCTTAGATTTAGATTTCTTTAGATTTAGAATTCAGTTGGCAGTGTTCATGTTTTAAAGCCATCATTAGAGTTACAGATAAAAATTCTAGTTAACAAACAGAACTAACTTGTTTTAAAACTTACGAATATAATTTCTACATAAGGTTGAAGATACAGAAGATAATTATTATAATTTAGTTGTTACAGCTTCCAATTATTTTTCATGACGAATAATCTAAAATAGATTAACAGAGTTAACATGTAATTTTTTCTACATTTAAAAAGTAATTTATAATTTTTTTAGTTCAATATCATCCTTTCTTTTTTGAACTTTATTTCATAACATAAATTTATTGAAGCCTGATAATTCGTGGAAACAATTATGATCCGCGTTTTACTTTTATTAAATTCTGAACAATATCAAGATGCCTGGATTATATCAATGACCAAATAAGAAAAAAATAAAAAGTCAAAACGGTTGGTGCTAAGCATTTGACCAAATTGATGGATTCATAAAAATACTGTAACAATAGTAGGTCGAACCGGAGCCCATAAAACGGCCCAATTTGCTGCTACGGGCTCCGATTAATTAAACCCTCGCCAGGATCGATCCACTAAACGCTCTGTTGTTTGCTTCTACTTCTGTGACTTTCAGTACGAGTTGTTAGCAGCAGCAGTATTCATGATTTCATTCACATTCTTGAAACTTACGATGTAAAACCCCTGAAATTGGTACAGAGGAGTTTTCACTACAGTATTTTAGTATTCATAATTTTGAGAGGGTTCATAGTTCCTCCCTAAGTTTTCCAAATTAATGATGTGTCAGTATTAAATTTTTTTTCTGCTAAATGTGACTGTCAATAGTGTAAAAATAACACAGCAACAAAAACATTGACGAAATTAAACAAATAATTTGTTAATGACGTTTTTACACCCTTAATTGTAAGTTTACAGACCAAGTTTAAGAACAATTAAAGCATTTTACCCCTAAAAACGTAATATATGTTGTTACTAAAATTCGATTGTGTTAAAAAAATTCTACAAACAAACGAACTAAGGGATGGTTCAATTGTTTATGTACTGTCATCTCAATTAAGTCTTAACTAAGCTCTATTAAGTTGCACAAAACAATTCATAAAAAAAATTATTACTATGTTTAAGTTGAATCTTATTAAAATACTTTACGTCCCCTCACTTAGGCCTGAATATAATGGTCCTACCTTCAATAAACATGGAAGCCCGTTGTTCGGATTCACAGACTTAAGTTTGAAATTATTTCTTTTGGGTCACTTAAGTAATTCATGTTATTTTTATCGATAGGTGAGAAATTTTATATGACCAAAGAGATATTTCAGGATAAGAAGTTTCCTAAACTACACCATTTCCTTAAACTGCTTGAATAACATATTTCCAATCAAAACCCCTTTTGAAACAGCCAGGTAAATATTTTTAGACTGATGAAAGCTGAAACAATTCCCAAGAGAAATCATGCCTCAAATCAAGCCCTGGTCGTGTGTGATCAAATGTAACATTCAACAAAGGCAATTACAGCAACGCGCGAAGAGCAGATGCATTCCCCAGCGATTGCAAGCTGCTCCTGAAATCGTCTCAATAAATATTTCTTCCGCCAATTTCAGTTTCTTAAGTAACTTTCCTTTTTAGTGTTTTTACTTTTTAAAATCTATTTTTAAAAAGAAACAGCTGTTATTAAACAGCGATTTGATAACAAATACGTTATTTTTTTGTTTTTTATTAGCTTTTAGCATTGTAATAAATTTGATATTCAAACAATTCTATGAACCGGTTCTGTGAAGCCTGTTTGGTAGTTTGATTATTCATAGGGTATCTTATTTCATTCTATTCTTATACTATAGTACAATTCTATCGCTACTACTAGAAGTTTACTACTACTTAAAATTTCAAAAACATTTTAACACTAAAAAATTCTTCTACTCTAGAGAAATACTTCTACTACTACCCCCTCCCGTCCCCTTCTCTCGAGCTTAGTAGAAATTCTACTACCTGTACTCTAGAGTTTTTTAGTGGTAGAAATTTTATATTTCTACTATTCTTATGGCTCTTATTTCATGGTTCTTATGGTTCTTATTTCATACTATTCTTATGGCTCTTTTTTAGTGTATGTAAAAAGTTCAGGGGTTTGAGTCTGGGTCCAAGTGTAAGGGTTCAGACTGCTCTCAACATTGGTGCATTTAGCAAATCGTTTTAGCACGCTTCAATGATTTCTACTAACAAAGGTTCATGTGAACGCGATCGTATGTATGTAGCTTTTTAAAACTATGGATAAAATTGTATGTTTAGCAGTTGATGGTAAGATTTAGTCTGACTCAAAAAGTTATTTGATTTCGAGCGATATATAGAATCAGGAAAAATTGATCAGAGAACTATTTGCACGTTAGGTAGGTTATACTACAAACAAAAATTCTTTTACCTTTTATGTTGAAAGTTTGTATTTTAAGCATGGTAATCCAAGGATGTGAATAAAAATCGTCTTACACACTTAAAAATATAGTATTTACACTTATACTGTATTTATATACAAGAAAATGTATTTTTAAATATATTTCCTATATTTTTGTTAATATTTTAAGTGTTATAAGACGTTTTTTATTTACCCAGTGAATACAACAACACATATCATGCCAATCAAAATTTTTTGTAATTCAAGATAAAGTTTCTTTTTTATATTATAATAACACTTAAAATAAAACATGAGCAATTTAAATGAGATAATTGGAAGGGAAAAAGAAACATAAGGTGCACATTTGAGACCAGGGTGACTGATTACAGGTGAGAAGGTAAATTAGTAGTAGTTAGAGCCTATCTCCAACGAGAGACTCCGTAACTGTTGGTCTTTGAACCATTAGCTGGCCAATTTGGCCGCCCCCTCGGCAGGAATATGCATTAACTCGCCACCCAGTTAAACAGTGTGTCCAGAAATTATTGCGTTTGATTTTCCAAATCGAAACAGTAAAATTAATTATGCATCTTTGTTAATTATATGATTTATTGGTATAAAAATCCAGAAAACATCCATATTTGTATATTTATTTAACAAATGAATTAATCGGGAACTTTGATCATAAATATAGGTACCGGTACTGGGATGGGAAAAACATAAATTATGTTTAATATCATTACTTCAATAGCGGTTTTCTCAGCGTTTTTGAAAGAAAACAAACGCAAATGGAAATAAAAAAGAATAACATTAAAGAACATTTAAAAACTTAAAATCAAAGTATAAATATAAACCTACTTTCTTCTGCCACCTTTGCAACCAGTTAATACAGTCAAATTACTCATTCATATAAAATTCAAAGATTATTTCGTATGATTATTCTTAAAAAAGTCGAATCGTGCTTGACCTACCTATATTTTATTCAGCGTACGACCTTCCCCCACTTACTTCAGTTTACAGCAAATTTTTGGATCATAATTATTTTGGCAAATATGTACAAAATATCTAAACAGACTTAAAAGATTTGTAATGCACCGAGTGTAAAAACATCGGGTTGAATTTTAATCGGTTCCTATAATTGACCAAAAAAAACATCGTGGACTTTTTGACTTTCAAAAATCAGCAGATATTTACAAATGAATCTTTTGTGAGTTGTTTTCATATGGCTATTTTCGGAATTGGCTACGCCCTAGAACATATTACATTAAGCTTTAAAGCTTTCCAGATTTATTTCCTTTTTTGTGACACATTGTTCTTTGCTTTCAATGTTTTCTTTGCTATGTATGTTTACAGAACTAATTTAAACTTCTTTGATTCAGCATTGAACTGCAGTTAAAAGTTACCAATAAATATTACGTTCTATATTTATTTCGCCACTTTCGCCAACCGATGAAGCTGTAACGGAGTTACGCTATTAACTAGGAGACGCTCTTCCTCCCTCCACCTTCCGCTCTTGGGATGAATTTCCGGCTTAGAGATTCCTTCTAAGCAAACTACATTGAGTTTCAATACAGTAGCCGTAAATATTGGGTTTAACAGCTTTTAGAAAATTAGTAAGATGTAAATTAACGTTATAATGATTAAGAGTCTGGTGGACCTTGGTCGGTATATTATTTCATGTTTACCAGTTCATTCAATTACCATAAAATATTTCAGTGTCATAATGTTTAGAAATACAACATTCATATGTTGTTATTTTCAGAAATGTTTATTTTTCCCTAATGGCAGAGGTTTGTAAACAGCTCTTATGATTAATTTATTTGTTTACGATTTTTTTATTATTTCGCTGCTAGCATAGCAACTCATAAGCCCCAATGTTAAATTTTTTCGACTTAAAATTTATTTTATTACGGTATTGGATTTGTTTGGCCATGTAACCTACATAAAACTTGTTTTTGAGTCAGAATTTAGTTATTTCCAAACCTTGAAGGAAATTTCTTTGACATATTGTGGTATGCAACTCAAGAAGCACTACGCTGAACATAAAAAACGTTTAACATATTATGTTAATGTAATTTGTGTTATAATGTAAAGGACATTTAATTTTATTAATGTTTGTAATATGAGGCTATTTAATCATTTTGGTAATTAAAGTTATGAATACCTTTGCGTTGGTATTTGTTTTGATATTTAATAATATTTATTTTTGAAGTGATGTGAAAACATAATTAATTACAAACCATTCAAGATGAAGAATAGTCGACACGATAGACCAAACAAGTTTTTATTGTGTTCAATGTTATTTTTACAGAATGATTATGAATGTATTTCGTTGATTTCATTTACCATCAAAACTCATATAATATGTTAAGCTATAAAGTAGAACGGGTAAACCAACTTTCAACCTTGGAAAAAGAAGTCAAGTTTAAATGTATTCCAAAACAAAATAACTAGATTGTTGTCCGGTAAAATTCCTAAACTGAATAGTTTTGCTCTTTACAGTGGCAAAAGAGATAATTGAAGTCAAACAACCTAAACTGAGTATTTAGCATGAAATTTTGAGTTTAAGTTGAAGAACATTGGAAAACTTACTTTCTTCTGCTACCTTTTGCAACCAGTTGTTACCGTCAAATTACTCATTTACAAAAAATTCAAAGATTATTTAATATGATTATTTAAAAAAAGTCTAAACGTACTTGACCGACTTTTATTTTAATTAGCGTACGACCTTCCCCCACTTCAGTTTACCGAGATTGTTTAGATGATCATTATTGATCATTATGATTGTTACCACGTGTTTCTGAAATATCTACAAAAAGTAAGTATTAGAATTTGCTTCATAAAGATTAACTTGATAGACATATTTTCTGGAAAAGCAGTGCTACAAGCAAGACTGAGCTACAAAGTTCCTTACCCAACTTCTGAATTGATTAGGAAAGTTAGGCCAATCCTGAGAAGGCTATTTGAAGTGGGAATTTGTGGATGGAACTTTAGGACACGACGTCCGTCATCAAGAGGAATCTCCAGAGTTTAAAACTTAATTATATAATTGAATAGTTAGCAATAGACTCGGCGTCATGAGGAAAACGTTAGTTTGGTAGGTGTACTGTGATATCACATATTTTTTATAAATTAACATTATTCATACTAAAGAAATGTTTCCTATCGTTGGTATAGACGTATTAAGTTATTTTTCAATGTTAACTTAAATGCATTTTTTTATTTTCAGGTATGATTGTGAACATGAAGAACAGTCTGAGTAAGTACAATAAATGCAGTTTTTCACCGTATTACAGCTTATTAATTTATAATTAGACTCTATTTTAGTTTAAATAACTGCATCGTACTATATAGAACAGTTATTTATTAACAAATATATATATATATATATATATTTGATCTATGTGGGCTACTGACAATAAATATAAATACTTAAGCTGTTCTAAATTAAAAATATATTACAGCCAACAACTTGTATAAGTGAACTAAAACTGATTAGTATGTATGAAATAGAGTTTTCATGTAGTTTCAGATTCAACGTTCCCGTACTAGTAGTTAACTAGCTACACTGTCAGATTGTTTTCGAATCACGTTGTTGTGGTTCATGAATAGCCAATGTTCGGCGAAGAACACAACACAGTGTGATCATGTTGCCAACACATCAAAGTTTCACCCGGTACAAGGCTATAGCCAGATCCTTTTGGCTGATGATACCTGTCTAATCATGCCCGGATCGTTTGATAAATAATACGTTACCTCCCTACCATACAAATCACGGGTGATTTGTTATTAGTATGTTTGTTACTTTGCGCTGATTACGTTAAATTGAATTGTTATATAATTTACATGTAAAAAATCTTCATTATTGGTCAGATGTGCTGTGTCAAGTTCCATCTTTCGTATTGTCATATTTATTATTATTTAGCCTTCAGATTACAATTAAAAATGAAAAAAGTAAGTTAAAAATAGTTTTTTAATGATTCTATTACATTTAAAGTATTTTATATTTACAAATTTGAAGTCTAGCTCTTTTTTAGGTATGTTCAGACTGATTCATATTGAAACAAGGTTTTGAATAATCAATTTTAGCGGTCGAGCTCTGCTAAGAGCCTAAGTAATGGAATATGAGGGTAAAACCTTGCCAAGAGGACGTATATAAATTGAAAGATAGATTTAGTTGATTGTTTCTAAAACAGGCATTGGAATGGCAAGCTGCTAATTTAAAATTAACCTTCAATTTTAAAGCCTTGATTTCTATATGTTAAATTTTATTATTCGGCTATTAATAAAATGCTTGAATAAAGATATATATACTCGCAATGGAAAACCTCAAGAAACATTAAACAATATTTTTCCTTTTATAATTTCCGTTTTCCTGTGTAATTTTATGGTTTGTTATAATATTTTTCTGTACGTTAGTTACTTACAGAAAATGGAATTGATTACATTGGATTATATATGTTATATTTTAAAAAAGACTTTTTATACTTTGAAACAAGTTTTTGCACCGACAAGAGGTGATGTGTAAAATTTGAAAATGGCATCTTTCTTATGGTTTAGCATCTGGATTACAATACCGTATAGTTTAAAATAATTTAGTTAAATTAAAAGTATTATTTCAAATTTTAAGAACTACTTTTTTATGCGTCTTAGGGCTGAAGATTGTCATAGCAACTTTTTATTTTTCGTATTGAAGCAATATTTTGAAAATAAATTTGTAGCGGTCGAGCTCTGCTAAAAGAAGTAATAAAAGATAAGGATGAAACTTTGCCAAGATGATGTATTAAATTCATAGCTATATTTACTTCATTATATCTAAAACAGGTTACTAGGAGGGTTTTGAGTTCAAATAGATAATTTAAAATTACTTGTCAATTAATAAAAATAGATAGCTAATTTAACTACCAGAAAGCCTTGATTCCTATATTTTAAATTCGATTGTTTAGATATAAATGAAATGCTCAGGTAATGGTATATAAAATTGAAATGAAAAACCTCATTAAACATTATACTTCACCATAAACCTTTACGATCGACTTTGATTAAATCCAATAGATATACAAATTTGATTTTAATTTATTAATTTAGGGTATATAGGTTTAATGACTTGTACATAAAATCGAAATGGAAAACCTTAGTAACATAAAAGTTCACTATAAATTATAAGAGCTCTACTACTGACTCCGATTTCATCAAATAGATGTAAAAATTGTATTATTTTTAGATTATTAATTTAGGGTGATTAAGTTAAATGTCCAGTATATTAATGGCTAATGTTGATTTAAATATTACTATCATTGACTTCAGTTATGTCAGATCTTGGAATATATGTAATAGGTTGTGGTAATTTATAAAACGTTGAATTTTAAGCTGCTGTATCCAAATCAGTGCAGAATGGATATCAATATTTTTAACTGATGCAAAAAATCATAATTTCATTTTTAAAATACATATAAAATACCTTAAAATTCTTCGACATTAACCACCGGCTAGTAAAAACTTACAGATACCCTCAAAATGCTAACACTTTTAAAAAATTTAGAGAAATTATGCGTATTCAATTTTAAGTTACGTTGTCTTTAACAGTAGTAACTAATAACACACCTCATTAACTAGTGTTAATGTTTTTCTAAAGGAGAATTTAAGGTCGGAAAGTCATTCATTAAAAATAATATAATTATATATATTTTTCTGAATAAGTTTAAAGTGGTCTGCAACAACTTTTATAACCCGTTTTTATACTCATGAAAATTACAGATAGTCATTGATATAATAAGAGCCTTTACTTATAATTTTTTAAGGAAACACTTGGTAAAATGAGTATGAAGTACAAAAATTTACTCTAACAATTATTTTCCTTTTTCAAAAGGATTTACTTTTACCACACACCAATACCGAACTTCTTCCAATAGAACATTAATTGTACTTTTCCTTTTGATTCTGCTGTTTCAACGACTCTAACTTTCAAAAGAAAATTGAACTTTTTCTGAGGAGTAATTAAGTGTAAATGTGTCCAAAGCAATGTACACCTTTGAATTTGATTCGTTTCACAAACCATCCAACTTGTTAATGCTCAACTAGGTATTTTAATTTAATTTTTTTTGTGGAGGGGGATACGTATGGTCGAGAATGTGTAAAACACTTTCAGTCGCGTTTTGAACGATAGAATTGCAGGATAGAGTTGAGGGTGCAACAAAACAAACAATTACTATTAATTTCATACAGATTTTTTGTAAAAGTCACTTAAAGTACATCTGTTTATTATTATTATTATTATTATCACATGGGTAAATATTGAAATGTTTATACTATTTTTTAAATACTCCTTTGATTTTGATTTCTTTCACAAACTATCCAACTTGTCAACGTTCAACTACGTTATTTTATACTTCTGTTATGATCGGTAAGTTTTTTTAGGGGGGGGGGAGGGTAGGGTTCAGCAACGCGGCTAGATCCCTCCTTTCCCTAACCTTTCACCTTTCACCTTTCACAAGGTCGTCCGTGGTTATTCTTAACATCAGAACAAGCATAAACAGCTTACCTCCTACAACACAGTAAACCATGTGCCGCCTGTCTCGCCGTGTATTGCGAAAATACATGTCACAAAGTTCACTGATGCACTCCCAAGGGTGGAGCGAAACTTGGGTAAGTGGACGAGTAACTTTGTTATCCAAATGTCGTCTTGCGAGGGGATGACGCGCGTAAGTGAAGACTCGTGTTGTTTGACACTACAATGCAAAGGGACGTAACTTCGTATGACGTATTTCATCTGACGCTCTGATATTTTCTTTTTATATTATTCTCAATTGATCTCTTCTAGGTTACGGTACTTTACAAAATATTATGTTTAGGTAAATTTAGCGTTTAGCACGTGTATTACATGTATTCATGTAATATAATGTAAATAATATGTATTCCTGGATTTATTAATAGTGTAAAGTCAACGAGAGGTTGGACGAAACTAGATATGAAACTGTACATAAAGTAGTATATTTCATAAGAAGAGTGGAAAGTGGTAATTTAGTGGTAATTTAGTTTTTATATTTCATAACAAGAGTGGAAAGTGGTCATTGAATATTCGTGACCTTATTGACCTTATGCGCAGATCTTCATCACAAATCAAGTTGATTATACTTCATCTGTGCCACGGTACTATGTTGTTTTAAGATACCGTGATCTCTACCATATGTTTGAAGTGCGATATTCATCGGGCACTTCATATCACGGTAACTAGAAAAACATATGATCGAGAATGTGAAAAACACTTTCAGTCATGTTTTGAACGATGCTTTCACAGCTCATGAAACGATAAGAAATACGTGTTTGTTTTTGTCGGAAAAAATATAGTAAACATTCCTTTTGTACAGTAAATAAATATCCTTTATGCGTAGGAACTGTGTAATATTGAATTTTGGCAGGTGAGAAACACATTTCTAAAACTGGTGGTTTCACAGTAGTGTGGCAAAAATTAATATGGCGTATCAAATTGATTCTTTGACAGTGTTTTTTTTCTGTATGGGAATTAGAAGTATTTCCCACAGAGTGTTGTAATGGACAAACATATTTAATATCGGTGTTGAGGCGGATACCTTAAGCAAGATGATGTTAGACAGATTGATCAAACGGGGTAAAAGGTGAACACGGCTGACGTGATTATAGGCCATCGAGGCGCTCGGGGAGTTCAACCCTCATATCACAGCCTAACTGGGTCTGGAATGTTCATATGTGTAACATGTAGCGGGCGCCTTTCTCAACTTAAAGCATGCTTTAGATAAGCCATAAATAGTGAAACAAATAAACCCCAATAACAATATGTCCTTAAAAATACATGTTTCGGCTACAAGAGTTTTAAGTACTATAAGTCGTCTTGTAGAGCACACAAAAAATTCATTAAAATACTTATTATTAATTTTTAATTATTTTAGAAAGGCTTAACAGTTTTAATCGAGCATTCAAGAAAATTTCTAGCATACAAAAAACGACTTTCCAGCTATAATTCTCAGAAATCGACTTCCTAACACTTAGAATCCCAGCCCCGAGTGAAGGCCCCAGCTGGAGCCGTCTAGCTAGGGATCGTAGTGTTAGTAATACGTTATTAACCTTAAACGTTAGGGACTGATTTGATATTGAAAAAACTCTTGAATTGCTTATAGTATAGCCTAGGATACAAATAATGCGTATGCTTTTTTCTAATAAGTTCTGGAATGTTTCATGACACATAAGTAACGCGTAAAATATATTTTAAAAGAGGATAAAGTAATCAATTGCAGAACGAAGTGTGGCGGTTCGAACCTATATGTGCTTTATTAATCACGACTTTTGGCGTTTCTCGCGCAGTTAATGTGATTCAAGACTTTAGTGCAGTACAAACTCAGTTCTCAACTCAAATCGGTGAATTTATTTTCCGAAACATCATGTTATTTAAAACTTGCTTTCTGAAACTACTAAAACAAATGTGAATAACTTACAGGATTTCTAATAGAAAACCGTCAAAATGAGATTCATAAAGAAAGATACCTCCTACCGTGACTGGAGGTAGTTTTGAAATATTTATAGCTCGGATCCCAGGCAGGAATATCCACGATAAAGTCATTAAAGACTGACTGGCTACTGAGCCACTGCTAGTTGTTGATCGATAGTTCCTGATTACAGCTTCAAGCCCCAGTCTGGGCTCATCCGAAATGCAATTCACGTCGAACTGATTGGGGTGGTATTTACTAGGTGTTTTGCAGATTTTTGAAATGAAAATCACACGTAATTCAAATTTTTTATTGTAAATATTTTGGTACTTCCTTGCACATATTGATTTTTAAAATTTATTTAATCCTACATCGAGTTTCTAAAGAAGATAAGAGCTCCGATCATAACCCACTTGGGCACACATACTCGAATTCAAGGGGTTAAATATTGTTTTAGTTAATGATAATCAGTTAGTCTAATAGCACAGAGATAAGTAAGTAGTAAAAACATAACAAATAACAAAAATAATATATTAATTGATAAAAAGATTAATGCCTGCCATATCTGCTAATAATGAATTTATAATATTATGCAAACTATTCCATATTAGAACTTCTGGTGACAGGATGACTCTAAGAAATTATAGAATTAATTCATAAAAAACTAAAAATAAATGTGAAATCTATCAATATTAAGGTAACGAGGATAAGTTACCTGTTATTTTTATAATGCAAAATAAAATAACTGTTAAACTGAAAAATTATGACACCTTCTGTTATAAAAGAATTGGCTATGGAAAATGTTAGTTACTTTACTGTTTTTTTTAATACCAAAGAATAAATTATTATAACGTTTCGAATTGTTCGTAATCCAAAAAAATAACAAAGTCCACAAATGAAAAGTCAAATAGAATTGGTTCTCAAGGGACAGAAATAATTAATGTCAATAAATAAAATTCATGCATTAATTAAAAAATCATGGACGAAGCAAAAAGTAAAAGTATTTGAGATTTTTTTATTTATCGGTTCTTAAAGAAAATATTATTCATGCCGATACTGTATAAAAATATTCTTCATAGTAAAAGACATCACTTTTCTCGACTAGTATTGCTACAGCTATCACAATCGTGAAAATAAACAGTATACTGTTTGCGTTTTGTTTGTTACTGAAAACTTTGTAGAGCATTGTCAGATCCTAAAGTTAGACAGAGTGGATCTACAATATCGTGCAACTCGAGCATATTTCGGGATAAACAGTCTTGTTGGAAGTTTTAACACGAATAGCTTCAAATATAAACACCATGCAGCTCAACTTCTCAGCTATAACATATGGAGAGCCCCCTATTTTTAATTTTTGTTTTAAAGTCATTTTTGATTCGGATGTTAATGTTAATAATATTAGGTACCACTTTAATATTATCATTTCACGGTCTAATGTTTCGTGGCACATGTAGATACTATATAAAAAAATATGCTAATCATAATAAAATATTATTGCATTATTAACTGTTTTCACTAATTACTATACTGAGCGTGCGATCGCAGTAAAACCATCACACATATTTATTGAATATTCAGAACTATTATGCTTATGGATTTAATCACATTAGTCGCTTCATTACTTTTTCATGTGCATTTATCTCTTTTATGACGCTGGCTGACAATAGTTATACGTTCAACCATAATGAATCAAATGAAAACGCAAACATCGCAGAAGAACTCATCGACGAGACAACAGAAGACAAAAGCTCCGGTCGATATCTACGATTAAAGCGAGTCACGCGAAAGTCCGTCACGTCCCAGACAAGAAACGTCGTCTGATTTATATTTCTACCAGAACACCTTTTCTACCTTTTTCTTCAAGAATTTGTAGAGGTAATTTTTCAGCATTATTCAAGGTGTCCGGGCTAGAGGTGTCCTGTAGATTAATCCTCAAACGGTTTATACTGCTGAGAACTATTAATTACACTTTCAGGAGTAGATACTTTGATAATATAATGTTCTACGATCTAACAATAAGTAATGCACTCTTGGTTTCTTGTGTATACAGTATTTAACACTCAAATTAATATCTGAAATAAATAATCCTTAAGAGCCCTAACTATTCTTCTGTGTTGAAATTTAGTATGAATTTGATGTTATAAAAATTTCGTGATGTAAATGTTAAATACATTCCATGTTCACGTCGAGATATCTCATTAAAAGAAGAAGTAAATATTTCTACTCAAGTACCACAATACCGTGTGTCCAAAAAAAATGTCACACTTTAATTGTTCATAGCTAATTTATTCATGATCGTATATACCAATGTAACCTGTGCCATTTGATATAGGTGATTATAAAGTTTGGTTTTCAGTTATTGAGCAGCCTGTTGTAGTCATTCATTGATGTGTAGCTTCAGTTTTTATTAAAAATGAGAGTATGGGGTATTTGCAAAGACGTGTGTTAAAAGTTTCCGGTGTTTACAATTGCCACTGCAGAGTAACTGTTTTCAGATTGTCGTCATTGAAAGTTCTATTCAGAAACATAAAACATATCAATAATAATTGATGAGACGATTAAGGAAAATAGTAGCTTATTAGAAAAAAAACCCAAAAAGTAAACCCAAAACTGGAGATTACGGAAGCTTAAAACCTCTAAGCCCTGTACAAGAAGTCATAAAAAAAGTCCTTACGAAAGATTAGCTACGAATTAAATGTTCCAAAGTCCACAAAACACAATGTTTTAGTTTTCAATAGGTAGTAAATGTCGTATTGGTTTTTATGACAGAACCCTACCATCGTGATTGCTATACAACTGTCTTCTTGTTACACTTGTGTAGCACGATAATAGTAGTTTATGCAACGATTGTATAATGAATGCCTTTAAGCCACGAGTGAGATGTAAGTTAGAACACGAACGAAGCGAGTGTTCTAAATATCTCACGAGTGGCTTAAAGGCATAATACAATCGTTGCATACACTATTTTATCTACGACCAACAATATACGACAAAATTTCCCCCGAAGTTAAACAAAACTCATGACTTTTACTAATGATGGAATAGGTCAACTAAAATTTGAGGTTAGGCAAATAAGCAGACTGAACCATGAATCGTTGTGGAACAATCAATTGATGGGATAAGTAAACTCAAACATTATTCGTAATGCAACAATCAGCTGATGTGCGAATTGCGTAATTGTTATTATGACACTACTTCCGTCAAATGCCGAGCTCTCATTGGTCTAGAACCAGTACTCTAAAGTGACTCCAGTACTCTAAAGTCGTCATTAGAGTACTGCTTGGTTTTTGGTGTTTTAATGTATATTATTATAATGTTTATTGTAATATGATAATTGGTGCTTATTGCAATGGTCGTAGATAAAATATGTTAGCTTGTAAACATCCATACACTGCAAACTTGATGTAATTTCTGTTTTCATAAAACCGTCATCTGCACATTTAAGAATGTCAAGAATAGGTTGCTTAATTACTAAAAACAAAACGTTATAGTCTGCTCTTTTAAGTTTTATTGGTCTACGATATAAATGAAGTAGCTACGAACAGCTAGAAGTGTGACATTATTTTGAGACACACGGTATATGAAACATGTAAATATAAAGATTTGTCATTTTCAGTATATAAAAAATTTTTCAATAAATCATGAAGCAAAAAATCGAGAGGATACGACTGGAGAATCTTGGTGGCCATACTACGCTAATTCCGTTATATTCTACTAGTATTTATACCCGCGACTTCGCTCGCTGAAAGGATAACACATGTTTGTTTCAATTATACGTTATTTGTAATGTGCAATTCTTATAAATTTCCAAATAGACTGATGATTTCAAAACTGAAGTTGACGTTTTCAAGCGCTTGATTGCAAACTTAAGGTTGCATCTCCATCCCAGACTGGCATGAGAAGATTAAACGTTGCCTCGGTGAATTTTACTTTTTCCTCAAATGGAATTAATTGGCTAGCATGTGCTAACACATTCTAATTTCTCAGTCATATTGGAGATTGAATTACTCGTTTAGCAGCTTGAGACAAAAATCTAGGTAGAAATAGTATATTTGTTTGAAAAAAGCCTAAATTGCTTTCGGCTAGCTCGCAAACCCTCCTAAAATTTTTAATCAAGAAAATCCCCGATTCTATAAAAATAACAGAATAATATGTCCATGCAGGGTTTCAAGATTCTAGTTCGATTACTTCGGGTGACAGAACTTACGTATCCAATCCTGTTTTTGTTCAGGAAGACGTAAGTTAAATATCTGGTATTTGCAAATCAATTTGTGCTACAAATCACAAATCATACTTCGGATGATCCGCAAAACGCGAGTAGTCTATGTATGTATAGGGCCTATGGTATCTGACAAATATATAATATATTATATCCGTAATTGTTTTATACCATTTATTCTTTTGGTAAATGGAGTTTCTATTTTGTTATCTCTTTAAAATATTTTAGAGGCCTTCTATTGATATTTTGTAATTATAGCTCTAAAAACTGAAAAGGCCACCATTTTGAATTTTTGAATCACCTTATTTTAGGCTTTACAGAAAAAAACATTTTAAAATCCTTCATTTGTATGCATCTAGAGCCAGTGAAGAATATTTGAGACAAAAACTAATGGCCCAAAGCCCTACATTGTTTAAGAAAATAAGCTTTGAAAACTAAAAATGGCCGCCATTTTGAATTTTATAACATATCCTATTTTAGCCTTTCGAAAGAATATATTTTAAAATCAGTTCTTAGTACGCATCTAGAAGCTATAATGATTAATTGGGCCAAGTTTCATGGCCCAAAGCCTTATAGTTTTTGAGAAACTGTGATCAGTGAGTGAGTGAGTGAGTCAGTCAGTCAGTTAACCGTTTGGATTTTATATATATAGATATAAGATAGATTTCTGCTGATCGAACAAAAATGTAAAGGTAAATATCATGAAAGTGTAAAGATTTGAAATGCTATTTTAAGCTAAGGCTATAATATATAATATGATACGTCTATACCGGACGCCTTATGTATCACTGTCCCTCCTCCATCATTATCCTGTGTAAAAACCCCCACCAGTTTTTTTTTTTACTTTTCTGCGTGAAACCTCCCCAACCAGTGAGCTCAAGACGTGACAGAATTTAAATCCATTTCTAGTGCTCATCCTGTGAAAAACATCATTCCTCAGATGGGGCCTAAGCACTATGTAGTTAGTAAAATGTTATGAAATAAAATAAAACATAACTATTGGTTAAATCTCCAATTCACTTTTGTTAATTTGAAAACAAACTTGATAAAACCCACGGAGTGTCACTGCAGACGAAAGCCTGTGTGCGCGACGGACTGTCACCGGCAACGACTGATAAAACGGCAGAGATGTCATAGCGATGGTAGCGGGTGGGAGATAAAAAAGGAAGGTCTACCTTCGCTCTTTGTTGTAAGTTACATCTGATATGAACTCGCTTTGATTTATGTAAAGTCTTTGGAGAAAATTAATTTTTGGTTCCCACGGTTGTTGTTTTGAATAATTATATAGTGTATCTTTTTTATTTATCTTGGTATGTCATCTAATTCACATATAACATGTTATTACAGTTGAACATAAAACAAAAAAATAATTGATTGCAATTAGATTAAGTTTTTGAGTCGAAATGATGAATTTGTTCAAACGGTCTCCCACTAACCACCTTTAAAATGCAATAACGGTATACTTAAGGGTTCCTATTCCAGTTCGAAAGGTCCCTGGTTCCATTTCCAAAAAGTAGATTCTGAAAAATAATTTTATGACTTTCTCTTATACGATCCCGTTTGCATACTCACTTAAATTTTTGGGTATGAAAGATACAGGATGGTCATTTGCCACTCCCTCTAGGAAATAGTAGGGTAGACTCTCTTTCGGCTTCGTGGCTTTCAGAAAAATTCGCCACTACAGACCTTTGCAATTTTATTCATTCTTCCTTTTTTCTTTCCGATTCATTTCAGTTGAAAATATTCTCGGCGGTGGAATTAATTTATTAGAGGTTTTAATATATGTTTCGACAACCTAACTGCAATTTACAGAAAAATTCACAAATATCTCAAAATAAAATATATTTTGTACAGCCAAAAGTTATTAATAGCACGCAAACTTCAACGCACCAGTAAATCGGTTGTTACGTGATCTGATGACTCTGGCTGAATATCTCTGAAACCTTCCCAACTGGGTCAAACTGCAATGTATTCTGTCCTACTTTTTTACAGCGTATTCGTTTTGTAAATTACACAAATACAACACAGCAAAGTTTATCCCGCTATGCTTTCTTGCTCAAACAGTTATCATGGAGATGATCGCTAGGCTTAGAATTCATCAATACGCTTCACATTACTTCGCTTGCTTACGATTTTAAATCTCATTACATTAAATTTAAAATTTTAAGTTGCATAGACTCGAAGCTTTATCCTTGAAACATAATTGACTTTTATGAAGAAAGTGGAGGATATACTTTTGTGACAGTAATCCCTTGATTGAAAATCTGATAACAGAAATACTGACGTATAAATATGCAGTTTGCAGCCAACGGAGACTAATTTTCCTTTAGTGTGACCGGCTCTGATTTATTTACAAATCATTCTCAGTCACTATTTTAATATTTAAATACCTATTTGGTTTTCATAATTCAATAAAACAGAACAAAACACATTTTCACAAACACGAAACAAGTATTGCATTAAAAGACACTCAAAACTTGCGTAAACATTTTTTTCAGGATCCTTATTATTTTAAGATTTTAAATCCCCTGGCAAGAGTGTGTCTGTCCAATCTAACCAAGGGTGTCTGTAAAAAAAAACTCTGGCCAGTTGATCTACAAATTAAAAGTATTAAGGATGCTGTACAAAATCTGTTGTTGTACAAAGTACTAACAAGTTTTGAGGGGCTTTCAAAATAATATTTATTCAGTGTTAGCAAAAGATATATTTTTCATTGTTTTATTAATTTAACTACAACATGAGTGTGAGAATATTAAATAGGGGCTTAAGATGATTTGCAAATAAATCGAAACCTGTCCCACTACAGAAAGTATTGGACACCATTGGCTGCAAACTGCATACACTATAGTATTTACCTTTTGTAGGTTAAGGTGTCAAGGCTCAAACATAAATAAAAAAGAAAACTTTACATAATCAATGTTCAACTTCATGACTATGTTTAAAATAGGCGTAAGATACTAATTAAAAACCTGTATTGAGTACCCACAGCACAATCGGTTAAACTGAACTAACTGCTGGCATTGTGCGATATTTCCGCCTTTTAGAAACTTTTCTAAAAATAACTCTTCAACTCGAGAGTCGTAAAAATGACAAACTCTCGACATTTTCGCCTAGCGTGACTTTCATGGAGCAGAAAATCCGCGTTGCCAGCGCCACATTCTCGCTGTTTTGCTCCTTCATGTGTTCTCCGTAATTCCTATAATGTTACATATAACGAAATTGTCGCCTAGCCTTAAAATTGCACGTTTAATTAATATGGAGGCGACTGTGTCTTTGGAAACCAAATAAAGAGATTTTCACTAAATCCCCAAAATTACTACAAAATATACCAATAAAAAGTATGCTGGGCGAAGCCCAAAAGAATTTGAAGAATATGAGGCATGTGATGGCTAGGCTTATGATTTACAATTTTGCTATATAATAGCCAAGTAAGGTTGGTAGTTTTTTTAGTACCTATAATTTTTTTACAGTTGCATGTTTAAAATTTTAATGCCACTTTCAGGCTTTTTTCTTACCCTGCCTAGTCCAACTTTTTAATTAATAATTACCATTAGGCCTTTCTCATGATCTAATACAAAAATTATCTTTTTTAGAATACAATCTTACGCCATACCATAGACGAAAAGGTTTAGGTCGGTATTACATTTAATTTAAAACCTTGACTCAACAGAGCTGAAGAAACTGATTAAAACGCTCGTTACATCAAGGAATGTGTAACAAAGAGGTTTGCACATTAATTAAAGGTTGAAGCTAGGATTACGCTTTTTAGAGGTTCGCATAAATTAAAAACAAACAGAAACGCTGCACCATGATTTATTTATAATAGTAACAAAAATCTTTTTGTATTAGAAGGAATTATCTTTATTTAACTTCCGTTTTATACGTAATTGAATGTTTTAACAAGAACAGAATTTCTATTTTGTTTGCAAATTGTTATATTTGCAAAGGGGGTCTCAAATCGGTCAAAAGATTTTTTTACTCTGGAAACAATTTAATTTTGACTAAAACCGTGGTTTAATTGGTTCCACTTGCTAGAAAAAACTAATTGCGTACACAATAATTTGATATACAGGGTATCAATCAAACTTAACTATGCCATCACTGGCATTTCAGAAACTAATAGATTTAAAGAAAACTTTAGATGGTGGATTTCTCCTTCTTTTTAAGACAATCAAAACTATGAATTCAGTTTTCTTTGAATGACCGCCATTTTCCAATTTGGCGAACAACTTTGATTTTTCTTATGGAATACCCTGTATTTTATGGTGTTTGTCTATTTTACCTTTAATTTTAGGAACTTTTTGTTCTTTGACGTTTTATTCCTAAACGCAATAGTTCGGGCGATATGAGCAGTAAAAATTTTATTTTTCCCATTTGAAATGTATTGTGGCCATTTTATCTGTGCCATAGCCTACCATGCATTCCATATGGAGTTAATTAATATTCTAAATTATAAATTTCAATGAGTGAATCTTGAATAAAAAGTATTTTTTGTGATTGAATATCATTAAAAACCACAGTTTCAGGCACTTTTATTCTTTGGTATTGTAGTGCCGCTATCGACCCCAGTTCCTTAAATTAATTAAGTAAAAAGAAATCAATAGTGATTTACAATAAACTTGTATTCAGAATCAGGTCAGATACAGGAATCATAATATTTACAAATTCAAAATTAAACAATAACATAAAGACAGATGTTTATAATACATGACATTTGAGAGGAATTAAAACATATGACATTTAAAGAAATTAAAACATAGAGGTTCCACATGAGCCCCCCGCGGAGACTGGAAGTCACGGTAATTTGAATTTGACGGTACGTCCTGATCGGGTAACATATGGTGTCATTGGAGTCACCGTCGGGGAGTGATGCCTTGGATCATGGCTCTGTGGTTTACGATGACATCCAATACTTGGGCCAGTCTTCACTTACTTGTATGCTGGCTTGACACGATCTAAAGTCACCCTTACTTTTCTTCCATTTTGATTGATATCCATAAACTTTTCTTGGCGAGCCGTAACAGGATAAGGTCCAGTGTAAGGTGGCTGTAATGATCTTCTTACCGAGTCGTCACGTAAGTATACATGCGTGCATTTGTCAAGATCTTGAAAGATGAATGTTTTTGGTTTGTCATGTCGAGAAGCAGGGCTGGGTCTGATGGACGACATGTGACGTCGCAGGCGGACGACATAATCCGAGGGGTCTTCTTGTCTTGGTTCCTCTCTGGGTAGATCCAGAAGTTCTCCAGGGAGACGCAATTGTTGCCCGAAAACTAATTCTGCAGTTGATGCGTGGAGGTCTTCGCGAAAGGCGCTGCGGATTCCGAGAAGAACAACAGGAAGAGCCTCAAGCCAGGATGAGTCATGATGGCACTAGTGAAGCTTTCAACTGACGGTGCAATCTCTCGACTAAACCATTAGCGCAGGGGTGGTAACTGCACGTCCTGATTCGTTCCATACCAAAGGTTTTAGCAAGGGAACCAAAAAGAGCTGATTCGAACTGGCGTCCTTGGTCAGTTGTGATGCGCAAGGGAGAGCCGTAGCGTGAAATCCAGCATGTGACTAAACCTTCTGCAACTTCATCAGCGGTGATTGTTTTAAAATGAACGTCTGGCCACCTGGTGTATCGATCAATCACTGTAAGACAGTATCTGTATGGACCGGATGGTGGAAGAGGTCCTATGATGTCGATATGAATGTGTTAAAAAGGAGTTGATGGAAGTGAAAATGATCCAATAGGTGTACGCACATAACGTGTTACCTTGGCACGTTGGCAATGCTCGCAAGCGCGGGCCCATTTCCGGCAATCCTGTTTGACACGTGGTCACACAAAACGGTCTGATACGAGTTTGGCTGTAGCCTTAATACCAGGATGACTGAGGTTGTGGAGCGAAGTGAAAACTGACCGTCTTAGGGGTTCAGGAACAAATGGACGTTGTGTTGGTGTTGTTGTGTCGCAGTACACTTGAAGGTCCGTTCCAGGAATGGCAACAGGTCTCAGACGAAGTGAAGAGTCTCCACTTAGGTCCTCCTGTAGTTCAGGATCGTTTGCTTGATGACGGGCTAAAGTATTAGCGTCCACGGAGTTGACACTTTTGGCTGTTAGGGCATCGACACGTGAAAAACTGTCAGCAACAATGTTTGCTGATCCAGAAATATGCCTGATATCTGTGGTAAACTGAGATATGTATGTAAGTTGGTTCTGTTGAACTGGAGGGAGCTTTTCTCGTTTTTGGCTAAAGGCGAAAGTTATAGGCTTGTGGTCTGTGGAAATAATACAATGATTTGCCTCTAGAAAATGTCGGAAATGCCTTATAGCAGCATAAATTGCGAAAAGTTCGCAATAATACGCTGGCCAAAGAGATTGCTTTGGGGTTAGCTTCTGGGAAAAGAAAGAGAGAGGTTCCCAAGTAGCATTATCAACAAGTTGTTGAAGTACAGCTCCAACAGAAGTTTTAGAAGAATCACAGAACAACGCAAGAGGGGCATTGTGATCTGGGTGAACTAGTAGTGTGGCGTTGGCGAGATGTTCCTTACAAGCAGAGAAAGCAGCATCCAATTCAGCTGTCCAATTCACTGGTTGATTACCTCGAAGTGACGAAAGTGCGCCGTGCAGCTGTGCTTGATGTTCTGCGGCTGATTGAATGAACCTCCTGTAGAAGTTAAGCATGCCTAAAAAACGGCGCAACCCTTTTGCAGTGGAGGGGCGAGCGAATTGTTGCAAAGCCTCGATGCGATCAGGAAGTGGTCTTGTACCTGCAGCTGAAACTTCATAACCAAGAAATGTAACCTTTGGGACACTTAAGACTGTTTCTTTACGTTGACTAGAATGCTGTATACAGACAGACGTTTGAATAGGGTTCTTAAATGACCTTCATGCTCTGCTTCGTCCTTAGAGAAGACTAAAATGTCGTCTATTTAAGGAAAGCAGAAGTCTAAACCAAAGACGACTTCATCAATGAATCGCTGAAATGTTTGACCGGCATTCCGGAGTCCAAAAGACATAAAGGGGAATTCGAACAAGCCAAAAGGCGTTGTGAAGGCTGTCTTAGGGATGTCTTCAGGATTAACAGGGATTTGAGTGTAGGCTTCAACTAAATCTACCACAGAGAATACCTTGCAGCCTCTAAGAGAATGAGCGAAATCGTGGATGTGTCTTACCGGGTATCTGTCAGGGATGGTTCTTGCGTTGAGGGCACGATAGTCACCACAGGGACGCCAACCATCTGGCTTCTTGGGGACCATGTGAAGAGGCGAAGACCACGGTCCATCGGATCTACGTGCTGTGCCATCATTCAACATGGCGTCGAATTCAGCCTTCGCCAGAACGAGACGATCTGGAGCAAGACGTCGTGGGCGGGACGAGACAGGAGGGCCGGGAGTTGTTTTAATAAAGTGCGTGGTCGAATGTTTGACCCTACGAGGAGTACCAGAGGGACGAGTGATCTCAGGAAATTCAGTTAATATTGATGAAATCGGGGAATCGGGAGATATAGTCTTGATGCTAAAGTGAGAGATCGTAGTCGTTTGGCACGGGCAAAAAGGTTTGTTACACTATCAATTAGTCGCTGGTTGCGACAATCGGGTAGCAAGCCAAAATGTGCTAGAAAATCAGATCCGAGTATGGGTGTACTAACATCAGCAACAATAAAATTCCACGTGAAAGCTCGTCTAAGTCCGAGGTTCAAAGTTAATGTCATCATCCCGTAAGTGTGGATGGTTGTGTTGTTGGCAGCTCGAAGATCGTAATCTACACGCTGTTGTCGACTAACAATAAACGATTTAGGTAAACAGCATATATCAGAACCTGTGTCGATTAGAAATTTCTTATTTGTTGTGCGATCTAGGATAAGTAGTCGGCGTCCCCATGAGTGACAGTCAGTTGACGCCGTTACTGACTGCCTTTGGAGTTTGTTGAACTTTCAAAAGAACATGGCTGGAGGCACCTTTTTGCATTATTGCCAAAACGTTCGTGATACCAGCACAATGTAGTCTGTCGAGTATCATTTGGACTGCTAGATCGACCATATTTTATTTCGACCGTTTGATGAACTACGATTGCGACTTCTTGATCGTCCATTGCTTAGCGAGTTAACTTGATCCCGCATCGTTTTTAATTCAAGTTCCATGACGGATAGCCGTTCCAAAACTTCATCAAATTGAGAAAGATTAGGAACTGCAGATTGTGAAGATGATGAAACAACTGCATTTAAGGACCTTATGTTAGGTAAAGGACATAGAGAGCTAAGTGGTTGAACTTCCAGTATTTTGTCGGCGGTAAGCGCCAATACGTCTAGTTGGATACCTGGTTGTCCGGCTTGAGTTTGCAAAATCCCCTGAACATGTGATGGGAGTCGTTGCATCCAAATTGTTTTTAACAACCCATCATCTATTGTAGAAGAGCCTATAAGGGATCGAAGGTAGCGCAAAAACTGCGAAGGAGTTCTATCACCAGGCTCCTCCTCCATTAGTAGTTGGCGAATACGCCTTTCTTCAGACACGGACAGACGACGGACAAGCTCAGATTTGAGGGTTGAGTATGGATTTAGAGGAGGAGGATTTGTTATGAGATCCTCGACTTCACAGGCGTAACGTTCGTCCAAGTGCGAGATAACATAAGAGTACTTGGTTGTTTCATTCGTTATACGCCCCAAGGCGGATTGTGCCTCGACTTGGGCAAACCACAGTTTGCCATTCACCTTGTGGATTCCGAGTTCACCGAGTTGTCTCGCCGGGATCGGGTCATCTGCGAAGGACGGCTGAGGTTGAAGTCGGAGCTCAGGCAAGGGCGGCAGAGGTTGATGTTGGAGCGGAAGCTGGTCAGCTGCTTCGTGTCGTTCCTCTGGTTCATCGCCGCGGTCCAGGCCTTGTACTTGGAGACGCATGTTCCGATTTTCCTCCTCCAGTCGAGCCAGGCGATCCAAAAGATCCTGATCCATGTTTGATGAGAAGCAGGCGCGAAGGTGTAGAGTTATGTGATGGACAAGAGGTAAATTAGAAAATAAATAATTTTGAAAAAATAAATTAAGTTAATATAATCTTTTAATTGGGGTCACCAAATTTGTAGTGCCGCTATCGACCCCAGTTCCTTAAATTAATTAAGTAAAAAGAAATCAATAGTGGTTTACAATAAACTTGTATTCAGAATCAGGAAAGATACAGGAACTTAAATCGTAATATTTACAAATTCAAAATTAAACAATAACATAAAGACAGATGTTTATAATACATGACATTTGAGAGGAATTAAAACATATGACATTTAAAGAAATTAAAACATAGAGGTTCCACAGTATGTTTGATTTAAAACACTCATTTACGACAATTTTACAATGCATTACTAATTAATGAAAATTAAACTTTAACTGCTCATATCTCCCATTCTATAACTTTTAGGATCAAATGTCAAAGTACAAAAAGTTCTCAAAATTGAAGGTAGAATTCAGAGACACTATAAAATACAGGGTGTTCCATAAGAAAAATCAAAGTTATCCGTCACATTGGAAAACGGCGGTCAGTTACGAGAACATTGAATTCATATTTTTGATTGTCTTAACATTTAGTGAAATCCACCATTTAATGCTTCTTCTAAATCTAATAGTTTCTTAGGTTAAGTTGGATACCCTGCATAGAAATTTTAACGAAATGTCTTGTGAGTTGCTTTCTTGTTACAATTTATAGTGGCAAAGACTCCGTTAATCGTTATGGGGTATTTTAAGGTAAATATTAATGTAATATTAGAGAAAAATTGATGATATGAAAGATTTGTTACTGATAAAGATTAGCTGATTCGTTTGTCAGTATCATTAATTAAAAGCCCGGCGATCAATGGCGGACGGTGAGACCCATCAGCTGAGTCTGGGAGCTACCTTTCAAAAGGTGGCTGAAATGACAACGAAAGTTTTCGACCAAAGTAATTCAGACACTGTCACTTTTAATCGCAAAAATTGAAGATACACTGATAAATAATTCGGTAACCAATATATATTTTTTTGACTCTAAGTTTACATTGAGGAAGCAGCTGAATAACTTTTTCGCTATCCACTAAGAAAACGGCAGTTTTTATCACATGTGTTGCAGGGCAGAAGAACACATGCCCCTCACACGTACTTTTTCTCTCTAGGGAGGTAAAGAACCAGCTGGAGTCGAGGACGTCAGCAGTTTGTTTTTATTGTAGTAAACCCATAAAACCAAGATCTGTAGAAATGAAGAGAACAATAATATAAGGTTAACTAACTTTCTTAAGGCCTGTGGAGCCCAAGAATCTGACGTCAATAGCGGACGTCAGTGTTGATTGGGAAAAAATAGCCTCAATCGAGGCTATATATGTCAGTAATATGTCTCTCTGATTGGTCAAGATTAAAATTGATATTGCAAAACTCGCTCAATACACCAATCAATAGTTCAATGTGTTCGATATATCTATTGTTGGTTACTGACAGTCTAACCTGAACACAAATAAAAATGACAATCCATCTGATTGTATTAAATAGAACAAGATGAAAGCCTCGTTGAGAGAAATCTATTAAAGGTTAACAAGCTGGGAAATTTCGGTATTTAAGTAGGGAGCGGAAAATACTGAGCGGTATAACGAATAATATAGTTTATCACATGGGATTAAAGTTGCTTTCCGTTAGTTGGCCGTTTTTCGACTTCGGCTCAAGAGCCTCGGTTGAATAACTTGACCTCATACAAAAAACGTCACTTTAGTGTTAGTAATGAAATATACTACACAGAGTTGGCTTACCGATTATTGCAAATCCTTCTGACGCCCCACAGCCAACATTGCGCAGCAGTGCAACCTAGCACTTCCTCGAAGCACGTACCCCGCGCTCCACCTCAAGCGATACATCAAGGGATACATCCCTTGTTGCATTGATTCTCAACTCAAGATACCTAAAACACTCAAATTGGTCTCTGGAGTGAAGTTGTGTCAGTGAGTTATTCTTGTCGTGTCTTTAATGCTTAATAAGCGGCGGGAATAATAAATAATGACACGTGTTACAATTAATAACCGAACAGACTACATGATCGATGTAGGGTTGACGGGAGCTGGTGCTGAGCTGCGGAGAGGAGGGAAGATCAGATGAGCCAGGATGGCTTGGGGAAGTGGCGTGATCATGTAGACCAATCGGGTTACTTTATTATAGTCAGATCATATGACGTCACATCAGGTGATATCAGGTGATGTATGGTCCGATGCAACGGACTCTGCTTGACAACAACGATTTTACTTTTTGATGTTACAAATTATGAAATATTATTAAATGAGTTTTACAATAATAATAATTAATTAATATATGAATACACCACAATTCTGTTGTTGTGCACCCGTGCATCCTCCGAACGTCGCTACGGGAGCTCCCACTGTGTAGCTAGTCTTTTGTAGTTTAAATGTGTGAGTTGGATACAGTAATTACTGTGATTTCAGTAATTTTAACGATCCGAAAGGTGAATTTGTGTGATAAACGATGAGGATAGTCAGTAAATGTATCAAAGTTTTGTATATGTGACTGCTCTCTGAAGATGAACGCGTCACAATATTTTCTCCATTGGATTGCTATAAGGCAATAAAAAAGTTATAACAGAATGGGCACAAGCAACCTTGGCACCTAATATTACAAAAATAAGGTTCCTCTGCATTAAGTTCGCTGTCTAAAGGTTAAGCACTTAGTCAATCTCCCTTTTGCAAGGGTCAATTTATTTTTGTCGGTGCTATAAGTTACATTGATCGAAGTGTTAAGACAACATTTATCGCGATCTAATTGATCGTGAAAAATGTTAAAGAAATGTAATATATTAGGTTTTTGACAGAGTTTTATTCAAGACTGTTTCGTTCCACCTTGTCTTCGTTTCGTGTTTCCTTGACAATCACGCCCTTCTTCTTTTTTCATCCTTCTCATCGCCCCCTGTAACTTTTAGGGAATAGCACCAACTTGCAATTAATTTCTAACAAGATCTAGAATCTAGACTTGACAGCCCGCTTTCCAATCACTGTTTTAGGAGCCTTTTTACGTTTCTTATTTTTCATTATACCTTAAAGTCCGGTAGTAAATAAAAATCATTCAGGTTTCACCGTGTGTTTGAAAATGCTTTCAAAGAAAACGTTCCAAGAATTCTCTTTGAACAAATAAGTGGATCAAGATTTATTATTAAATCATTACATGAACAAATTTTCAACTATACCCAATATGTAATCTAGACATTTGGTTTACCAAGCCTGTGATAAACTACATTTTAACAATAAAAAATTATTTAGAAGAAAATTCTTTAGTTTAATTCTTTTAGAAACCTGGACATTATTTTTCTTATAAAAATAATTACATACAATTGATGGTATATCCCAGTAAAAAGTAAACAAATTTAATCAAAATACGGAACACCAATCAATGTGTAAAAATCAAGCAGTAATTCAACGATTCAGTTTATAATTTTGTATGTAAAATTAAAAAAAAACGTTTATTTTAATTTTGCCGAGACTTTTTTTGTGCGGTCTACAGGATCTATCAGTCCCCAGTCAAATAACTCAGTCCAAATAATTATGTTGATGTATAGCAGTAACCCACACCCACTAGATAGCCAACCCATATATATCTTAACTCATAGCCATATGGGAATCGCGCAGAAGCCATAAATTCAATACATTCATTAATTAATCCAATTAAGACATATAATAGATAAATTCGATCTTCAAAGAATAGTTGAAGAATATACTGAACTCAACCCTGATATTATTCATCTAGCGTAAGTAATTTATAGAGAGCAGAGACTAAGACTTTGCATGCCAGTGCAGCAGAGACTAAGTGAAGATTGCATGCCAGTCACCCATGTCTAAAATGTTTAATGTCAGCAAGTCATAAAAACACAAGCAATTACAACCCCGAGCATTATAAACTTTGGTTATAATAGGTACTTTAATTTTATAGCTCTTATACATGAAAAAGACTTTGTAGGAAAATTCTGCTTGCAAAGAAAATATTGCTTTATCGCGGGGTGAAAACTTAAGACTGATAAAATAACACCCTGGATACAATCCTTTACTTGGCAATACAGTGTATACTATGTTAAATCATTCGTACTACAAATATTGTTAACAGAATTTATTTAGCACCGCATGTGTTTTGTTTTATAACAGAAGAAATATTGTATTCATGTACTATACAGAAAATATCCGGTTTGGGTATATCAGCGTTCTTTCCCATAGAATTACAATATTTAAAAGATTTAGTTAAATATCCATTTAAAAGAGTTAATTAAATTTAATTCTTAAGAGTAATTTTTTACATTTAACATACCATTCTTGATAGTTAAAAACCCTCTCTGCTGTATCAATTGTAAATAATAATATTTTATCGTATAAAAAATTAAAATGAAAAAAATTTAAATTTAGACAAACTTTTCCATGTAATGACTCTTAAGTCGACATTTTATGAATTTATTGTGGTATAAAAAAGGTTTTAATTATTGTCATACAACTTGTTCTTCTTCGAAATGACATTGTTATTATGAGGGACTGTATATTATAAAATGTTTGATGTTTACTATTATTGGGCAACACTCGCATATTTTCTTTTCTCAGCCTGAAGTTGTACCCACGCTTAGACATTTTGAACGCTTTAGTTTCTTTTCTCAAATTTCGGGGATTGGTTCCTATTAAAAAATAAAGAAATTACATAAGACCTAAGATGTTTGGTTTTCTGTCCGTCGGTATGTATTAATGGTGAAAATTTTTCTCTCATGGCTTTTAATTCAATTGAGGTCTCAAACTCCATGTAAAAAGGACTACAGGATTTATTTTGTGTGGAGTATCAAGTTTCTACTTTGCATCATTTCAAAATGGTAGTCATCTTTGTTTTCAAAGCTTAGTATCTAAAAAAAAACCCCGTTGCAGCAGACCTGCATACTCAGCGAATTTCAAATGCAAAACATCATATTTCAATCCAACATAGCGATATTTGACATGTTTTTGTAAGCTCCATAAGAATAACATGGGGAATGAGTATGCAGGTTTGCAGCTACAGGTATACTAAAACTGGGTGGTATTAATTAAATATTTAGTATATCTGAACTAGAAGAAGCCATTTAGCAAGTTTTATCAAGATATGTTGAGAAATAAGCGAGGTATAGAATTTTATTTATTTCCCATGAGGTTAACATTGGGACAACGTACTGTGCGTTTACCATTTTCAATATCTCGGTAACCAATGGACATAGAGCAGTGATTCAAAATACTAAATTGTTTGTTTTTTCGAGCTGAATTCAATGGTGCTAACAAAAATTGGATTATTTTTATTTTTCTATGTGTAAACCTCAAAAAGCCCATTTTTGGGGGGGTTTATCCCCCTTTACCCCCCTTCCAATGGTCCGATTGGGCTGGTTTTCGAACTCATCCGAATAATTACTACTTTACACGCCTGTGCCAAATTTCATTCCGATCGGACCATTTTTGCGAGCGCTATCGTGCTTACGGACACACACACACACATATATATATATATCTACAAATTTGAACGAATGGTGTTTTTGGTATCTGGGGGCACCAAAATGAAAAGTTATGATGGTCCCGCGCTTAAGTCTTACTATGAGACCTACGGTAATAGCTTCTTCCCTATAGGGGAAATTCGCTAAAACTATAAACTTTGTTAAATATTCAGTTGACATTATTTGAACATTTTAATTTACTTGACATTGATACCTACTTTTACTGAGGTTACACTATTAATAACTTAGAAATTATCTCCGGGTTGCTATTTTAAACATTATTACAAATTACCAAATAAAAATGTTTATTTGCAGTAGGGACCACACTAAATGTTTATTTCTTAGTTTACTGTGTTGCAACCGCTAATAAAACAGTACACCGCTGTAAAACAAATTAAATTTCACATTTTTTCTCCTAAGAACCTTTTTATTTTTTTTTGTTTTGAGGCAATAAGCATTAAAAACCGACACAAAAGACAATGTACAACGTGGAAACTTTTAATTCAGCGCCTAGATTGGTCTTATTGGTACTTTTTAAATTAATGTTGACACCTAAAGATCATTAAAAAATTGTGAAATCAAGTTTTAAATCTTCACGACCAACAGACAGAAAACCGGGCATTTTAAGAGCTAACTTATGTTTATCGAAACTTTTTTCTTCCGAGTATTTTAAGTCCTATCCTAGTAGAGACTGTTTCCTTTACTTTGTTGAAAGAATCAATTCCCGAAGTTTGTGACAAACCTTAATGAACACCCTGTATAGAGGCAGTTAGGGTAGGAACATTGTTGCGTCGGGGGGAGGGGGTTGGTGAGGTGAGGAGGGGGATAGTCTCCTAGCAACCACTGTGAGTCGATATAACTCTCAGAACAGTTCATTGTAATACACCACCGATGATTGTCTTATAGTTGATTTTTTATGTCAACGTTTATGTTTATTACTAGCTATGAACCCGGCAGATATTGTCATGCCTTTGAATATTTATCAAACATTCTCTCTTCTAGTAAATTTGGTATTAGCTTTTATCTAAACAATATCTTTGCATACGGCCAATATGGGAACCGATTTGGTCCTCTGGGGAGGATCCCAATTGATAAAGGACGAAATGGATTGCTTAAAAACCTACTCCATTGACTTTCACGAAATTGTACCAAGTTTAATGGCAAACGGCCCGCCAGTTTCGATGTTCTAATATATTATATACGTACAAACCAAAATCCTTTTTGTATTAATATTTATTTGATGTCGACAACTTTATTTTTAATTCTATTAATTTCAATTCTAAATAATTGTATATTGTTGGTTAGGACACATCACGTTTATGTCTTACAATGCATTTTTGTCGCTCAATTGTTACAGCTAGATGCATGTTTATATCACAAAATGTTCGATTAAAAAAACCTTCTAAGTCAGATATGTTAGGAGGGTGTAAAAACCCTGAAATATTTCGAGTACTTAAGTAGTTGTAAGAATATTGGTCTTAAATGTAGTATCATCTCATGGAACTGTACGCTTCTCTTGTATTTGTTGAATAGAGATTGTTTTAGGGAATAGATTCATGTCCAATCAAATCATTTAGACCAGTTTATTTTGACAAGGGACTTAATTCAATAAATAATCTTATAGTTTAGTTTTTACCATTTTGTTCACAGCACAAAAATCAATTCTAGCATTTTCGAAGCTTATATTTTTAGAGCCTCCGCACTTTCACTTGGGATATTATTTATTTCGTTAAAATTACAACGCGGTCTACATTACTGATCTCCACTTATAAATAAAAACCAATTAAACTACTAGAGTTAATAAGTAAAAACCACTAAAAACGTTTTTTATGAGTTCAAACGTCAAAATACGTGATCTCTGTTAATAATATTAAATCGTTTAAAATAAAATTTATCTTTGACAGGTCCATATCAAAGCCAGTACTAATTGATTCCTTTGATATAATTCTGATTTGCAATTTAGGGTTGCTTTCGAACTCAATAAGCCTGTCTTTTCCAGATATTGCATTTCTTTAAAGCAAAGGTTAACATTCCAACACTGTAAATAAGTATTTAAAAAAATCTAACTTGGAAAATTTAACTTGCATTTTTATTCAAAATTATAAATGTGATACAGTGGAAATGTGGCCGCCTCTCTCTAATGCGTCAACATTATTAATCCTAGGATTTAACTTACAACACTGGCCTTTTGGTACCCGAGCTCTTTTCATGGTAAACCGGTTATCTTTTTCAATGAAACTATAAATATTGCTGAACAGAAATGGTGATGCGGTTTTAGTATTTTTAGTAACGCTCTGAGTCGTGAATTTCAATATTTCTTCGGTTGCGGATGGCTAAATAAAAAATCATAAAACTTCCCGATTAAGAATTAACTAAAATAATGAACATTCAATTTACAACTATCTGGTTCCTAAAAAAATGTGCCCCCGAGATTCAGATTTTTTGGTGTTGATGGAATCAATGGAAAACATGCTTAAGTGTTTTGTAAGCATATTTTCTTACCGAAAAATCAGCGACGAATAAAAAAAATTGGCCAACCCTTCAGTTACAACCCTAGTATGTTCATGATACTCTTTAGATTAGTGCAAAAATTGCGAAAAACAGAGCAGGCGCCGCGGTACAGCGGTACAGACACGGAGATGCATATTTCAACATTCCCCACATCATCCATCAGAGCAGAAACACTCCCCAAGGCGGGAGGTGCAAATACACTTCGGTGTGTGGTTATTGTTGTTTCTCCAGAATCTCTGATTTAGTTCTTTTATCAATCATGTTTATTTGGCGTATTATATTTTAATATTAAAACACTCAAAACAAGTTGTACTTTAATGGTAGTGAATGATTTGAAAGATTTGGAGAAGGTAGTCTTTAATGAGGAAGCTGTGATTGACTCAGCTCCTGACGATTATACGGGATTATCTCTCATTACTCTCTAAACGGACACTATTTATTGTGGTTCGCTCCAATCAAGAAGTAATTAGATCTTTATCGGTATCCATTGTCACATTGTTACCTTGCCTTTCTTACAATACTCCCTGATAAACACTCACTCACTCTGTAGGCCTACAATGTTAAACTCACGCGCAACGATTTCAATGTTTTTCACCTTTAAGTGATTTTCTGTTGGGTTAAAAATATTTCTTTTTGATGTAATATTTTTACTAGATTTGAGTTAAGGAGCATGAAATTGATTTCAGTCTTATTCAACAATGTGATATTTGCAATTTGTTTTGTTCCTTTGTTTGTTTGTTAATAAAAATAAATTCTTTATTTTAATAAATGCGTTATTTATTTATTTGTTACCCGTTTAACAAGTGTCTTAAGTTCATATACTATACATTATAAAATTCATATTTATTTTAATTTGTTCTTAGTCAGACACCGATGTAACATAAAGAAATATTTACATTACATTCAAATATCTAGTTACAAGCGAATATAAAATCAGTATCAAATTCGTTTTGATTGAAGTAGTTACTAATTTTTAAACAATTCGATTAACTTATAACGTTTTAATTGACAGAATTGAGGTGAACATTTAACCAAAATACAGAAATAAAAACAAAACGTAAAGACTTGGGGAGAGATTTTGTAAATAACAAAACTTTTAAAATACTCAGTCAAAGAAACTATATAAAAATGCATGTGACGAGATCACGTTGGAATGTTATTCAAGAAATTCGAAAATTAAATATTGAATCACTAATTGTATTATTCCTGAAAAATTATATCATGCCCTCATATTTAAAGAATATTCAGATTTACATTTAAGAAAAAGAAAAGTCATTACACTAATTGAATCACTTGCCAGTATCACGATTCCGGTATTTTCTAAACCACATAAATCATTATTAAGCCGGTCTTTATAGCAGACTGCGAAACAATTTCCTCCCTACAAAAGACCTTTGATCGAACGACCAAGCAAGCACGAAATGTTTCTTTCAGAAGGACACTAGAGGAGGAAGATAGAGCTCCAAGTGTATATCGTGTCAACGGTTTTACTGCCGTATCTGGCGATGCTCTTGCAACAGTTTGTTTCCTCTACATAATTCATAACCCGCTCTGCACTCTCGATTCCGTGATAGAAACATGTTTTCATCTTCACAATAATAATATTTTGGTTTTATATATTCTAAAGTGCGATGGTGAAATTCCGTCAGTATTGTAATCAATTGAATAAATTCTGTTATCTGTTGTCTTCAAAATGTTTCTTTGCAAATTGTAGTTTTCTAAATAAAAGCCTCGTGTAAAAACTTCAGTTTTTTTAATCGGAGAGAAATTATGAAGGCACTAATATTGATCAAATGGTACCGTCATTTTGAAATGAGACTCCGAGAAAAATATAGAGTATAATAATCGATTATGTTCATTTATGGTGTTCATAATCAATGTTAAAAGTAGCTTATGTATTCATATCTAAATTCTGAAACCACTGATGGATATGGATCGCTACTATAATCAAAAGGAAAAATATATCTTGCGTTAATACAAAACAAAAATAAAATAGTCATACAACAAAAGCGTTCGTATGCAAAACGCAGGGTTTCATTTAAAAGCAGAAAAGAGCAAGATCAACCCAACGTTAAACCGCGGCAGGCGGGAGATGGATGATGGTGTTTGCTGGAATTTGCATCTCGTCCATCGCTCATCACTGCACACACTCGCACCAGGCATCTCGTCCTTCGCTCATCTCAGCACACACTCGCACCAGGCATCTCGTCCATCGCTCATCACAGCACACACTCGCACCAGGCATCTCGTCCTTCGCTCATCACAGCACACACTCGCACCAGGCATCTCGTCCTTCGCTCATCTCAGCACACACTCGCACCAGGCATCTCGTCCATCGCTCATCACTGCACACACTCGCACCAGGCATCTCGTCCATCGCTCATCACTGCACACACTCGCACCAGGCATCTCGTCCATTGCTCATCACAGCACACACTCGCACCAGGCATCTCGTCCATCGCTCATCAAAGCACACACTCGCACCAGGCATCTCGACCATCGCTCATCACAGCACACACTCGCACCAGGCATCTCGTCCATCGCTCATCACAGCACACACTCGCACCAGGCATATCGTCCATCGCTCATCACAGCACACGCTCACACCAGGCATCTCGTCCATCGCTCATCAAAGCACACACTCACACCAGCCATCTCGCCCATCGCTCATCACAGTACACACTCACACGACAACATCTCGTCCTTCGCTCATCACAGCACTCACTCACACGACAACATCTCGTCCATCGCTCATCATAGCACACAGTCACACCAGGCATCTCGTCCATCGCTCATCACAGCACACACTCACACCAGGCATCTCGTCCATCGCTCATCACAGCACACACTCACACGACAACATCTCGTCCATCGCTCATCACAGCACACACTCACACGACAACATCTCGTCCATCGCTCATCACAGCACACACTCACACCAGGCATCTCGTCCATCGCTCATCACAGCACACACTCACACCAGGCATCTCGTCCATCGCTCATCACAGCACACACTCACACCAGGCATCGACTGCGGAGGAAAAAGGAACCTGTGAATCTCATAAAACGATTGCGATCACTTTTAATCGCTTCAAAAGGCAAATCAAGCCTTTTAACTACAGAAGGCTGTAATATTGCCTTGCATAAAATAATAATAAGAGCCGAAAGTGGGTCATTGTATATTTAATATTATATGTTTGAAGTGCGAGATTTATTGAGCATGGTCGAGAATATGCTGACCACTCCTCTCGTGTTTTGAACGATACTTTTCGCTACACAGGTAATACAACCGTAACAAATATATGTTTGCTTCTATCGGGGAAATAAAAAAAGATAGGAAACATTAGACATCTTAACTACTTTTACTTAGTAAACATTGTTTTTACGTAGTAAAAAATGTAATGATGAATTTTCACAGGAAATAACACGTAATGAGAACAAGTGATTTCATATTAGTGGAGCAAACAAATTGAAAGGGCCTTCATTAACTGATTTTTAAGTGCAAGTAGTCCTGAGAAATATTTTGTCTCACAAAACAGGTAGAGAGGATTCCATCACAGGAACCTCCTTCCTCCACTCTTAGGCAGACGTAACGCTATAGAGAGTACAGTATGTAGGAAGATAATTAAAAAACAGTGTATGGAGTAGGAAATAACTATGTGGGCACCGAAAAGATCCACGGGTTTTTATGTGCTTCATCTTGAGACTAGCAAACTCAAACTCTTGCCAACCTGCCGTTCGGCCCAGCCTCCCCTGGGGGACAGCAAATGTTCCTGAAAGGCAGCTGCCTTTGATCCTTAAACTTTAGTTGTTGTACCCAGTATGATTGGTTGGGTAATACGGAGGTAATACAGGCAGTACTGAGGTACATGATACAGAGGTAACATGCTACTGAGGTACATGATACAGAGGTAACATGCTACTGAGGTACATGATACAGAGGTAACATGCTACTGAGGTACATGATACAGAGGTAACATGCTACTGAGGTACATGATACAGAGGTAACATGCTACTAAGGTACATGATACGGAGGTAACATGCTACTGAGGTACATGATACAGAGGTAACATGCTACTGAGGTACATGATACAGAGGTAACATGCTACTAAGGTACATGATACGGAGGTAACATGCTACTGAGGTACATGATAAGGAGGTAACATGCTACTGAGGTGCATGATACGGAGGTAACATGCTACTGAGGTACATGATACAGAGGTAATATGCTACTCAGTTACATGATGCAGAGGTAACATGCTCGCTTCTCTAAATGAAGGTCGCGAAATCAATCCTAATGAAGATCCAGGGAAAGGTTTGCGAACGTTTGAAATTGACCCAGTTGACATTTATCATTTCCAAACAAAGTGAATCGGCTGGTCCTTGTCCGTAACAAAGCCGGCATCACATTCATCCGATGATCATCCTCCACTTTAATTCGCCTTAAAATACGTCAAAATGGCGTCGGCGTCTTTCTTTGAAATATGAAAAATATCGGTATTATGGAAAAACTATTTAAAATAATCTCTGAAGAAAAACGCACAATGAATGTAAAACTGTACACTAAATAGACTTGTCAGTTTTTTATAGCTCCTGACGGTTTCAAACACTCGGGCAAGGCTAGTGGCCAGTGGGCGCCATTAAAACGTTAACTGCTGCCACTAACGTTGTACTTTACTCGAAATACCGCACGCACAAGCCTTGAACCTTGTCGTCAAAATCAGTACAACACAAAAATGTTCGACAACATTTAGGTATATTCAGAAAAACTAATGTTATTGATTTAAAATGTGTTTCAATCGGTTCTGGATTAAGGCGATATAGTTTTTAATTTATAAACCTTTTTGAGAAGGTTAAAATCAGGCAATTTGTTGAGGAGGGAAACGATCCTTTACAAGTAAAAGTTTGATTTGCCAGACCAATTATATTTATTTCATAAAAACATAAAATTAAGTAAATGAACTGTGACTCTCAAGAATGGGTAATTTTTCTGTTGCATAGTATTAGTTAATTGTAAAACAATTTATCTACATGGCCTGGCGTACTTCGGGTCTGAGAACCCCTTCCAGAGGCTTTTTCTCCATCCCTCTCCCTCCCTCTCGGACACGCTAAGTTCTAACGTGGTAGTTGTACTCAGATATATTAATAATGTTTAGTATTGCATCCCCAATGTGGTCTTCTTAAGTTAATGCAACACTTATTTGCTTCCTATAAAAAGCTTGGGTTACAAACTGCTTAACATAACTGAAATTTTCTATGATAAACGACAAATTATGCATTTTCAATGGGGCCTGAAATAAAGGTGGTGAACGAAATTGTACTCAAGTCTAGGCCTATTGTTCAACTTAAAAACACCTATAACTATCTTTCCCTAATTACACAATCAATTTTTTGCAGTGTTATGTTATGTTGCGAAAAAAATTGCTCCACATATGGAGTGTGTGAAATGTAGTGTACTTCAATGAGAGAAAAACTGAAGTGCAAAGGCAACAGGAAGTTTAAAAAACGGCCCAAGCTGCCAACTTGGTCAACATATGTCCCAGCTCATGTTGGCTGAGGGAAATATTCCCCTCATGACCCTTCAAAATCCATATTTTATTACAAACCCCTAGAAATATTTTCCCCTTATTACACAATCAATTCCTTATCTGTGTTATGTTATGTTGTGCAAACAATTGCTCCGCAAATGGTGTGTGTGAAATGTGCTGTACTTAAATGAGAGAAAAACGGAAGTGCAAAGACAACAGGAAGTGTAAAAACGGCCCAAGTTGCCAACTTGGCCAAACAAATGTTCCAGCTCATGTTGGTTGAAGGCAATTTCCCTTATGACCTTTCGAAATCCATATTTTATCCTATTTCCTTGGATTTTTCGCATGTTAGGTTTTTCCTCTGTTTGCAATGTCAAGTTAGTCAAATAGAGAGAACGATTAAATGAAAAAGAGAGAAAATAACGCACATCGAACAAACTTTAGTTTCTTAATATTGTTTAGCCAAACGAATACCATTACGCGTATTCTAGACGTTATGGAGTTAAAACTAGCCCCATTTAAAATTACATACTCAGCTCTTTTTTGTGTCTGATTTTTTATTAAGTATATTTTCTTCTGATAATTTTAAGCATATTCAAAATAAGCAAGTAATAACATATCTAATACTATCCTCCTTTTAATTATAATGTTTACAATATACTTATCAGAGAATTTGCTTGTATATTAATCGATCTAACTATTCACTGATTCAATAAAATAAGTGCTTATTTAACAGTTTTAATAAGTGTATTAAATTGTTATTCATTAGCATTAAACCTATTCAAAATATATTGAAATATATTATATTGAAACGGCATTCTAGTAGTGCATTATCAGTAATGTAGTTGCGATAAATAATTCATCTAGGCTTGATATTGCGATAAATAATTCATCTAGGCTTGATATTTAATTGAATGGGGAGAACTATAAAATAACTTTAATCCTGGGAAAGCAAAGAGAAAGAGAGGAAGGGGAGGTGAAACGATTACAAAAATCCTTTTCTGACAGAAAGCCCGATACAATATCTCAGTTCACTGGTTCTGTGGCCGCGGTGTCAGAAACACAAGTATTGTTTATACGAAACGTTTGCTGTATCGCAATACGTACGTCATTTCCGCATTTCCAATGTCAGCTAGAGGATTGTTGATAGGAAAATTCGCTCGATCGCTATACGTCGTTGATAGGAATAGAGTACGAACGTCGAACATTTTCGTATTTCCCATTGTCAACTTGAGTTAAGTTGTAGCTTGTAAAGCTTTCTAAACGTTTACTTCACTATTAGCTAATTCTAATATTAATACAGAGAGTCGCTCGATTATGGCATTGCGGTTTGGAAAAAAGTGACGATAATAGCCATTAAATTTAAAAATCAAACTTTTGTGGGGGAATGGATTTAAAAGTATAAATAAATCTAATGTTGAGTAAAATATGACTGTATTATAAACTTTTTTTAGCGAACAAAAAAGCAACATAAAACACACTCAAATGGATAACACCAATCAGTATAGGTTTTAATCTGTCTTGTTGTAACATGTTAAGAAATTTTTATTTTGCCTAAATCTTTTTACTTGAATGTTTTTTTTGTTTTCTACAATGCGGAAAAAGCATGATAGTACAAAATAAGCAAAGTAGTAGTTTGAATATATTTTAGTCACTTATTATGGCCCCCAAGACAATTTACTCAATAACGTTAAACTTTTAAATCATTTTGTATGTTATCTTCACTTGGTAACGGATCATAAGTTTTATTTGACTATCGAAGTTAAAGTAATCTAGTCTATTGAGTTTTCCGGTTGTTTGAGAAATGTATATCGTGTTTGTATTTTTTCGTTAGAAGGCATGAAGAATTACTATGTAATCGTGAATTTTTAAATCTTAATCTGTTTGATGAGTATTTATTCAAGCGTATTTCAATAGACTCTGACAGTGAAGAGGGACCAGAAATTACGCTCATCCAGCATTTTTAGTGTTTGCACATAGAGGTAATAAAAGATATAGACCTTATTGCTTGAAATGATGTACTTTTTTATCATTTTTTACAAATCTCTGATATGAAAGGTTTATGTTACCTGCTGCTGTCAAATGATCCTATACAGTAGTAAAACAACTACGGCCATTTCATGCTACAAGAGCACATCCTCAGGTTGATAAGGAACGTCAACCTTTGTAACATGAAACGGCCGTAGTTTTTTTACTACTGTATAGGATCATTTGACAGCAGCAGGTAACATAAACCTTTCATACTGCAATATTTGATCCAGAGGCTATCCCATCATGAAATCTCTGATGCAAAATACCGAAAAATATAAAGACTCTTAAGGACGGAAATAACCTAGGCGTTATAATAAACTTGAATGAATACTTTCTGAATGACAATGCTGAAAATAATATAGCATGGTGTTACCAACAATTCCTTTATATTTTGACATTAAAACCCCTTTTTATAGAAATATTTATTTTTAAGATTTGTAAATTAAATAAAAATAAATTTTTTTAAGTAAATAGATTTTACTAGAGGCTTGAAGGGGCTAATAGCCCCTAAGCATAATCCTTTACTATAGTACAAAATACCTTCTTAGTTAATAGGCTTTTGGATCCAAAAATTATGATTATATCTAGTATTTGGTTTTAAGTAAAGAAAGCAGACCTTTTTACATCACAATGTTTTTTAAATTACAGCTATTTTACGTTATTTCTCATTTTATAGTAAACTTAAATCAATTTCAGTATTTTCCCCGAGTCCTTGTGATGGGGACCTTCGATTTCAGCCCCCTCCCATCATCCTACGACCTTCCAAAAGCCCACGATTTCGGCGCAAAAATTTCCCTTACGTAATTATATATATAGGTCATTTGGTATTAAATCTGCATCGTTATAACATAAACTAAACAAACATACTTAACTTTTTGTAATTTTAAACTATGAAAAAACTCAAACACTTAATTTATAAAATCAGAAAATCTTTAATTTAAAATATTTTTTGTTATAGTACATTGAACGTGCATAGTTAGCTGCATTTTGAAATAAATCCCTCATGTCAACATATATCTTATGGCTTTGAATCAAGCATTAGCACCACATGTTTAATGTAAACAAAGCAGACGTTTTACAATCCCAATGCATTTTAAATGGAAGATACTTTTCGTTATTTCTCATTTTCTGGTAGATTTGGACATAATCTGATATTTTCCCCGAACCCCTGGGACCAAGACCTATAATTTGAGGCCTCACCCATCATCCTGCGAGCTGTCAAACTCTCAAAATTTTGATATAAAAAAATCGCTTACAGAATTAGTAATATAGATTTTGCTGATGAAATTTTTTTATTCCGCATAAACTATATACCAGCCCAACAGCAAAATGAAATTTACCTGGCTTATTTGATGACACAGTTTTTTTCATCTAATTACGTAAATATTAATAAAATAATACAATTTTCCTTGGTTTGTGTTGTAATATACTTAATTTGAGTAGGTTAGTGGTTATGAAACGTGTATAATTTTGTTTCTAAGAACATAACAAATAACATATTTAATAAATGTTATATTGTACCAGTGTCTATATTATAATGGAAAATAATATTACAGTTAACAATTTCTCTGCGGCGCTTTGCGCTGCACGGGGAGAGTTAATTGTTATTTAACTTTATCCCATTAAATATTAATAAAATAAATTAAATTATAAACTTACTTCATAAACTTGCACTTACATTGAAGGTAGAACAAAGGATATGAGTAGGTTGAGCTGGCTATACTGAACGTCATGCTGTATAATACAAAATAGAAAGCTGTATCGTTTGGACGCGTTATTTGAGCGACCTCGCTGTTTCCCACACGTAAACGGCTTGGGGTGTAATTTAGGTTGAAAACTCAAGCCCTTCCACCGTCGCAATTGCTTGGATTCGCCCCGAGTGTTTAGTATTTTGTGTTGTAACATAATCGGAAATAAATTTCCAACCTTTCCTCTAAACAGCAGTACATAAACTAATGTCTATGTTATAGTCAGGGCGCCAGCAAGGAGGACCTGGAAATTTGGGTGGACAAAGGTTTTTTAACTGATTCTGACTCAGTTTTTTGCGCTGATTACGAATCTGCCGGGTGCAACTTTGGCACCCTTGGGCAAACGCCGCCATATTGGAAAAATGGCGGCAAAGAGATTTTTCAATGTTAACACGATAGAATCCGTAAAAATGGTCCGATCTCAACGAAAATCGGTACAGACATGTAAAATGGTAATCCCCTACTCATTTTCAAAAACCAGCTCGATAAGACCACCGGAAGTGGGGGTTAAGGGGAATAAACCCCCTTAAAAAGGGGTTTTTTGGTTTTTTCACATGGTAAAATTAAAATAATCACAATATCGTTTTCACCATTGAATTTAGCTTAAAAAACTAACAATTTGGTATTTTTAATCATTGCTCTATGTCCAATGGTTCCCGAGATATTGAAAGCGGAAAAACCGTACACCGTCCTTATGTTATCCTTATGGGGAAAAAAGTAAAATTCTATATCTCGCTTATTTCTCAATATATCTGAATAAAACTTGGTGTGATACTAGTTGAGATATACTGGATTATGGTCTTAAGTACTTCATTTTTACATTCACGCTGCAGCAAACCTACGTACTCATTCCCCATGCTATCCTATGGGAAATAAATAAAATACTATAACCTCCATATTTTTCGACATATCTCGATCAAACTTAGAATGTAGCCTCTTCTATTTGAGTTGTACTGAGATAATGACTGAAAAGCACCCAATATTTACAAACATGCAGTAGCAGACCTGCATACTCATTCCCCATGTTATTTTTATGAAGAAAATAAAAAATTTCTTCATAACATACTTAATATTTAATATGTCATATACCGTTTATATTGCGTTTAAATATTATTATGTTTTAAATTCCCTAGATATGTAGATCTGCTGCAATGGGGTTATTTACGTTGTCTAACAATTTCATTAATTTCCATAGCTTTTGAGTAAAAATATAATTGTTAATTCCCAAAAATTTATTTCAGCCACAAGCTGTTCCTAAAATTTAACTTAAATTTCGGGACCACCGAGCCTGACCTTATTTTTTTAAAAGCTCGGTCTTCAAACACAACATTTATTTCTTTACTTTACTTCTTACCAAACAGAACATAGTTGAAGTTTACACTCACTAAGCCTGGCCCCCATGCGAATAAAACCATTTTGTTTACCTTCCCTACGCTATATCTCGCTTTTTTATTAGCATATTGAACATATCAGAATACAATTTGGATTGTGGCTTGAACTAGTCGAGATATATTTTATATTAGCCACACTGAGTTGTCTCATCGCGATTTAGGCAGCAACAATCTGCCAGTTTATTGAGGTAACTATTACAGTACGTATACCTTGCTCGCTATTCACTGCTGTAATATAAAGAAATAAAAGGTGCACTTACTGATATAAATATTACTTATTTATTAAAGTTACTTAGAAAAAAGGAGTTGTTATGTACAATGGAATGATCATCTGCTATTCTGTTAGACTTAGATTTCATTATAAGGAAAATCTTCTTCCTGAAGTTGTTCATCTCCCATTCTGGTTTGTTGATTGAAGCACACTTTTCCATAGCATTAACAAAATATTGTGCATAACAGTTTTCCCGCACAAAAACACTTTGACGATGAACATGATTTGTCGGAACTGCAATTGCACTTTATGATGATAAAGACCTCAGCGGGAGCGACTTCAGTGTCTTTGGGCAAGGAAATGGGCGTCAAGTCTTTCATTATGTCATCTTTTTCCCATCCGAACTTGGTTGGGTCAACTTTAGATGGTTCGGAGGCTTCGGCTATAAGACCTGAAGATGGGCTCGTTTGACATTTTCGATAAATGCCTCGGTTGTGGGCGGCAGTGTATTTAAAGGTGGAACAGTTGTTCTGATGCTGCCAGTCCTCCTTAACCAAACTGCAACTCGGACATTAGACATTAAGGTGGCAGTCTTGACCCCATAGCAGGCTGATATTAGCCTGGTCCCTTCTCTCACAATTTGTTCTATATTGGCTTCTTCTTTGTCAAAACTATCAAACGAAATTTCATGAAGGTGCTTGATGATGGAGGCTTTACCTAAGCCATACAAGTAAGGCACAGTATCGCAACCAGATAGAGCATGACCACATAATAGCTTCGGTATAAGTGACTCATGGGACTGAACAGTTAGACTAATGTCAATTGTTTTTCTTTCATGTCTGGTAGATGTTTGGTAGAGCTCGCACGTCATCATTTTCTTTTGATAAAAGTGACAAAGTAAAAGAAAAATGTTCCTGTCAAAGTGTTCTTGTGCGGGAAAACTGTCATGCACAATATTTTGTAAACGCTATGGAAAAATGTGCTTCAATCATCAAACCAGAATGAGAGATACTTCAAGAAGAAGATTTTCCTTATAATGAAATCTAATACTGAAATATAATAAACTGGCAGATTGTCGCTGCCTCACTCGCGATGAGACAACTCAGTGTGGCTAATATAAAATATATCTCGACTAGTTCAAGCCACAATCCAAATTGTATTCTGATAACTTCAATATGCTAATAAAAAAGCGAGATATAGATTTTTATAGAGTTTTTAAGGCAAAGGGAAGGTAAACAAAATGGTTTTATTCGCATGGGGGCCAGGCTTAGTGAGTGTAAACTTCAATTATGTTGTGTTTGGTAAGAACTGCTAATCAAAGAAATAAATGTTGTGTTTGAGGACCAAGCTTTTAAAAATAAAGTCAGGCTCGGCGGTCCCGAAATTTAAGTTAAATTTTGGGAACAGCTTCTGGCTGAAATAAAGTTTTAGGAATTAACAATTATATTTTTACTCAAAAGCTATGGAATTAATGAAATCGTTAGACATCGTAAATAACCCCATTGCAGCAAATTTACATGTCTAGGGAATTTAAAACACTTAAAATAATATTTAAACGCAACATAAACGGTATATGACATATTTTTATTTTCTTCATAATAATAATATAGGGAATGAGTATGCAAGTCTGCTACTGCATGTTTGTAAATATTGGGTGCTTTTCAGTCATTATCCCAGTATAACTCAAATAGAAGAGGCTATATTCTAAGTTTGATCGAGATATGTCGAAAAATATGGAGGTTATAGTATTTTATTTATTTCCCATAGGATAGCATGGGGAATGAGTACGTAGGTTTGCTGCAGCGTGAATGTAAAAATGGAGTACTTAAGACCATAATCCAGTATATCTCAACTAGTATCACACCAAGTTTTATTCAGATATATTGAGAAATAAGCGAGATATAGAATTTTACTTTTTTCCCCATAAGGATATCATAGGGACGGTGTACGATTTTTCCGCTTTCAATATCTCGGGAACCATTGGACATAGAGCAATGATTAAAAATACCAAATTGTTAGTTTTTTAAGCTAAATTCAATAGTGATTATTTTAATTTTACCATGTGAAAAAACCAAAAAACCCCTTTTTAAGGGGGTTTATTCCCCTTAACCCCCACTTCCGGTGGTCTTATCGAGCTGGTTTTTGAAAATGATTAGGGGGTTACCATTTTACATGTCTGTACCGATTTTCGTTGAGATCGGACCATTTTTACGGTTTCTATCGTGATAACATTGAAAAACCTCTTTGCCGCAATTTTTCCAATATGGCGGCGTTTGCCCAAGGGTGCCAAAGTTGCACCCGGCAGATTTGTAATCAGCGCAAAAAACTGAGTCAGAATCAGCAAACAAATCGTTGTCCACCCAAATTTCCAGGTCGTCGTAACTTACAATGAGTTGGCACCCTGACTATTACTGTCATGTACATAATGGCCCTAGCCTTGCTCTTTAAAACTAAATTGTCATCTTAATTAATACTATAACGATTTTTAAATATTTTATGAATATTTTTGAATACTCTATGATACTCTTCATTGCACATCCTGTAGGATTTATCTTGTCAGATTCCTGTTGTAGCCTAACAACTATCTTGTGTATTAACCTACTACCAACTACTTGGAGCAAAAGAAACCTATGCAAAAAACCTAAAAACAAAAAAACAAATGCAATAAACTTAACATTCACGTCATTAGTTCTGATCTACTTTTAAAACGTGGGAGGTTTAAGTAGTAAGATATCCAATGTAATATCGCACAAGAAATACTGTGATCCTACGCCGCTTTCTCGAATCAACAAGTTTTCCAATTCAATAATACTATAGACAATTGGGCAAATTGATAAAGAACTCCGTTGCCTTAGGAACACTGACGTCACCGTATAGATGATATGACGTCATTTCCAATTGTTTGTCACCCCTAGCTTCATAACCTTGTTCCAATGAGTCTAAAAATAAATAATCTATGTTTTCCTACTTCAGTTTTTATATGTTGGAGCTGTAAATCTTATACATAATTTATAATTTAAAACTATTTCTCCCGACTAGCTTTACCAGCAGCATTAAATGTTTTGAATAAAAAGTAGTAATTAATAAGATTTCTGCTTTAGTTGTTCACTATCAAGTTGCTGATAAAACTCATAGTGAGATAGTAGTGAGATGGATGAATGAAAAAACATAATCAACCGTTTTACAGGTCATTAAAATGCCATTAAAATTTTTCGTTGATTAAAGAAATCCAACCCAAATGACTCTGAGAAATATTATATTCCTGTGTATTTTCGTTACTTTCCAAATAGCTTTATACTTTCCATTTTCCTATATTTTAAATAATGTCAAATAAATAATATATCATTACACTGTTTACTTCTTTATATGAATGTGTTAAAGGAAAAATAAGAGTGAATTTTCAAAGCCTAAAAGAAGGGTTATTTATTGCGATAGATTTTTAAAAGTTCATTAAATGTAGGGTTTTAGCTGAGACACAAGTCAAAGAAACTTTTTAAGGGTAAACTTTCCTTCCCTTGAAAAATAACAACTTCTTTCAGATAAAGAGATAAAAAGTGTCGCCTGGACTTGAACTCTGTTGGACTATGACTCATGTTGGCCATTTTTAACATTACGTTCTGAGTGTATTTTCAGAGAATTCTTTTACATTATAAATCATGTTCACAAAGAGTCCGGTTCTGTAAGCGCCCTTTTTGTTGGGAGAGTACCCATTTATATTCGATGATGTTTTTAATTTTTTTAATACAAAAAAAAAATTCATTGTTTTCTGTCACAATATTTTTGGTTTATCCGTATATATCAAACGTTATTTGCTTATTTTTCCGATTTTTTCCTTTAGTATTGTTTAAATTTTGCGCTTGTAAAATAAAAGAACAAATTTAAATTGATATACTTTATCTCAAAACGTTTTGGGGATAAAATTTTTAAAACTGCTTTAATTGACTTGTCAAATTGCATATTTAGCGTTAAAGAAATATAATAACTCCAATATGTGTGAATATGCAAAATAAATGGCGTTAATGATACGTAAAAAAATTAAGTAATTATTAACATCGAGATTTCCTTCCTACAGGTACTAATTATTTCAGTTCCTAGAATTTCAAAGAATATTTGATGATATTTCATGTTCAAACAAAATTAATTTCACTGTTTACTTTGTTCAGAGGCGTGGAACACTTTCCAAGAATTCATCAAGCACAAGCTCCATTTAGCGTTGTTCATCGTTATTTCGTCCATATTATTGTTATTTGTTTTTAATATATTTTTCGTTTGCATTTGTTGTACACAAAACTTTAGCGAACAAGAGAAATAGACGAAAGCTCCATTTAGCATTGTTCATCGTTATTTTGTCCATATCATTGTTATTTGTTTTAAATATATTTTTCTTCTGCATAGGTTGTACACAAAACTTTAGCGAACAAGTGCAATAGACGAAAGCTCTATTTAGCGTTGTTCATCCATTCTATTTATATATTATTGTTAATTTAATTCAATATTTATTTTTCTTATGCATTTATTTTCTACAAAACTTTGAATTACTGAAACATGATAAAAATCTGAAAATTACAACTTTATTTAGTATATAGGCTTTTTATTTATGCATTCTTCAAACTTATAAGAATGATAATTACATTTATTCAAACTATGAAACACGTAGTTATTATGGAATTGCTCTTTTCACACTTAGATAAAATTGACCTTTGTATTTTCATTTCTATTTAAGTTATATTTTAGAGGTAAAATTTTGAATGAATATTTTATAACTATGTAGAAAAAAATTTTCCTGGCATTTTTTTAACTTTCACTTTTGATTGTAATATGGTTATTTACAAAAAACATGTCTCATTGTATTTTGTGGTAAATAATGCCAAAATAAACGGATGTCATTCGAATACGTGTGATTGGTTGACGTAAACAATATTACCTAAATTATCATACAATACTCTTTCGGTACGTGTTTTATAACAAATTTGTTGTTTCGATCAGTAAATTTTCATTTCTCTAAATTAAAAAACCTAAAATTAAAAGTTTTTAATCCGTGTAGTTATTAATATATATATATTAATAACTACACGACTGACTGACTGGCTCACTCAATCACTCACTCAATGATCACAGTTTCTCAAAAACTGTAAGGCTTTGGGCCATGAAACATTGGAACATTGAAACATGAGCGAAGCCGCAGGTACAACTGCTAGGCTACTTACATAATTACGTACAAAAATTTTGTGCAGAAATTATGTGCGTTTGAAAATTTGTAGGATGATGGAAGAGGGCTCACATTGAATATCAAGATCCCACGGACACGGGAAAATACTGTAGTATTTGAAATTTACCAGAAACCCAGAAATAACGTAAAATATTTCTCATTTGAAAAGAACTGGGATCCGTAAACGTATGTTTTGTTTACATTAAAACATATGATGTTGTTGCCTAATTCAAAACCGTTTGCTGATATTAACATATGGTGGAGCTACTATGAAGGTATTTTGAATTCTAATAAAGAGAGATTGTTTTAATTTAAAATCTCCCCTAATATGATTAGGGGATTTTGCCCCTTCAAGCTACTAGTTTATAATACGAGTAATTGTCTAAAGACATACGATTTGTTGCCTGCTGATATTTTTACATGTAAAAACACATGGATATACGATACACCGAATTACACATATACGTAAACACTTTCGCGTACACTTTCGTACATGGACATACATATTTGTGTTTTTTCTTCTTGTGTTTTTTCGCAGCAAGAAATCTAACACCAAGGTTTAATTTTTTACAAGGTCAAATCACAATATGAACTTGAACTGAGAACATTTTTCTGGGGTAGAGTCGTCCAGGGCAGTATCGATGCCGTTGCCATGGCGACCGCGGTCGCTTCCTCCCAGACCTGTGAGCGATGGTTAATCACCTACCTTAAGAAAATATATTTATTGCTTACCCTATGAAATTGATTTAATTCGTTTAGTATTTAATTCAATGTGAATAATTGTACGTATGTTATGGATTCACCTTTGAATTTAATGCAATTACAAAAAAATTAATAAAAAATACGATAGTGTTTTAAGAAGCAAATGCGACAATTTTTACGAGAAAAATAGGGAGATGATAATATTTTCATGGGTTGGGACCATAGTTTCATTCGTTATTTTTAAATTCCATAAAATTGTTATTACATGAATGAGTTTTTTTTTTATTCTAAAGCGGTTTAAGGTGGTTTTATTTATTCTAAAGGGGGTTTATTCCAAAAATTAATATTAAATTAGTAATCTTTTAAATGAGTTATTACAAGTTTTTTAGTTATCTTTTAAACTTTATCAATTATCTCTGTTGCTGTATTTTTGTCCCAAGTTTATTTTTTGCATATTCCTTGTTTTATCGAATTTGATAAATGTACTAAAGATAAAATATACAATTAAAAATGTCAGTGTAAACATCTACATGTACGATTTTTCAGACCTTATTCGCATGTATTACCATTCGTACACATTTTTATAGTACCTGTCGCAGTAAAAAAATTAAGAATCTGTTAAGAGACAAGCATTTAATCATCATAATAATTTTTCATTGACGCATTCCTGCTTTTTTAAATGATTAAGGTCGTGTTATTCAGTTTTGGTTAGAATAGTTTTCTTTTTTAATAATACATAGTTCTAATTTTTCAAAGATTCCAGAATAAAAATGTGATTTGCTTTCAGTTTGGAAAGGATTGTGATTTAAATAACGTTAAGACAATTTTAAAATAAACAATTACATAATATATTAAAAGTCAACATTCTCTTTGAATAATACAATTGACTTCACAGTCTCTCAACATATGAAGAATTCTTATTAAACTTTTAAAAGTAAAATTAAAAGTGTCAAGTACTTATCTCCTTTTGGCGTTAGTTTCGTAAAAACAAATTTAAACTAAAAACTAATATTCTATTTCTTTTATTAATCGCTTAAACATACCAATCTTGGTGTTAGTTTCAAGGGAAAAAATCCAGTGAATTTTGTGATCAACAGCTAAAAGTTTCTAATAGTTTCTTTAATAATTAACTAAATATATGTACGAAAGCAATTTGTTTACTGGGAAAAATCAAAAAAGAAAAACGAATTTAAACGATTGTTCCACAATTTTAAAACCATAACGCATCAAGAGAATCGGCATGATTCTTATGGGTCCAAAATCCGCAAGCTGGCAATGGGTGAATCAAATTCACGAGTTTAGTTCAAATAAACCGACCGATATATGACTCCATCGTGGTTTAACCTAATTTTAAAGCTAAATCACAGTTTTTTAAGATAACATTATTCACACTAGACAATAGTTCTCACAAACTTTTTCTCTCTTGCTGGAAATGCTTTCAAAAATCCTTCCTTTCTTCAAGAATTTCTGCTTGGTTCGATCCGTAACACGTTAACCACAGCATTTATAAATTTTAGATATTACAGATAGAAAAGACAAAGTTGAAAGGAAAACATCTAAGGCGACAGCCGCTTGAGGGGTGTTGCGACAGCGTTTGACAAGGCAATGACATTTCTGATCCCTATCACCCCCCCCCCCCCCCCACTGACAGTCCGTCCCCACACTCCATCGCAACCTAACGACCGAGATTGGAAACTTCTTTCCTCTTACCAGACTCCCCATAACATTTCAACTCGTGCTTTGCAAATCCTCCTCTCAGGAGAAACGACGTTTTAGCCGGGACAAAAAGCCTCTAACTCCATATCATGCCTAAATGGTTTTCAGTACGGAGGGATTCAAAAATTAAGCGAAAGATTTTACATTTCTATTATAATGCGGTAAAACTTACAAAAGGACTTTTCATTAGTTAAAAATTCCTCATACATAAATAGAAGTTTTGTATTTTATCTTTTTTTATTTTGTTGAAATTATTGTTTACATATATTATTCAATTTCAAACATTTATCCACAAACAAACATTTATATTGATGGCAAAAGCCTTTTAAATACATTCATATTGACATCGTCAATAAAAGAGAACCTCTAAACCACCGTGTGGAATGAACATAAAGAAACCTAATAATATATAATAAAGTATAAAAGTCATCATTGCTGTTAATATTTTGCTCTGTTAAAAATACTGACACCCAGAACACAGAAATTATTTAAAGTTTGTATTTTTATTTATTTTGCAACAATTTGCAAAGCATTATTTTTGAATCATTTATCGAGTCGGGTAATATTTGTCCTGAATAAAATTAATAAAGGTTGGCAGTTCATATTTGTGTAGATAATCGTACTTGTTTTCTCCACAATAAACCAGAGCTGTGCTCACTGTTTGTTTACAGCGCGGAGTTTACTGGCGCTCACTGAGCTATCTCTCTGACGTTAAATACTTGTTAAACAATTCCCTCTGCATTTCTCCCTCCCTGAGGAACAGGCAGTTTACAGAAGATTTCAACTTGAGGATAGAGGCCGAGACTTAGATATTTTCTCTCGGCATTTAGATTTTTGTATATATTGAACGAGAGACTAATCTGGGAATGTTGAGTATAGACAAATGTACCTTTTGAAATATTATTTCTCGCGACCATTAACTAGTACAGGTGAGTATAATTTTTTGAATTAATCGCATAATAGCCGAGCTGACGAGTATAGTTAGTAAGGCACAATTAAAATATGCAATTAAAATCAAGCTTCAATTCTTTCCGCTTATTCTATTTTTAACGTAGATGCATTAAGACCATTGAAGAGATATTTATATGCTTTAAAACAAACTATAAAAATATAACTAGGTTGAAGAAATAGCAGTGTGTGCGAATAGTAATGGAAATACAAAAGTAAAGGTTACAACAATACAACCAACAACATTCATGATAGGTACAATGACATTTGATTCAAACATACAAGATGAAAAAGATGCTTCAACATCAAACCGGTCTGGTAAATCAAACAGCAAAGGACAATTTAAAACAAAGAAGAGTCATGTAACATAAAAAATCTGAAATCAGTAAGTTCTTTGATCATAGAAAAACAAGGACTTCGATGAGTCGGTGGCGCGCCGGACTCGAGAACTCGGCAGCAACGTCGTGGTTTCGAGTACCCGTCCGCCTCCAGTATCTTTTAACAGTGCTGTTCATTCTTGTACTGTACCAACTCACTCCTCGCTTTGCTTGATATCATACACGCACAGTACTGTTTATTCTTGTACTATACCGTCTTACTCCCCGTGAGATGGTATAATACACATAACAGCCACGGTACAGCCATAATATTCGGTATAACCACTTCTGTGTGTGGCTTGATAACAACCCACAAACAGATCAATAGTCTATTTGGGTGGGGCAAAAGCAAGGTGAAAAAGAGATCGTACCGGAAAAAATAAAAATAAATAAAATGTAACGCCAAACTTGCATGAGTAAAAATCAAACTATCAATAAGAAAATCTAAATACCCCCGTTGCAGCAGACCTGCATACTCAGCGAATTTCAAATGCAAAACAACATATTTCAATCCAACATAGCGAAATTCGACATGTTTTTTTTAAGCTCCATAAGAATAACATGTGGAATGAGTATGCAGGTTTGCTGCTACAGGTATAATATTAAAACTGGGTGGTTTTAATTCAATATTCAGTAAATCTGAGCTAGAAGAAGCTATTTACCAAATTTTATCAAGGTATGTTGATAAATAAGCGAGATATAGAATTTTACTTATTTCCCATAAGGTTAACATTGGGACAACGTACTGTGTTTACCACTTTCAATATCTCGGTAACCAATGGACATAGAGCAGTGATTTAAAATACTAAATTGTTTGTTTTTTTGAGCTGAATTCAATGGTGCCAACAAAATTTTATTAATAATAAATTTTATTTTCCTATGTAATAGACTCAAAAAACCCATTTTGGGGGGGTTTATCCCCCTTTACCCCCCCTTCCGGTGGTCCGATCGGGCTGGTTTACGAACTCGTCCGAGGGATTACCACTTTACATGTCTGTACCAAATTTCATTAAGATCGGACAATTTTTACGGCCGCTATCGTGCTGACAGACACACATATATACCGGGTGTCTCACCTAAAGTGAACCAATAGCTAACTTTTTTATTATAAATCTGACAAAGAACTTCTTATGGGGCACTTCCCTTAATTTTTAACGCGGCCTTTTGGAGTCACTTCGAAAATTAAAAATATGGCCGCCATTTTCCAATATGGCGGACAACTTTGATTTGTCTTATGGAACACCCTATATTTTAGGGCGTTTTTAGATTCTACGCTTAATTTTTGGAACTTGTTATTCTTTATAATTTTTTTCTAAACCCAATGGTTAAGGAGGTATGAACAGTTAAAGTTAGATTTTATCGCCTGTTAAATTGCATTGTGAAATTGTTGGTAGTCTGAATATTGAAAACGGTTGGGTTTGATAAAAGATACCAAAGAATAAAAGTGCTTAAAAATGTTAGTTTTGTTGAGGTTTAATCATAAAATAATTTTTAGTCGAGATTTAATCATGGAAATGTGTTATTTTCAATATGATTTTACTCCATAACGAATACATGAGATGGCACAGTTAAATGGACACAATTCATTTTAAATGGGGAAAAATCAAACTTTAACTGGTCATATCTGCTGAACCAATGGGTTTAGGAAAAAATTATAAATTATAAAAAGTTCCTAAAATTAGGCGTAGAATCTAAAAACGCCTTAAAATATAGGGTGTTCCATAAGAAAAATCAAAGTTGTCGGCCATATTGGAAAATGGTGGCCATATTTTTAATTTTCGAAGTGACTCCAAAAAGCAGCGTAAAAAATTAAGGCAAGTGCCCCATAATAAGTTCTTTGTCAGATTTATAATAAAAAAGTTAGCTATTGGTTCACTTTAGGTGAGACACCCGGTATATATATAAATTCGAACGAATGGTGTTTTCTGCTTCTGGTGGCCCCAAAACGAAAAGTTATCATGGTCTCGGACTTAAGTCTTACCATGAGACCTACGGTAATAGCTTCTTCCCTATAGGGGAAATTCGCTAAAAAGGAACACATTTATGTTGGACAAAAAATTAACGAAAAATGTAAAGTAAAGCAGTTTCACTATATTATTCAGTAATATGTCTTTAAACTTTTCGGGCTCTATAAACTAATTACATTTGCTCTAAGAATTTAGAATAATTTTATAAATTCTAACTAGAACTAGGTATAAATTTATTTATTCTAATACAATATGCCAGGAATAAATTTTCATTTCTTCGCAGAATATTTAAGATTTAGATATTAACTGAAGATTAAAATAAAAACAATAACTTTGCAAGTCAGCTGATACTTATTGCTCGCACTCCATATCTCCGCTTCGAAGATTGATATTACAGACCTAGATACGGAATTGTATATTGAACCATAAAACAATCCAGCTTAGCACAGCACTAAACAGCGAGTTATGAAAATATAAACCCGAATGTTTAACTTCTTTTGGCATTGTCTTCTTCAATCATGTTCATGATTTGTTTCAATAAGGTTTTGAGGTTGAATTATTAGTTTATACTTTATCTAATAAAGTGTTGAGTAAGTTTGACACTCTGATTTTATTTTTTATATATGTTAAGTTCATTAATTCTCTTAAAAAAATGATCAGGTTAAAGTATAGTTGAATTGATATACTGTGTGCTATTGAATTCGATTGAGATAAATCTATATATATGCACACATGAAACGCTCAGATCACTGTGGCTACTGAACCGATTTCAACAATTAATTAACGTGTAAAATTTAAAATATCGCAAGATGTTCGTAGATTTTTTTGTCGTTTTGTTTATGCTTAACAGACTTTTAAATATTTAATACGTAAGCAAATCAGGGTGGTTTCAATAAAAGGTCAAGGGAAGTTAAGATTAAAATTTTTATTGAAAATGACTTGTAAATGGTCTATTGTTAATTAATAATGTGTTCTAAATGTCCACTTCATGTGCAACGACTCAATTCCATGCTACTGGTTTGGTTATTATTTAAATCTTTGTCCCAATGAGGTGAAATATCACCCAAATTATTTTAATTTTTTTTCTTCCATCCGATTTAGTTTTCCAAACGGTAGAAATACGCAAAAATTTTAGTAACTTCATTCTTGACTTACGAACTTTTTCCCCTGATGAATCCAGGTCTATATCAGTTTGTGATGCATTTTTATGTAGGCTATAAAGTTTTAGTTTAAAAGAGGAAACATTTCAAACCATCAGTGTTCTGATACTGTAGGGTTAAAAAGCTAACCTACTGTATAGAATATGCTGTATTACGCATAAATGGGAACGTAATTTAGAGCACATAATAAAATAAAAAGCCAACAGTTACTCACTTTCACTTCGGATTCAAATGTTTGGATACCTAAGCACTACACTCTGTACTACAAGTGACATGAGCAACGCCAAGACGTGTAAATTGATCCTCTTTTTACACACACTAGAATTAATCGAAGTTTAATAGTTCTGTATTGTCATTCCCATCGTCATTCCACAGTAGGAGTATAGGATTATTGTTTTTCAGCAGTATTTTTAATTGTCTGAAAACTCCTCACAGCGTGTATGTTAGGCAGATTGAAAAGGACTTCAGCTCAATAAATTGGCGTAGAATATATTTCATTGTTAAAATTATGAGCTGAATATTTAAAGTTATGAGTTTGAACGTCAAACAATCCAGCTTCACATAAAACTGAACAGCGCAACTGAACACAAACATAAAATTGAATGTTGTTCATTCCACTGTTGTTGACCTCTGGCTTTTGCCTTAGGGTATTCAACTTTATAAGGAAGGCCTCTTCGCTAAAAATTATTTTAAGTAACTAGTTACTTTATAGTATAAATTGTATGAAGGCCTTGACAAATATATTACTAGGTTTTTAACTTAAAACCATTAAGTTTAGCCTTTGACTATTCAGCTAAGATGCGGAAAATTAAACCCAGAATTACGGCTCCATGTACAAGGGGATTACATATGACACTAAGAGAAGAACAAGGAAACCTTTTTACTGATTTTTCTTGTCCACTTTAATACATATTTATGTCTGTAAAATTATAAATACTAACTTATCAAAATTAAACAAGCAAGTCCCAGGATTTTACTCAAGTCGAATCGGACCGGGAACAATGTGTTACGAAGTAAAAGCACGTTACCGCTTAGCAATAATAATATTTAACAAAGATGTCTTAAGTAGCCTTGGAATAATGTAGAGGTAGGATATTTAGTAATTCAGATCCTTACTTGAAGCCTAATGTACATAATATTAATAGCATTGTACTGGGCAGTGTTTTGTCAAATATAATTTAAGATCAAAAGCAGGCATTTAAAATTTCGATTTTTACCTCTTGAAAATGGAATGTCGTTTAATTTTGAATAGCCCTTTGACTATCAAAAACTAAATTTATTTTCCCTGATTTATCTTTATAAAAATTCATTCACACATTTAGTACACTTAGGGTTGGAGAAGTAAATTTATAAATCATGAGTGGTTAAAAAGATTTTAGAGGATCTTAAGTTCCATTATCAAAGAAACTGAAGTTTCAAGTAACTTTTATGTTAGTGCTACAAAAGTATAAAAATGTAAATATGTTTGCTTATTTAAACTGTGGTTTAATGCATAATTATTTTTAAAATAATTTATCGTTATTTGATAAAAGTGAACGTGTTGAAATATGTATGTATTTTCCTCATTTTAACACTTTTTGTATGGCTTGTTGAAACCATATTTATAATGTTAGAGTGCTATTTCTGTGCTATGACGTTTACAAATCATTATCAGTGTGTTTACCTTGATAGTAGTAGATAACGCAGTCCGCTTTATTGATCTCAGTCCCACGCAAATGCATCATTGAAGAAAATACTTTCTCTATTTATAAGGTTCTAACTACCAGGAACTGCTCATTTTGCCTAGCGATATTAAAAAATGCCTCCGAAAAATGACCTTCAAACATTTTTATATGCCATAAACGGAACGGTATTTTATTTGTCTTTGGAAAAACATTGCAGTGATTATAAAGTATAATCATGACTTCAAATTATGATATATTTTAAATAAGGCATTGTTGATTAACTTACTTTTGTTCTGCTTTAAACAATCTGTACGAGCTACAGCCGACTTAACATTCTTATTTTAATCACATCTATGGATAATGGTGTAACGATGCAACTTCTATTTTCCCAGCTTGCTGCTAATTACATTAACGGGGACGAGTTAAGAGACACAGTTTAACCAGCTGTTTTGTCCTCATTGTTGCCAACTGTAGGTGTTAGTAAACAGCTGACATGCTCACTGTGTGCTCGGTTTGTGGTGATAAATGTGGATTCCTCTCGACTTCAAGGGTCTGTCATAAACCCCATGCGGCCATTACGGTATATATGTGTTCTATGTTGGGTGTTTTAACTTCACGTACTCTCACATTCCAAACTACAACCTTTCATTGGGATTTTGTATATATAAACAGGCAAATTAACATTTTTGTTGTTTCTTAAATTTTTTTTATTTATTTATTTTATATATCTATATATAAAGCCCAATTACCCGTAACTTCTGATATTTGGGGAAAGTTGAGGTCCCCTAGGCTAGTATCTAGTCGAGGAAACCGTAAGTCCGATATTTATAAACCTTATACCGGAACTTCAATGAAAGATTTTGGTAAAAAACTTTTAGGAAAAATATTTGTTTTGTGATAAATCTTTTTTTAAGGGCACAAATATGCAGGAAAGGACCTGAACAGCTGATGCTTTGGTTTTTATTTACAATTATTAGTTACCTTTTCCCAGCGAAGTGGGACACCAAATCAGCTAGTTATGATTGGATTGATTTTACCACCGTAAAAATTTAATGAATCGATGTAGGTCAATAAGTGTATACTCCACTTATAAACCTAAAAAATGTATGTTCGTATAGTGTGCAGTATGTTGGGAGTGAGCTTGGAGTATTCCATTAGTTCAACAGATTTTGAAAGTACCTATTCATATTTGTCTGTGTTTGAAATGATTGCAGGTAGAGCTCAGGTGTCTTTGCCTCTGATAATCAGCTCTTTCTCAACCATCCACATTAAATAATCGTTTAAACAGTTGTTCCGTATATAGGTGACAATGTTCACAGACGCTATTGGAAAATACCCCGGTTGCAGCAGATCTGCATACTCAGCGAATTTCAGATGCAACACAACAAACGGTATTTCAATCCAACTTAACGAGATTTTACATGTTTTGTAATCTCCATAAGAATAACATGGGGAATGATTATGCAGGTTTGCTGCAACAGGTATGTTAAAACTGGTTGGTTTTAATTCATTATTTAGTAGACCTTAACTAGAAGAAGCCATATACCAAGTTTTGTCAAGAAATGTTAAAAAATAAGTAAGATATAGAATTTTTTTATTTCCCATAAGAATAACATGGGGAATGATTATGCAGGTTTGCTGCCACAAAAATTGAAATTTCGGGGATTTTAGACTAAAATACATTAGATCTCACCTAGATGAAGCCACAAACCAAGTTTTATCCAGATATGTTGAGAAATAAGCGAGATATAGAATTTTACTTATTCCCCATAAGGTTAACATTGGGACAACGTACTGTGTTTACCACTTTCAATATCTCGGTAACCAATGGACATAGAGCAATGATTCAAAACACTAAATTGTTTGTTTTTTTGAGCTGAATTCAATGGTGCCAACAAAGATTCGATAAATTTTATTTTTATATGTAAAAAACTCAAAAAACCCATTTTTGGGGGTGTTTATCCCCCTTTACCCCCCCTTCCGGTGGTCCGATCGGGCTGGTTCACGAACTCGTCCATTCGATTACCACTTTACATGTCTGTTCCAAATTTCATTAAGATCGGACCATATTTACGGCCGCTATCGTGCTGACAGACACACACATATATATATATATATATATATATATATATATATATAGATAGATAGATAGATAGATATATAAAAATTCGAACGAATGGTGTTTTTTGCTTCTGGTGGCCCTAAAACGAAAAGTTATCATGGTCTCGGGCTTAGGTCTTACCATGAGACCTACGGTAATAGCTTCTTCCCTATAGGGGAAATTCGCTAAAAAATAAAATTTCACAAGTTTCAGAGCACTCTGTTGTGCTCTAAAATAGAAAAAGATTTGAGGCCATCTTTAATCACACTTATAAAAATAAGTTAAACAGCTGATTTTATCTGAATGTTTCAGATGGAGGGGCTGGTACGGGCAATGCAGGATCCAGAGACGGGGGTGCCGGTCCGCAGCCAGAAGCTCTTCCTCACCTCAATTCCCTCCGCGTTCATGGGTAAGTACGATTATTGTTTCTTTACCCCTCAGGTCTTAAGTAAGCACAACTGTTTAAAGTTTTAGTTGAATTCCTCGTTGGAAATGTTGACGTTTATAATACAGAGGTCGATAACGGGAAGTATAGAGAAGCAGCCATGAAATGCTATCACTGTATTGGTTTAGGTTCGTCTGTCCGGCTGCTCAGATTGACCGGCTTGATATTCTCCTTGGGTCCACATTGTATTATTGACTTCAAATACAGAAGTATCATTTAAAGTCAATGCTTGTATCTGTTGGAACTTTGATTCCCGGCTGAGCGTAGATATTTTAGTCAGGTCGAGCCCTGTAAAGAATGGTACATTCTGCATCTAAATCTGAGAGGTGATGAGGGGTGTAAGGTTTGCCGTCCTGGGTGGTTCTCTCTGCAGGGTAGCGTGCTCCTAGGTGGCGGTTTTTGTCTGGGACGCCCTACCGAGAGATGTTTCGGCGGCTATTTACTGTAACTGAATAATGAAGTAATGAAAGCCAAAAGATTTCAAGGTTTCATGAAAAGTCATTTGAAAAGGTACTTCTATCTATCTTCGGGATCAAGAAGTATATTTTTCTTGAGCTTAATAACAGCTTACAGTAAAAAAAACGAGTCGAAATTTCAATACTTGTTTCATTTTGTATCGCTATAACATTTAAGATCAAAGTTACAGCAATTTAAGTTCAAGGTATACTTTGTCAGTTAATTTTGACATTAAAATGTAGTACTGTACGTTATTTAATATTGCAATTAATACAAAAATTGTTTAATTTAAAACATAGTAATGAACCATTTCAAACCAGCGCATACAATTTCATAGTTAGTAGCAGCTCTAACACTCTTTTCTAATGCACTTTTACACAAAAGCATTCAACCGGAAACATTATAATCCATAATAGTTTGATAAAGACAAACACTCAGACTCTTTCATAAAAATACTCATATTGGATAGCTTTATCCGTTCCATTTTTGAAAATTCCTACATTAAATATTTAACATCCGACTAGAAGTTCTGAAAAACTACATTACTCGTTAAAACCCCCGTTATAATTATATGCTGGCTCAACGTACACTAGGCTAACTATACCCTTTTGATCGTCCTGATTATAAATTACAAGCCGCAATGTGGAAACATGCATAACCTAATTTTCTAGTCTATTGTTTCCAGCAAGCTATTCTTCCCTCGCGCTGCAATAACAGTATTGTTTACAGCTTCAGCGACCGGGCCAATCGAGTGAATAAATTCCACTTTGTCCTATGCAGTGATGAAATGAAGCTCTTGTTCATTTCGTTGATTTGAAAGTGGAACAAGGATGGAAATGAAATTATAGGGAAATTTTGCTCTTCCTCAAAGTTGTTTCTGTATGCACTTGTCCTTTTCTCTTTGGACACATTTTCATTTGCATCAGTTAATTTCATTCCAAAGATTTTTCATAATAAATACTTGGTCAGCCACTTAATTCAGTTCCTGGAACTTTCAGCAAGGCGCTGTGTTTAAAGTTAAAACAACGTGTAATAATTTTTCTGAACCCCCTTTTTCTTGACTTACCCAAACGTGTTATTATGCTTATTATGTTACTTAAGTTGTTATGCTTACCCAAACGTGTTACTGCTTCTTTTCACTCTAGGTTGTAGAATGTTGTACGGTTCACAGCATCACTTGGTAAAAAAATCGCTAGAAGGAGATTAAACAAGAAGAATGGAAATCTTGGTGTCTCAAGTGAAGGTGGTCACTGCAGAACTGTTAAAATATTTATTTAAATTAGGAATAAGGAACATTAGGACTGAAAATACTTGAAAAAATGGACATAACCAAGTTTTAACATCATAGGCAATAGACCAAGGCTGAGCATAATCCAAAATTTGGCCCAGCATTCATAGTTTGTTGGCAAAAAGAGTTACTCCAATTTATAAATCGATGTTGTCCAACTTATCGATCATTGATAAGAAATAATACAGTTCTAGGACATTTGATGGTGAGATAAACGGTTAATCTCCAGTTTTTACCCGCAAGTAGTTTTAAATGTTTGATAAACATGTAAAACGCTTTAAAAACTCCACACACCGGATTCTCTTTCGTTAAAAATTAATTGAGTTTGTTTCACTTTTGAAAAAATTCATAGTTATCAACTGTTATTAAAATATCATTGAAATATAAAAATGTGAAAGAAATATGGAAGAGTTGTTAAGTTTTCTCGGCTGGATGACGCATAGGTCTTATACACTCTCTTATAGTCTAACCAAATGTTTTTCTTTGGCCAAGCCTTTTCGCAAAATATTTGTTTACTGTATCAGATCCATCCAAAATGGTTTTAGTTAGTTTTAATGCAGGATTTTGTCTTAAATATGCGTTTAAACTTCCGTGATAAAATGCCGGCCTGTGAAGCAAGTTCGCTCAGAAGAATTTCGCCCTAAAACAATGTCAGGATTGAGTTGTGAGAGTTAGTCTGAAATAAGTTCAGATTTCAAGGGCTGGAGTTTTAGTCAAATTCTCTGACGTCTACAGAGTAATAAAAAAGTTTAACGCTCTTTCCCTCCTCCATCTCCATCGCAATCTAAACACTTTATTCTTCATCAAGTTTTTCAAATTTCATACTGATGGCAGGTTTTTTAAGACTTAGTTGCAGGGGTATATATTCGAATTTGTCTGAAATTCAAATATAAACCTGCAGTATAGTACTTACGTGAACGGAAAAAATTTATAAAATGAATAAATATTAATCTTTCTTGTATGTCACATATTTCATATTTAAAACAATGAAATGTTCTGAAATTAAGCTCGTAAGAGAAGTATTTTTCAAAAGCGTGTTAAGCACACCAAAGTATCAAAATCCAAAGAAATTTATTTAGTATTACGTACTTGATACTGTGGTAGAAAATAATTAATTTATCATTGAGTCCACATTATAAAGTGATTTTCTAGTGCGTATTTAAATTTCGCTTTCAGTGATGCTAAAACTGTTTGTTTACATTTAAAACGCGTTGGATAGATTTAAAAGGTTAAAATTAAAATACAATTTTATTCCATATGACTGTCACCTGCAAAATGCATAATAGTGTTTTACAGTTATGTTTCTAGGGCTTCTGCCAATTTGAGTCCTGAAGGACTTCTCTTTCAGGACGAAAATGGTACTCGAAAAGGTTCAAGTATCATCAAAAGGCATATAAAAACGTTCTGCATAACTGTAAATGAACCCAATCTTTCTTAGTAGTACTTCCTTTACCTTCGGTTGAATGTAAGCATTTTATTTAAAGAATTACCTTATATTTTTTTTACTAAACTGTCTATACTTGTTCTATACATAAACAGTCCGAATGAATATAATAATATATTCTTTGATTGTAAATCAAACATGACTATCAGAAGATTATATGACAGGTACTACGCCTACTTGTTTCCTCATGACGGATATTTATTTTAATAATATTAATGGCGATGAAAAACTACCTTATTTGTGAACTAAACTCGACAATACTTTTCAATGCTCCTTCCATCTAGATACATTGAATTTTAGGGTGAGGTAAGAACTGAGATAACAAAATACCCCCGTCGCAGCAGACCTGCGTACTCAGCGAATTTCCATAGGATTTATTTTGTATATGTGAGCATTCAACTTGTTTGAAGGAAAGTATCATTTGAATACGTTAAGTAAATAATGTACTAAAAACGCATATTTAATCATTCATGAGCTTTAAACATGAGGAAAATTAACAAAGAGACCATATTGGTTTTCATTAGTAATACATACACTTTTGTATTTTATATAATTCTTAGTCTTTTAATTTTTAATAACTGTAATCTTGTTATAGATTATAAATGTCAACAAACATATAACCAATGAACTCAAAACACCCAAAACAAACAAATAATTCAATCTCACGAAAAAATTAAATTCAATCATATGGTCAGTTTTATAGTAATTAAAACATCCCTGTTGCAACAGACCTACATCTCCCGCCAATTTCAATAAAACATATTATCAATCCTCATAATTAAACATATCATATATTATGCTACATTTTCAGGCAGTTTAGACCGAGACATTCCCCCCCTCCAAATGCTCTTACTTTCTTTATTAAATTTAAAAATAATTTTTTGATATAGTATATATTTTCTGCAAAATCTTGATCAATGAACTCTAACTATTCAAAATAAAGACAAATAAAATATTCAACACCTGCAAATTTAATCATATGTTCAGAATTGTATTTTTTAAAAACATCTCAAATCAGGGTGACTATACCTTTTGGAGGGAAAAATTAAAAACAAAATATTGGACAACGTACTGTGTTTAGCACATCCAATATTATCCAATATCTAAGCAACGGATTGACGTAGAATAATAATTCAAAATGCTAAATTGTTTGTTTTTTTAAGCTGAATTCAATTTTGACAATTAAGTTTAAAAATAATTAGTAAAAAGGTGTTAAATCTTGAAAATAAATTTTATTTGGTGAAAAAAAACCTTCTTAGAGTAAATCAATCTTGCTGGTTTGCGAACTCGAAGTCATGAATGACGCTTTACACGTTTGTTCCAAATTTCATCAAGATTGGACCTTTTTTACAAAAGTAATCGCGCCCACGGACAGGTATATATATATATATATATACATATATATGAAAATGAACGAACAGTGTTTTTGGGGTCTAGGGACCTCAAAATGAAAAAATAACATGGTCCCGGGCTTAAGTCTCACCGTGCCGCCTACGGTAAAAGCTACTTCCCTATAGGGGAAATTCGCTATAATGTGATGTCATGGAAATCCATGATCAAAATTTGTCTTAAAATAGTTTGAGTTTGGTTCTAACAAGAAATAAATTGGGAGATAATATAAACATGATTTACGTTAAGACAAGTAAAGCTAATAATCCTGCAAGACTATGCGTCGGCACTTAATAATGATTAGACAGTTTGATTAAATTTAGAAGATTCAGTACTGAGACCTCTCTTAGCCTTAATAACAATAGATTTTTTAATTTAAAAATTTAATCATAATCGGCGTTGATTTTACTCACTATTCTAGACATTATAAGACCGTTAAAAAGTAATTTTATCAATATTTAAATATAAAATCAACTTTGAAACTTAGGCCTAACAGTCATGTATAGTAAAATTTTAAATACACCATAAAAAAAGTCTTATGGTATGAACAATTTACACCAATTACAACGAATGTGTAAAAGAAATAAAGCTGATTTTGTCTCTTGTGAACCACCAAACAAGACAATAGCAGTCGAGTTCAAGCAAATGACTCAGTTTTCAATAGGTTGTCCTCTTTCATAACACCCTTTTTGCTCTTGAACCGTCTTCAAAAAAGCTTGGCCAAAAGCTAATCTTTTTCCGAAGATCAAGGATATACCCTACATACTTAAACACTTTAACTTGAACGGCTCCACAGTCAAAAAATTGTTTAAGATTACAATTTCATGTTCCAATTGATCAACATATCTTAAGCTATAACGATTGTGATATAACGATATAGAAACGCTACATTATTTTTATTTTTTTATTGGTTGCTGGCCAGTAAAAAGAACACAATTCTTTCTTTTTTACACAATGTGTTCTTCAAAGAACACAATTCTTTCTTTCTTTACTGGTTGTTATTATTGTGATAGTAACTCTTTCGCTGGGTAAAAAATTCTTATGAAGGCCTAAATTTAGCTCCGAAAGACTTTTTTCGGAAACAAGCACTTATTTTACATCACTTATTTTTTATCACAATTTTTTATCACTTATTTTACGGATTATATAAAGTCTAATGTTTTGTAAAAGTTCAATATATTTTTATGTTTTTCCATACATATTGAGGAAATCGGGGGTGGCATATTTGGAGGTAGAAATCTTGTTTGCCCTTTCAAAAAGCACATATTGTGCTTTTCCCTTTTGAATTTCTGTGCTATGCAATATCTACAAATTCTTTCCAACTATCTATAGTTCGCACTTGTATCCTTCATACACCAAATCATACTTTCCTGTCATCCGTTTGTTGTTTGTTTGTCATTCTGTGCAAACAGCTTGCACAGAATGAGCTGCTGTTAAATCCCTTTTTCGGAGTTTCTCCATCCTCTCTCTGATCTGATTGTTTCTTTCATCTCCTTGTGCGTCTGCCCTCCCTCTCTGTTCGAATCTGTTATGACAAAGATTCTTGGTGTCGCTGCGAATTTTGTCGTAACCCTTATTCGCGTTTCTCTTTAATCATTCATTTTTTCGTGCAATTTTTCGTCAATGTAATAAGATACGGGATTTGCAAAAATTCGCCAGTACGTTTAAACATTTTCTCACCTTATTTTTACTAACTTAAAATTTAAAAACAAATATATGTCACTCTACATTTTGGTATACTTTATGTTTTTGATAACAAACCCAACACAAAACATTTACTGAATAATATAATTGTAATTGTATTATATTATTATATTGTATACAATTAATACAATGTAATACAATTATACTCTTGTAAACGTTAATTGTAGGTTCTGCATTTTCAAATTAAACCATATGTTTTGATATAAACAAATGAAACCGAAAGTACTCCCTAAACCCTTGAAATATAGGACCCTTTCAGACGACCCTGTGCCTAAGCGCTATAAGATATCACCACAAGATTCCAAGCTTTGATTTGATACCATAATCTAGGGTTTACGACTTGTGGTTTTGGCTTTAGCACGGAATATACCAACATACATTTCTCTTTTTTAGCTAATTTCCCCCTATAGGGAAGTAGCTATTACCGTAGGCGGCATGGTAAGACTTAAGCACGGGACCACCGTAACTTTTCATTTTGATGTCCCCAGACCCCAAAAACACCGTTCGTTCATTTTCATATATACAGTATATATATATATATATATATCTGTCCGTAGGCGGTAAGGAGGGTTATTTGACAAAATAAAATTTATTTTCAGGATTTAATATCTTTATATTATTTTCTTGTAAATGTAAGTGTCAAAATTGGATTCAGCTTAAAAAATGAACAATTTAGCATTTTGAATTATTCTTCTACGTCAATCCGTTGCTGAGATATTGAAAGTGCTAAACACAGTACGTTGTCCAATATTATTTTTAATTTTACCCTCCAAAAAGTATAGTTACCCTGATTTGAAAGATTAAAAAATATACAATTCTGAACATATGATTGAATTTTCAGGTGATGAATGTTTTATTTGTGTTTATTTTGAATACCTAGTTAGAGTTCATTGATCAAGATTTTGCAGAAAATATATTATACTATATCAAAAAATACAAATTATTTTTTAATTTGAAATTATGAGCATTTGGCAGGGGGGGGATGTCTTAGTCTAAACTGCCCGAAAATGTAGTATAATATATGGTATGTTTACAATGATGAGGATTTATAATATGTTTTATTTAAATTGGCTGAAGATGCAGGTCTGCTATAACATGGGTGTTTAATTATAAAACTGACCATATGATTGAATTTAATTTTTTCATGAGATTAAGTTATTTGTTTGTTTTGAGTGTTTTGAGTTCATTTATTATATGTTTGTTACAATTATATACTATGACAAGATTACTTTTTTTTTAATTGAAAGACTAAGAATTATATAAAATACAAAATTGTATGTGTTACAAATGAAAACCAATATGGTCTCCTTGTTAATTTTCCTCATGTTTAAAGCTCATGAATGATTAAATATACGTTTTTAGCATATTATTTACTTAACGTATTCAAACAATACTTTCCTTCAAATAAGTTGAATGCTCACCTATACAAAATAAATCCTATGGAAATTCGCTGAGTACGCAGGTCTGCTGCGACGGGGGTATATATACATACACAAATGTATTGATTTATTTACTTGTAATCTTTAAATTTAACATTTGACCTTATTTTATGTATAAAATGTCTAACTAAAATTTTAATCTTAACCCAGCTATGTTATGAACAAAAAAAGTCAATGATTAACGAAGGATCTTTAAATTAAGGCTTAAGCTGAAAAAATTTAACGATAATTCTTGAAAAGTAAATTTGTTTCTTACTAAAAAAGAAATTCAAACGAGTTTTAAGATGAAAAATAATCATCAATCCTTGTAAAAATATTGTTTGATTGCCAAAATAATTCAAAAACAATATTCCCACAAACAATATCACAAGATTTGAAGAGGGAGTGTTGATGACTTGTGGTTTAGCGCCTCGGCCTGGTGCAATGTTACGCCAGACACCCGGTGGTGAGTCTTAGCCCAGCCCTGACAGGGACTAATACAGGGCCGTGTCGCAAGTTAATCACCAACCCTTCCTGCTAGTCTGTCTCACTTACCTCCCCTCTTGACCCTTTCCTCCGTGCTTTACTGATGAATACAATTACATTGATGTGGGTGGATTACTTTTGGCGCATTATATCTTGAACCATGGCCTAGTCCAGCTGGAGCTAACAGATATTGTTCATTTTCAATGATTTTGGACAACAAACAATAGAAAAATAAATTATTCAAACATCAACTGTATTTTGTTTACAAATTACGATTAATATTATTTATTGACGGCTGGTGGAAAGTGCTTATACGTCAAGCTATAAAACTTATCGCATCAGCTGTGGTGTCCTGATGACTTTCACTCCACCCCAACTGCTTCAGGTGTAAAGGGAATAGAGTTATTTTTCACTTAATATCATAAAGCTTTATTAAATTTTTTTCATGAAAAACTATTATGATAATCGTTTAGAGATCACCAAATAGAAAAATGCATATTATATGCATATGCTGTAAATGGTTTCAGTTTTACACACTAATACCAAATCAATAAAACTTTATTTTCAAATATGCTATATTTATTGGACCTACGAAACATAAACAAGATTGCCAGGATAGCGGTATACACGTACAGTTTAATTTACCAGTATACTTCCATAACTTGCCTGTTTTACAAATATTTTACTGATAGTTTGGTCTTAGTTGCAGCCATAAAAGTTATGTAAACCCAGGCAGTGCCTAAACACAGAGTCAGACCGAGTTTTAATTACCTTTGCGTTTACTGGGATTCCACTAGGGTTTGGTCAACACAATTAAACTCGACGAAGAAAGCCTTTGCTGCCAGCCTTATTTAAAACGTGTCGGTTTTGTCAGGCATTAGGTTTTTTATGTGGATCTTTCAGCATTGATATGTTTTCTGTCTTTTTTTTGTAAATGGCCGCTATTTTTCAATATGGTGGCCGATTCTGATAATCCTAGTGGAAAAGTCTGCGTTCTATGTTTTTTTTTATTCTATGCTTAATTTAAGAACTATATGATATTTCTTCCTAATCCCAATGAATAGGGATAAGCAGTTAAAATTTGAGTTGCCCTGTTAAGAATTGATTGGAAACACTTTGCTCATCTCACGCATATCGAAGACGGTTCAGCTGTTTGCAAAATAAATGTTATTTTAGTTGGGACTCATTAAAATATATTATTTTATTTTATTTTTACTCATAAAATGCATTATTATAAAATGTTTGTACCCCATAAGGAATGCACGGGAAGGGCCAAGTTATAATGGACACTTCCTAAACAAATTCAAATTCAGATTTCAAAACTGCATATTTTTTATTAGTGGATCACTTTCATCGTTGTTTTAGCGAATTTCTCCCTATAGGGAAGTAGCTATTACCGTAGGCGGCACGGTGAGACTTAAGCGCGGGACCATCGTAACTTTTTATTTTGAGGTCCCTAGACCCCAAAAACACCGTTCGTTCATTTTCATATATATGTATAAATGTATATATATAGGAATATATATCAGTCCGTAGGCGCGATAACTTTTGTAAAAAAGGTCCGATCTTGATGAAATTTTGAACAAATGTGTAAAGCGCCATTCATGACTTCGAGTTCGAAAACTAGCAAGATTGGTTTACTCTGAGAAGGTTTTTTTGACAAAGTAAAATTTATTTTCAAAATTTAGCACCTTTTTACTAATTATTTTTAAATTTCATTGTCAAAATTGAATTAAGCTTAAAAAAACAAACAATTTAGCATTTTGAATTATTGTTCTAAGTCAATCCGTTGCTTAGATATTGGATAATATTGGATGTGGTAAACACAGTACGTTGTCCAATATGATTTTTAATTTTTCCCTCCAAAAAGTATAGCCACCCTGATTTAAGATATTAATAATTAATAAAAATACAATTCTGAACATATGATTAAATTTTCAGGTGATGAATATTTTATTTGTGTTTATTTTGAATAGTTAGAGTTCACTGATCAAGATTTTGCAGAAAATATATACTATATCAAAAAATACAAATTATTTTTTAAATTTAATAAAGAAAGTATGAGCAAATGGAGGGGGGGATGTCTTGGTCTAAACTGCCTGAAAATGTAGCATAATGTATGGTATGTTTACAATGATGAGGATTGATAATAAGTTTTATTGAAATTGGCTGGAGATGTAGGTCTGTTGCAACAGGGATGTTTTAATTACTGTAAAACTGACCATATGATTGAATTTAATTTGTTAATGAGTTAAAGTTAGTACCTGGTGGACCGAGCTTTGCTCGGTGTTATTTCATGTTTACCAGTTCATCCAGTTACTATAAAATATTTCAATGTCATAAAATTTATCAATATAAACCTTTTTTTATTGCTCCATGGACTCTTCATCCCACCTGCTGTATTTTCCCTTGAAAGCTGTAGATTCCAAACAGCTGTTACGATTACTTCATTTGTTTACACTTTCCTTGTTTATTTTCGTTGCTATCACGGCATCCCATAAGGCCAATGTTAAAATTTTACAACTTTAAAATTCGATTTATTACGTTATTAGATTTTCTCTGGCCAAGTAATCTGTGTCAAAGACGTTTTTGAGTCATAAATTACTTATTTCCAGACTTTGAAGGAAATCCTCGGAGCCGTTTTTGAGATAACTGTGCAAGCATACAAGCAAGCAAGCAAGCACGATAACATTACTCATATAAGAGTATAGGAGATTTGTTTGTTTTGAGTGTTTTGAATTAATTGATTATATGTTTGTTGACATTTATTACATTAGGTATTCTAACAAGATTACAGATATTAAAAATTAAAAGACTAAGAATTATATTATAAAATGCAAAAGTGTATGTATTACTTATGAAAACAATTGTGGTCTCTTTGTTAATTTTCTTCATCTTCAAAGCTCATGAATTTAAACATACGTTTTTAATATATTATTTGCTTAACGTCTCATTCAAACAATACTTTCCTTCAAATAGGTTGAATGCTCACATATACAAAGTAGATCCTATGGAAATTCGCTAAGTACGCAGGTCTGCTGCGACGGGGGTATTTTTACCCACCCTCTTTTCAATATACAGACTACCAAACTTTTCCTTATGGAATTCTCATGAAGAAAAATCAGTTATACTGCTGAATCATGAGTTGAAGATGGTTTAGGAAAAATATCATATCATTAAAAATGATTTAAAATAAGAGAAACCCCAAAACACCATAAAATACCTGGTCTGGTTTCCTCAATAAAAGTCCAAGGTATCCACCATGTTGGAAAATAATGGCAATTTGAAAAAATTGGATTCGTACTTTTGATTGCCATAACCAAATAGGTGAAGCCCCCATTTAAACATTTTATCTAATCTAACAGTTTCGGAGATGCCCAAGGTAGCACAACTAATTTGATCACCTTGTACACCGTACTGAATCTATGAGATTACTTCGGTTTTGAAGAACCTAAGAAACCAGAACAAGTCAACCAGAAATACGCCAGGTGGGAATACGCAGGTTTTTGGTACCTGTATATTTAGAATACACAGTACTTCCATCCAGATTTTTACCATGACAAGTGGTTAGTAGCAATTTAATATTTCTAGGACTTTAAAGTAACTTTTATTTTTTTTAGTAAAAAAAGCTACGGTACAGGGTTAAGCTATTTTTTCACCAATTAAAAATTGGTTTGACCCTCTGGCATTTTTCAACAAAAAATATAAACTTCTTCTTAAAAGGTTAGTTCCAATTCAAAATTACACACATTAAAGCAGCTATTAGCAACCTGGCATTTTAAAGAGCTAAATAATCAAGAGAAAATCCCTTTACCTCTAGTGAAAACAAAACAATCGTTAACAATAAATAAATATAATAAATGATGATAAATACATTGATATTGAGCAAAATCAATTTCTTTCGTATCGCAAGGGTATCTGATGAAGATAATAAATGACAGGTCTAATGGTTTAATAAACAGTAGACCGGAGGGGCCTTTGTTCTGAGGCACAAAGCCTCATTGTTCTACATCGATCCTTAAAGTGAGGTCGATTTTTCTCGTTTTATCTTTGCTTTAAAGGCTATTTATCACCAAGAGGGGATGAGAGAGTTTTCAGTACATGGTAAGGTTGGAATTTACATCTGTATTGCTATTTTGGTGGGTTCACAGCATTTTAATGGCCTTTCAGATTGACATGATTTATTGGTGAGGTGATGTTTTTATTAATTACTCTTTCGAGCTTCACTCGCTGGGATTATCAGTATCTTTTAAAGGTTCCAAACAAAAGAAGATGAGTTTTGTTTTCATGTAGTGGTGATCTGACGACGGGGCGTAAAAAAGTTATCTCGGATAAAGATAGCTCCAAAATCAATTAACGTTGAAATATGTTTTATTATAGAAACCTTGGTGGATATGATTAATAGACACGATGTAAATACATTTATTTAGTCATTGTATTTTTGTAGTAGTGTTGTGTATTTTGGTAAGTAATTGCGTTCTAGTAGTATTAGTAATTATATATTCATAAATGAAGTGATTAATTGATGAAATAGAAAGGAAACTAAAAGCATCTATGATAGCTTAAGCTTACAGTTTGTTTTCACTACTACTTCGAGAATTGTCTGCGAACAAAAACTTCCTCACTGCCAAGGTGAAAGTAAAAGAACAATTTGAAAGTTAAATTCCTTCTTTGACGTGAGGTTTATTGTGCTCAATTGAGAACTACTTGAAAATTAAAAAGTAAGGAGTATAATACTTCAAGGAAGATATGACGAGAATAATACTTCCTTTTTCATTTTTCAGAATTATCTTTCAAGGAATCTTTCTTGTAATCCCAGTTGAATTTCATAATTTCTTTGAAAATAAATACCGTTCAAGTGGAGGAAACTATTTTATTTTTAACTTACTATATCTTACTAATAATCGTAAATAAGTCTAAACCGAGTCTAAGAACAATGGACCAAGTGAGCGCCCAAACTCTTCGCTCCTTTACTTTTATCTTAGCTTAAAACTTTTAACAACTTAAGTTTGGAACTAAAGTTTGGAATCTGATTTGTCCAAATTATTCCACTCATTGTAGTAAATAAGGAAGCCTTAGCGATTGTTAGTCTTAAGTTAAGTTTGCTAGTTTAGAATTGGTCAGCCCTGCCAACTGACAATAAATAAGGTTATTTGGTATATAAATCAAACAAATTGGTTTGGTTTATGTAAGTTCAGTATAAAGTCGAATAATAATTTCAACGTGCTTCTAATGATGTTTGCTACTAACAAGGCTGTATACAAATAAATCATCTCACTGATTATCATTGATGCACGGTTTAGTGTTATAATGATCTACTTATAACATTTAAATATATACTTATGGAATACTTATGGATTAATATGATACTTGATGTTGTGATGATTATGGATTGATTAGATTTTTGTAGAATTTTGCCATCACCGATAGACGAAATTTGAAAAAGAATAAAAAGCTAAATCGTGGCTGTAAGAGAGCTATTTGTCTAATTTCGTGTTCTAGTTTCTTTCCCATCCGAGGACGAGATCAGATTCCAGACCTCAAAACGTCGTGAAACTCATTTTTACCAATCAGTAAATATCCGAAGACCAAGACCTATATCCGATATTGGTAAATATCATTTTTACCAAAACCTATATCCGAAAAACTGAATTGATTTAAATTACAAATTTATCAAAATATCAATTAAAAGAAAAGTATAGGCCTAAACATCGCTAACAGTAGCAAAAAAATAATGATATGATCATTGAGTAATTGTGGTGCTAAATTACGCCACAATTTTGAACTAGTGAAATAGTACAATTTTATTATAAGCGGTTTGCCATTTACATTTCTTCTACAGTATTAAAAAACGAGCGTATGATAAGATTTGAATTTTTTTAAAGTTAATTTCAAACAAATGTAGCTTACGTCGCTGTTAGCGCCAACTTCTGAAACTACATTAAGTTTTGCATCTCATGGTTCACTTTAGGGGATTAGTGGTCTTGTGTTGAAACTAACATTACACTAACTTCAGCCCTTATATAGTTTTGCTAAGCAGCTTTCAGTGACTTTGCATCCAACCTATTATCAAGTAAGTGGAACAGAAACTAACTTAACTCTTCTGATATCGAGGAAAATTATATATTATACCTATTGCTTTAGTCAGTTAATCTGTAGATAACACTAGTTATCGTAGCTTACGTTAACTAGTAGCTTGATAGTATGAAGAGAATTTTCTACTGTCCCAAACTTGACCGATAAGAACACGGAATCAGAGGGAAAACATTATCATGCCAATAGAATGTGCCTTTAAAGTAATACCTAGGAAGTTGAACATAAGGTCCTGGACATGTTGCCCTTCCTCCGAGACCTCTAATAATTGTTTTTTCTGACTTGTAAAATCAAAGTTTTTTTAGCCAACTTACTGTCCTAACTTTTATCGACGAAATAAAAATCAAAAAACCTGGCGAACGGCAGATTTGAAATTTATTTTACACGTAAAACCTTTAAATTATTAAGATTGAGTGGATGAATTTTCATTAAAGCAAAGACCATGCAGAGTAAAGGTAGCTCGGCAACAATAGGATTTTACCCAGATGTCCACAACGCCGAGGTTGTTGCATCTTGGCGAGCACTCCAGTAATTAAAACTTGCCTAGACTGGGGAAACCAAGACCATCCGCCTACAGTTTTGCCAAATTACATCTTCACTTAAGGGTCTTAACAATTGTGATTTCGACGTTTGTTCATGTATCAAATATGAATAATAGACATAAGTTTTATAAATTTCCTTGATTTGTAATAATTTTATCAGGAGTTATAAAATTTGTATCCCCAATATTTCTTACATGTAGTACGATACTTAGAGCAAGAAAACACATGTTTTAATATTAAATATTGAAGTTTAGGAAATTGCATGTACTTTGTTTTGACAGAAGGAAAATCATTTGTAGTTTTAAATATAATTTCAGTTAAATGTGTTAAACAAAATCGACAAAGATCAAAGATCTCTTTTCTGCACTCACGCTTGAATTGACATCTAGGCCTTAATACAATTTGTCGGCATATGTGGTGATACATCAATACTTTTTGTTCCCGATTCTTGCCAGCAGTAACTAGCACTCAAAGTTACAGGTTTTCTGTAGATAATTTAGCTATTAGTAATTAATCAAACCTTTAGACAACTCATCCATCTCAACAAATGAAATAGATATTTCAAGCTTTGATCTACAATAAATTACTTACACAGTCAGCTTCCCAATTAATTATTCCAATTATGTTTGCTATATTGATTAAAGTTCTTAAAATTTTTAATTTGTCAAATAATTAAAAGGCTTTGGTTGAGCCGACTCGTAATTTAATTTACGAATATGCAAGAACCATTCGAAAAGTATGAAATTTAATTTTACCTTCAGAACAACCTAAGAATACCTCGCACTTCATGTTAATCAAAATGTAATAAAAGTTGTTTCGACCGCAGGGCCTACCTGATAACGCCTTGAAATTTGGCAAGTTCATTTATTTAAGGTACTAAAATTATTGTAGTCATTTTCATTCAACGTCTTCCTATAGTTGTCAGATTAATTATCTCGTTTGCCTTTTTTTACAAGTTTAACGTTACTCAATTTCTTTTTACTCGATTTGATTTCGGTAATCTTACGTTACCAGATTACCAGTTAAAACGCCAACGACCAGTCAGGAGAATTTAAAACGAATATGAATGAAATTAAAGTGTACCATGGATGATTGTATACCTAAGCAAACCACGTACTAAATTTAATTTTAGTCACTGGTCCTAACGAAAACGGGTGGCTGCTTATTCATAAGCGCTTGTTTAGTAATTTTAATTTTAACATCAGAAACCTGATATTCTACCTATGTAAATGCAAACGTAAAAATAAACGTTGACCGTAAATTCTTAGTAATAATTTTTTTGATTCACAGTAAACGGTATTTACCTAAAAAATGAAACTTGATTAAATAAACGCTAATCAATTTCAATCGAACAAACAAAAAATTTGATCAAGCATCGAAGGATTTCGATTTTGAATACAATAGTAAGCTTGCAATGCTGTGCAACGTTAAACCATTTATATAGAGAACTCTATTTATTCGATAGATTATATTCTATAAATTCTCTAAGAACTACTCTACATATTCAATGGTTAAACTATTCATATCCAGTGGTTTGAGTTTTAGTAATAGCATATGTAGTAGATAAATAAACACTCCTTGAACAAGTTTACACTAAGTTAAATTTAATCGGTATAGCATTTTGCAGAGATATTTCGTAGTTTTTACGCAGCGGGCAACAAAGTCACCTTCAACGTTTAATTGTGTTGAACAGAGCAACAGTGGAGTCCTCGTAATTAAAACGTGTCCAACCTCGCTGTCAAAAGCCAAATTACATTGACATTGCTCAATTTAAAATTCTAGTGACTACTCTGTTTTTGATAAGTCCAATAGTCGCTGATAGTTTTAATGAGACCCAGCCCGAGACAGATGTTCACTCTAAAGCCTTCGTATAATTTCACTACTTGCAAAAGATATGTGCAAAGACATCTTTTAATAACGTTTTGGTCTTGAGAAAAATTGGTTTAAAGTAGCACCAGATAGAATAATGTTATTGTACTGTACATGAATCACACTATTGAAATGTATATTTTCGTAAGTTCTTTATCAAAATAATTAGGACCTAATCCCATCAGTTACTGCTATTGTCTATTTTTTAAAGCGCGAAATTATTTTAGTGATATAAAATTTGTTTTCCGAATATTGAAATATAATAATACACAGTGAAGTTCCCTTAATTTGTTTGAAATACACCAACTACAAAAAACATTTCGAGAAAAAAATTTAATGCAGTGGTTCAAATAGAAGATCGCGATTTCATTTTTAAAACTAACGGGGAACGTAATTATGGAAACTCGCATCAAAATAATTTGTAGACAAATGAAGGAACGAGAAATACTAGTATTTTTATAATACAAAACAAATATATATACTTTTTAATCCATAGTTTTCATTTCTTTACTGCAATTCTAGTATTTTTCGTAAAGCTGAGTCAGTGTTATTGAATGGAGAAGGGAGGTTTAAGGATGGCAATGAGTATATTATATTATTTTGACCAATTTATCGCATGACTTTGAGTAACGATGCGCTAACTGCCGCCATTCTCCTCAGAAACATAGTTTGTCCAATTATAACTTTGTTTTCCCAACCTCGTACAAAGTTTTGACCCCACGACAGGCTAATCATTGGATAACTTACGAAGGTGTTTATTTACTTAAAGTGTCATTGTAATGAAACTTAAAAAGTTAAAACACATATGTAAAATATAAAATGTAATTCTAGATTTTACATTTAAAATGAAAATGTAAAAAGTTAAACTTAAACATAAAACTCATGTTTTGGTCGTAAATAGTAGCACGAGATTATTATGTTCAGTCAGTCAGTCAGTCAGTCAGTCAATGGGTTTTGGCTTATATATATATATATTAGCGAATTTCCCCTATAGGGAAGAAGCTATTACCGTAGGTCTCATGGTAAGATCTAAGCCCGGGACCACTATAACTTTTAGTTTTGGGACCCCCAGAAGCCAAAAACACTATTCGTTCAAAATTTTATATATATATATATATATATATATATCTATATATATATATATATGTGTGTCTGTGAGCACGATAGCGCTCGCAAAAATGGTCCGATTGGAATGAAATTTGGCACAGACGTGTAAAGTAGTCATTATTCGGACGAGTTCGTAAACCAGCCCGATCGGACCATTGGAAGGGGGGGTAAAGGGGGATAAACCCCCCCAAAAATATGTTTTTTGAGTTTTTTATATAGAAAAATAAATTTTATCGAATTTTTGTTGGCACCATTGAATTCAGCTCGAAAAAACAAACAATTTGGTAATTTGAATCATTGCTCTATGTCCATTGGTTGCCAAGATATTGAAAGTGGTAAACACAGTACGTTGTCCCAATGTTAACCTTATGGGAAATAAGTAAAATTCTATATCTCGCTTATTTGTCAACATATCTTGATAAAACTTGGTAAATAGCTTCTTCTAGCTCAGATCTACTAAATATTGAATTGTAACCAGCCAGTTTTAATATACCTGTAGCAGCAAACCTGCATACTCATTCCCCATGTTATTCTTATGGAGCTTACCAAAACATGTCGAATCTCGCTATATTGGATTAAAATATGTTATTTTGCATTTGAAATTCGCTGAGTATGCAGGTCTGCTGCAACGGGGGTATATATATATATATATATATATATATATATATATATAGATTTATACAACTTTGAAGCGCGAGAGGGAGGGAAATTTATGAACTTATCTTTGCCAGCGACAGGTCAACCCCAGGGGAGACACACGAGGAATCCCGAAATATCCGAAAATCCCAAAGTCTAAGTGGCACTATCTAATGGACAATCAAACCAACTGTTAGGCGAGATAAAAACAACAACAAACCAAACTATTCATTCAATCGGAAACGTCTTCGTCATCGTATGAAAAAACACACAAAATCCTCCAGCCAGTGATATACCTAACGGGATCCTGCGAATTATAATAGAAAGTGCGGGATCCAATATGAAAGTTTATACGGCAAGTTCATATGAAATAAATATAAAAATTAAATTATAAAACTTACACGTAATACGACGGTAAAAGTTCCCCAAAAGCTTGCCGGGAGTCTAAGAAGAGGTTATATTTTCATCAGTAGGGGTAAACCTTGATATTACGTTTCGTACTGCGCAAGACAACTTTTGGAATAGTATTGAAACACATATTTCGTAGTTTTAATAGACCTTTAAAAATAAACAATGTTTTGTTTGACAGTTTAGCACAATCATCAGTTTTATCAAACGAGTTGAGGAGTTTCCACTTTTTGACCCCGCCAGTAAGGCAGTTCCGAACTATAGTATTTTGCCAGTTGGTCTATTCTAAAAACCAAGTATTTTTCAATATTAACCTGAAGTGTGGAAAAATGATAAAGTAATGTACTTTCTTCCTTAAAAATGCAGTACTATAATATAGCAGGAAAATAAAGAAATCTATACTGAAATTCCCAACAATCAATCCAATGTATATTAAATTTAAAATAATCCCAATAATAATAGTTCTAGGAAAACAAACAATTGCATTAAAAAGGTCATGGCCTACTTTAATCCATCATAATTGAAAATACCCCCGTTGCAGCAGACCTGCATACTCAGCGAATTTCAATGCAAAACAACATATTTCAATCCAAAGTAGCGAGATTTGACATATTTTTGTAAGCTCCGTAAGAATAACATGGGGAATGAGTATGCAGGTTTGCTGCTACTGGTATATTAAATTGGGTGGTTTTAATTGAATATTTAGTAGATCTGAACTAGAAGAAGCCATTTACCAAGTTTTATCAAGATATGTTGAGAAATAAGCGAGATATAGAATTTTAATTATTTCCCATAAGGTTAACATTGGGACAACGTACTGTGTTTACCACTTTTAATATCTCGGCAACCAATGGACATAGAGCAGTGATTCAAAATACTAAATTGTTTGTTTTTTTGAGCTAAATTCAATGGTGCTAACAAAAATTTGATAATTTTTATTATTATATGTAAAAAACTCAAAAAACACATTTTTGGGGGGGGGGTTTATCCCCCTTTACCCCCCCCTTCCGATAGTCCGATCGGGCTGGTTTACGAACTCGTCCGAATAATTACTACTTTACACGTCCGTGCCAAATTTCATCAAGATCGGACCACTTTTACGCGAGTTATCGTGCTTAAAGGCACACATATATATAGATATATAGATATATATATATATATATATTTATGAAAATGAACGAGTAGTGTTTTTTGCTTCTGGGGACCCCAAAATGAAAAGTTAACATGGTCTTGGGCTTAGGTCTTACCATGAGACCTACGGTAATAGCCTATTCCTTTAAGGAAATTCGCTAAAAGAACAATTTAACAACAAAACTATTGATTGAGTTAATTTTTGTATAATTTTTAAAAAAAAAAACATTAAGAAAATAAGCAAAAATATTTTCTCTTTCATAAAATTACAAAAAAGCCACCCGCGCTATCTCTGTTCAGGAGAGTTATTTTTCACTTAATACAACAATGCTTTATTACATGTTTTTTTATGAAAAACTATTATCATAATCGTTTAGAGATCACCAAATAGAAAAATACACAGTATATGCATATGCTTTAAATGGTTTCAGTTTTACACACTAATACCAAATCAATAAAATTTATTTTTAAATATGCTATTTATTGGACCTACGAAACAATAACAAGATTGCTAGGATAGCGGTGTACACGTAATTTACCAGTATACTTCAATAACTTGCCTGTTATACAAATATTTTACTGTTAGTTTGGTCTTAGTTTCAGCCATAACAGTTATGTAAACCCAGGCAGTGCCTAAACACAGAGTCAGGCCGAGTTTTAATTACCTTCGCGTTTACTGGGATTCCACTAGGGTTTGGTCAACACAATTAAACTCGACGAAGAAAGCCTTTGCTGCCATCCTTATTTAAAACGTGTCGGTTTTGTCAGGCATCAGGTTTTTTATGTGGATCTTTTAGCATTGATACGTTTTCTGTCATCTTTTTTGTAAATGGACGCTATTTTTCAATATGGTGGCCGATTCTGATACTTCTAGCGGAAAACTCTGCATTCTATGTTTTTTTTTAAATCTTTGCTCAATTTTAAGAACTATATGATATTTCTTCCTAATCCCAATGTATAGGGATAAGCAGTTAAAATTTGAGTTGCCCTGTTGAGAAGTGGATTGGAAACAGTTTGCTCATTTCGTGCACATCGAAGACGGCTGGGCTGTTTACAAAAAATGTTATTTTAGTTGGGACTCATTTAAATATGTAATTTTATTTTGTATTTACTCATAAAATGCATTATTATGAAAATAATAGTACCCTATAAGGAATGCACGGGAAGGGCCAAGTTATAATAGACACTTCCTAAACGATTTCAGATTCAAATTTCAAAACTGCATATTTTTTATTAGTGGATCACTTTCATTGTTGTTTTTTTACCCACCCTCTGTTCAATATACAGGCTACCAAACTTTTCCTATGGAATTCTCATGATGAAAAATCAGTTAAACTGCTGCAAAATATCATATCATTAAAAATGAAAAAAATTATATTAGGAAAAAAATGATATTAAAAATGATATTAGCAAAAATATCATATCATTTAATGTTTTAAAATAAGGGAAACCCCAAAACACAATAAAATATCTGGTTTCCTTCAGAAAAGTGCAAGTTATCCACCGTGTTGGAAAATAATGGCAGTTTGAAAAAAAAATGGATTCGTACTTTTGATTGCCATAACCAAATAGGTGAAGCCCCCATTTAAACGTTTTATCTAATCTAACAGTTTCGGAGATGGCCATCGTAGCACAACTAAGTTGATCACCTTGTATACCGTACTGTATCTATGAAATTACTTCGGTTTTGAAGAACCTAAGAAACCAGAACAAGTCAACCAGAAATACGCCAGGTGGGAATACGCAGGTTTTTGGTAGGCCTACCTGTGTATTTAGAATACATAGCACTCCCTTCCAGATTTTTACAATGACAAGAGGTTAGTAGCAATGTAATATTTCTGGGGCTTTAAATTAACTTTTATTTTTATGAGTAAAAAAAGCTACAGTACAGGGTTAAGCTTTTTTTCACCAATTAAAAATTGGTTTGACCCTCTAGCATTTCTCAACAAAAGATATAAACTTCTTCTTAAAAGGTTAGTTCCAATTCAAAATTACACACATTAAAGCAGCTATTAGCAGCCAAGTTTAGTTTATTAGCAGCTGTTAGCATCCTGGCATTTTACAGAGCTAAGTGATCAAGAGAAAATCCCTTTACCTCTAGTGAAAAAAACCATAGTTAACAATAAATAAATATAATAAATGATGATAAATACATTGAGCAAAATCAATTTATTTCTTATCGCAAGGGTATCTGATGAAGATAATAAATGACAAGTCTAATGGTTTAATAAACAGTAGACCGGAGGGGCCTTTGTTCTGAGGCACAAAGCCTCATTGTTCTACATCGATCCTTAAAGTGAGGTCGATTTTTCTCGTTTTATCTTTGCTTTAAAGGCTATTTATCACCAAGAAGGGATGAGAGAGTTGTCAGTACATGGTAAGGTTGGAATTTACATCTGTATTGCTATTTTGGTGGGTTAACAGCATTTTAATGGCCTTTCAGATTGACATGATTTATTGATGAGGTGATGTTTTTATTAATTAATCTTTCGAGCTTCACTCGCTGGGATTATCAGTATTTTTTAAAGGTTCCAAACAAAAGCAGATGGGTTTTTAGCGAATTTCCCCTATAGGGAAGAAGCTGTTACTGTAGGTCTCATGGTAAGACCTAAGCCCGAGACCATCATAACTTTTCTTTTTGAGGTCCCCAGATGCCAAGAACACCATTCGTTCATTTTCATAAATATGTATATACAATAAAAATCATTTTAACTCAGTACCCTTAGTTTCATTTTTATTTTTTGATTTTTAAATCCCAACATGTTCCGAACCTTTAGGCCATTGTCAAGGGTAAAATTAAATTAAACTTAACCTATTTTTATGGTATAAGTTTAATTTAATTTTACCCTTGACAATGGCCTAAAGGTCCGGAACATGTTGGGTTTTTAAAATAAAACATAAAAAATGAAACTAAGAGTACTGAGTTAAAATGATTCTTATTGTATATATAATAGTAACCTTTTTAAAGAAAATTCTCTCTCTCTCTCTCTCTCTCTATATATATATATATATATATATATATATATATATATATGTATGTGTGTGTGTGTGTGTGTGTGTGTGTGTGTGTGTGTGTGTGTGTGTGTGTGTGTGTGTGTGTGTGTGTCTTTAAGCACGATAACTCGCGTAAAAATGGTCAGATCTTAATGAAATTTGGCATGAACGTGTAAAGTAGTAATTATTCGGACGAGTTCGTAAACCAGCCCGATTGGACCACCAGAAGGGGGGGTAAAGGGGGGTAAACCCCCCAAAAATGGGTTTTTTCGTTTTTTTACATAGAGAAATAAAAATTACCAAATTTTTGTTAGCACCATTGAATTAAGCTCAAAAAAAAAATTTGGTATTTTGAATCACTGTTCTAAGTCCATTGGTTACCACGATATTGAAAGTGGTAAACACAGTACGTTGTCCCAATGTTAACCTTATGGGAAAATAAGTAAAATTCTATATCTTGCTTATTTCTCAACATATCTTGGTAAAACCATCAATATTAATCAGGTGGTCTGATTAATATCGATGCGTAAAACTTGATAAATGGGTTCTTCTAGGTCAGATCTACTAAATATTGAATTAAAACCACCCAGTTTTAATATACCCGAAGCAGCAAACCTGCATACTCATTCCCCATGTTATTCTTATGGAGCTTACAAAAACATGTCAAATCTCGCTATGTTGGATCGTAATATGTTGTTTTGAATTTGAAATTCGCTGAGTATGCAGGTCTGCTGCAACGGGGGTATTGTTTTCATGTACTGGTGATCTGACGATGGGACGGAAAAAAGTTATTTCGGATAATGGTAGCTCCAAAGTCAATTAACGTTGAAATATATTATAGAAAACTTGGTGGATATGATCAATAGACGCTATGTAAATACATTTTCATCATACTGTCCCGAAAACAGCCGTTTTTAGCTCCCTAAATCGTACGCAAAATTATCGTTTTTGGATCACTTCGAATAGGAGTACTGAAAAAACATATGGCAAATTTTGCCGTACTCTAATGTCAAAATTTGTTTATGTTACGTTTGAAAGGTTGAACGATTTCTTAACTTGTGGTTGTAAACAACTAACAGATGTGTAAATGCCGATGACTATTTTGGATAACCTCAAAATTATGTAGTCTAATTTTTTAACGATTAAATAGTTATTTATACATAATGATGAAAATAGTTGTTCATCACACGGAGCTAAAGTGTCTCCTTGGTACTCGATCGCATTTCCAAGCTCGGCTGCGCCTCGCCTGTAAATTACGATCTCGTACCAAAAAGATCCACTTTCGCTCCTAGTAATGAAAACTACTATTATTTGGTCATTGTATTTTTGTAGTAGTGTTGTGTATTTTGGTAAGTAATTGCGTTTTAGTAGTAGTAGTAATTATATTTTCATAAATGAAGTACTTGATGAAATAGAAAGGAAACTAAAAGCATCTATGATAGTTTAAGCTTACAGATTGTTTACACTACTACTTCGAGAATTTTCTGCGAACAAAAACTTCCTCGCTGCCAATTTGAAAGTAAAAGAACGATTCGAAAGTTAAATTCCTTCTTTGACGTGAGGTTTATTGTGCTCAATTGAGAACTACTTGAAAATTAAAAAGTAAGGTGTATAATACTTCAAGGAAGATATGACGAGAATAATACTTCCTTTTTCATTTTTCAGAATTATCTTTCAAGGAATCTTTCGAGTAATCCCAGTTGAATTTCATAATTTCTTTGAAAATAAATACCGTTCAAGTGGAGGAAACTATTTTATTTTTAACTCACTATATCTTACTAATAATCGTAAATAAGTCTAAACCGAGTCTAAGAACAATGGACCAAGTGTGCGCCCAAACTCTTCGCTCCTTTACTTTTATCTTAGCTTAAAACTTTTAACAACTTAAGTTTGGAACTAAAGTTTGGAATCTGATTTGTCCAAATTATTCCACTCATTGTAGTAAATAAGGAAGGCTTAGCGATTGTTAGTCTTAAGTTAAGTTTGCTAGTTTAGAATTGGTCAGCCCTGCCAACTGACAACAAATAAGTTTATTTGGTATATAAATCAAACAAATTGGTTTGGTGTATGTAAGTTCAGTATAAAGTCAAATAATAATTTCAACGTGCTTCTAATGATGTTTGCTACTAACAAGGCTGTATACAAATAAATCATCTCGCTGATTATCATTGATGCACGGTTTAGTGTTATAATGATCTACTTATAACATTTAAATATATACTTATAGAATACTTATGGATTAATATGATACGTGATGTTGTGATGATTATGGATTGATTAGATTTTTGTAGACTTTTGCCATCACCGATAGACGAAATTTGAAAAAAATAAAAAGCTAAATCTTGGCTGTAAGAGAGCTATTTGTCTAATTTCGTGTTCTAGTTTCTTTCCCATCCGAGGACGAGATCAGATTCCAGACCTCAAAACGTCGTGAAACTCATTTTTACCAATCAGTAAATATCCGAAGACCAAGACCTATATCCGATATTGGTAAATATCATTTTTACCAAGACCTATATCCGAAAAACTGAATTGATTTAGGCTAAATTACAAATTTATCAAAACATCAATTAAAAGAAAAGTATAGGCCTAAACATCGCTAACAGTAGCAAAAAATAATGATATGATCATTGAGTAATTGTGGTGCTAAATTACGAATAAATTTTGAACTAGTGAAATAGTACAATTTTATTATAAGCGGTTTGCCATTTACATTGCTTCTACAGTATTAAAAAACGAGCGTATGATAAGATTTGAATTTTTTAAAGTTAATTTCAAACAAATGTAGTTTACGTTGCTGTTAGCGCCAACTTATGAAACTACATTAAGTTTTGCATCTCATAGTTCACTTTTAGGGGATTAGTGATCTTGTGTTGAAACTAACATTACACTAACTTCAGCCCTTATATAGTTTTGCTAAGCAGCTTTCAGTGACTTTGCATCCAACCTATTATCAAGTAAGTGGAACAGAAACTAACTTAACTCTTGTGATATCGAGGAAAACGTTATATTATACCTATTGCTTTAGTCAGTTAATCTGTAGATAACACTAGTTATCGTAGCTTACGTTAACTAGTAGCTTGATAGTATGAAGAGAATTTTCTACTGTCCCAAACTTGACCGATAAGAACACGGAATCAGAGGGAAAACATTATCATGCCAATAGAATGTGCCTTTAAAGTAATACCTAGGAAGTTGAACATAAGGTCCTGGACATGTTGCCCTTCCTCCGAGACCTCTAATAATTGTTTTTTCTGACTTGTAAAATCAAAGTTTTTTAGCCAACTTACTGTCCTAACTTTTATCGACGAAATAAAAATCAAAAAACCTGGCGAACGGCAGATTTGAAATTTATTTTACACGTAAAACCTTTAAATTATTAAGATTGAGTGGATGAATTTTCATTAAAGCAAAGACCATGCAGAGTAAAGGTAGCTCGGCAACAATGGGATTTTACCCAGATGTCCACAACGCCGAGGTTGTTGCATCTTGGCGAGCACTCCAGTAATTAAAACTTGCCTAGACTGGGGAAACCAAGACCATCCGCCTACAGTTTTGCCAAATTACATCTTCACTTAAGGGTCTTAACAATTGTGATTTCGACGTTTGTTCATGTATCAAATATGAATAATAGACATAAGTTTTATAAATTTCCTTGATTTGTAATAATTTTATCAGGAGTTATAAACTTTGTATCCCCAATATTTCTTACATGTAGTACGATACTTAGAGCAAGAAAACACATGTTTTAATATTAAATATTGAAGTTTAGGAAATTGCATGTACTTTGTTTTGACAAAAGGAAAATCATTTGTAGTTTTAAATATAATTTCAGTTAAATGTGTTAAACAAAATCGACAAAGATCAAAGATCTCTTTTCTGCATTCACGCTTGAATTGACATCTAGGCCTTAATACAATTTGTCGGCATATGTGGTGATACATCAATACTTTTTGTTCCCGATTCTTGCCAGCAGTAACTAGCACTCAAAGTTACAGGTTTTCTGTAGATAATTTAGCTATTAGTAATTAATCAAACCTTTAGATAACTCATCCATCTCAACAAATGAAATAGATATTTCAAGCTTTGATCTACAATAAATTACTTACACAGTCAGCTTCCCAATTAATTATTCAAATTACTTTTGCTACATTGATTAAAGTTCTTAAAATTTTTAATTTGTCAAATAGTTAAAAGGCTTTGGTTGAGCCGACTCGTAATTTAATTTACGAATATGCAAGAATCATTCGAAAAGTATGAAATTTAATTTTACCTTCAGAACAACCTAAGAATACCTCGCACTTCATGTTAATCAAAATGTAATAAAAGTTGTTTCGACCGCAGGGCCTACCTGATAACGCCTTGAAATTTGGCAAGTTCATTTATTTAAGGCACTAAAATGATTGTAGTCATTTTCATTCAACGTCTTCCTATAATTGTCAAATTAATTATCTCGTTTGCCTTTTTTTACAAGTTTAACGTTACTCAGTTTCTTTTTACTCGATTTGATTTCGGTAATTTTACGTTACCAGATTACCAGTTAAAACGCCAACGACCAGTCAGGAGCATTTTAAAACGAATATGAATGAAATTAAAGCATGAAAAATAACTAAGCAATCTACCTACTAAATTTAATTTTAGTCACTGGTCCTTACGAAAATGGGTGGCTGCTAATTCATAAGCGCTTGTTCAGTAAATTTTAATTTTAATATCAGAAACCTGATATTCTACGTATGTAAATGCAAACGTAAAAATAAAAGTTAACCGTAAATTCTTAGTAATAATTTTTTTGATTCACAGTAAACGGTATTTACCTAAAAATGAAACTTGATTAAATAAACGCTAATCAATTTCAATCAAACAAACAAAAAATTTGATCAAGCATCGAAGGATTTCGATTTTGAATACAATAGTAAGCTTGCAATGCTGTGCAACGTTAAACCATTTATATAGAACTCTATTTATTCAATAGATTATATTCTATAAATTCTCTAAGAACTACTCTACATATTCAATGGTTAAACTATTCATATCCAGTGGTTTGAGTTTTAGTAATAGCATATGTAGGAGATAAATAAACACTCCTTGAACAAGTTTACACTAAGTTAAATTTAATCGGTATAGCATTTTGCAGAGATATTTCGTAGTTTTTACGCAGCGGGCAGCAAAGGCAACTTCAACGGTTAATTGTGTTGAACAGAGCAACAGTGGAGTCCTCGTAATTAAAACGTGTCCAACCTCACTGTCAAAAGCCAAATTACATTGCCATTACTCAATTTAAAATTCTAGTGACTACTCTGTTTTTGATAAGTCCAATATTTATTTGCTGATAATTTTAATGAGACCCACCCCGAGACAGTGGTTCACTCTAAAGCCTTCGTATAATTACACTACTTGCAAAAGATATGTGCAAAGACATCTTTTAATAACGTTATAGTGTTGAGAAAAATTGGTTTAAAGCAGCACCAGATAGAAAAGTTTTAAGGAACTCTACATGAATCACACTATTGAAATGTATATTTTCCTAAGTTCTTTATCAAAATAATTAGGACCTAATCCCATCAGTTTCTGCTATTGTCTATTTTTTAAAGCGCGAATTTAGTTTAGGGATATAAAATTTGTTTTTCCGAATATTGAAAGATAATAATACATAGTGAAGTTCCCTTAATTTGGTTGAAATATACCAACTAAAAAAAATGTCGAGAAAAAAATTTAATGCAGTGGTTCAAATAGAAGATCGCGATTTTATTTTTAAAACTAACGGGGAACGTAATTATGGAAACTCGCAACAAAATAATTTGTAGGCAAAGAAGGAACGAGAAATACTAGTATTTTTATAACACAAAACAAATATATATACTTTTTAATCCATAGTTTTCATTTCTTTACTGCAATTCTAGTATTTTTCGTAAAGCTGAGTCAGTATTATTGAATGGAGATGGGAGGTTTGAGGATCGCCATGAGTATATTATATTATTTTGACCAATTTATCGCATGACTTTGAGTAACGATGCGCTAACTGCCGTTATTCTCCTCAGAAACATAGTTTGTCCAATTATAACTTTGTTTTCCCAACCTTGTACAAAGTTTTGACCCCACGACAGGCTAATCATTGGATAACTTACAGAGGTGTTTAATTATATAAGTTTCATTGTAATGAAACTTAAAAAAGTTAAAACACACATTTAAAATGTAAAATTTAATTCTACATTTTACATTTAAAATGTAAACGTAAAAATTTAAACTTAAACATAAAACTCATGTTTTGGTCGTAAATAGTACCACGAGATTATTATGTTTAACATCATAGTCTTTTTAATATTTTATACTCCATAGAATTGAAACTGTAGATGATTAAACATAAATATGCGATACCAAATTTAAGAATTATTACACCATAAAGTGCAACAAACTATATTGAAAGTTTGCAGATAAATAAAAAACCTCCTAAAGTATTTAGTAGACCTGGCTTTCCGATAAGAATTGCACCAATAAGAGAATTTAATTCACTTGACAAAAAGCTATTTGCTTACCACAAGAGCTTATTTTCTATTTACTCATTACTTATTTTCTCGATAAAACCAGAAAATGGTATGCACTTTTATCTAAGTCTAATGAAAGCTAATTTCGTTCACCTCGTACAATTGCTCGTTGTTTCTCAACGTGTTCTGGTTTAAATACCTGTTGTCAAGTGATTCTTTCGTCATGCCTACAACGTTCGCTTGAAGATTGCCTTTTGAAGGCCAAAACCGGTAGTTTTTTAAGGAATTAGAGGATCACTTGATATTTATATACTCTATTTAAACCAGAACACGTTCTGATCAGTGATTCGGATGATTACTCATAATGAATTTATTTCTCTAATAATATTTTGAACTCTGTACATAAAATAGGATATCAGCATTTTATTCTGTCATTGGGGGGGGGGTCCTTGTCAAAAACAGGATTATCGTTCATACATCACCGGATCGTTAGCGCTGTGCGTGCATCATAATAACATGTTAACGTGTTTTATCTAAAAACCTTTTCAATTCATTGAAATATGTTTTACGATTAGAGTATTTTATAATCGTGCTTTTATATAACCGTATAACCTCTACCAAAAAATATTTAATTTTATTAAACCAACCATTTTTATTTTTGTATTTGCCGTAGCAAAAACACTTTTTAAAGAACGTATTATATAGCTAGGCCTTTCTCAAAACTGTTAAAATCTTTTTGAAGTACTTCCAAATACAATGTGAAAACTCTTAGATGTCTTAAAAATAAACCCCCAAAACCTTGTTTTATTTTTAACTTAAGCTGGCAGATTGTAAAAGATACATAGAATATTACACTGAATATGCCGAATAGGAAACCTTATAAACAAGAAACCTACTCCAGAAAACAAACAAAAGAGTCCTCTAAGCTACGGTGTTAATACCATCCTAATAAGTCACAGTCGCCATTATTAAATTGAATTCCTGTGCTAGACTAGTGGGGTAGAACTGTTACAAAAATTGATTATCTCTCTTTTCATACTTTTCTTTTTAATTGTATCAAAAATTATATGATACTTGACTTTTTTTTGTTTGATGTGTGTTCTTTTGTTTATTTTCTTCAGATCATCACGTTATCCTAAAAACTTTCAGTTTTAACTCAACTTCAAGATTTGTAGGATATACTCAGTTTTGAATAACATATTTATTCGGTCATTTTCAGCTATAGCGTAAACGTGGTTTCGTCTCCCGAAGTAGTCTAAACAGATGCATTCTGTCCAGTAAAAAGAGGAAATGATCGAGGCAGAATGAAAGGATGAGTGATGACCGGAGAGGCGGAAGATGACCCACGTGGCGTTATAGACGTCTGACCCTCTCTCGGTGTTTCATTGAAACATTAGTGAAACCCGTGCCCCAAAAATCGTAACTACTGAAACCGTTTTACAACTCATGATTATTCATGTTTATAACATTTTAGACAGAACCTCTACTGTGTTTACTATTTTAGACTGTGATTAGCTCCAATGCTAATCACATACAAATAAATAGTTAAATAAATTTTTAACGTCTTAAAAACTGGTTTAAATGCTGTATTTTACAAGCAAATGTTTAAACCAAAAAACTCATTTCATTAAATTTCATGCTTAGCGAGTACGTTTAAAAAGTATAGAATCAAAATAACTTCTATTGCATGAAAAGAATGCTTCGTTTTAAAGTAATTATTTTTAATAGAACAGCGCCTGGGTAATGTAGTAGAAGCCTTTCAATGTTCATTACACGTGTTCCATTCGCTCCCATTGCGGCAGACTAGCTTTTAAACACTTAAACCCCGTGTAAAATATTCAAAATGGCCGCGGCTGCGGTAGAATTCATTCGCTTCTGGTTAATCTCGGCTTGAGCTGCGTTCAATCCCCGCGGCATCCGGCCAGTGGTCGCCCTTAGGTGGGAAACAATGTTTCCTTACAGTTTGGTGTAAACCACAGCTAATTTAAATTTAAAATACCCCCTCTGCAGCAGACCTGCACACTCAGTGGATTTCAACTACTTAAATATACTATTTACAAGGAGTCACAAATCAAGTAAAACCAACTTAAATCCTAAAGTGAGCATTTAACGGTTCTCTCATAAGAATAATATGGGAAACGAATGTGCAGATTTGTTGCCATGGAAATGTCAAAGTGCGATGTTTTGCAATAATCCAGTAGGATATCAACTAGATGAAGCTATACAGGGTGTCCCATAAGTAGAGTGCCAAACTTCAGGAATAGGTTATATGGGTCAAAATAAAGATAGAATGAAGAGTACATTTTTTTCCAAAACACTTTGTTTGCCAGATATCCGCCATTTTGTATTTTTAACAAAATATTTTTATCTCCCAAGTTTTCGAATCGATTTTTTTTAAACTCGGTATGCACCTGTATCTAGTCAAGGTTAGCTCATGAAAAAATAATCAGCATGATAAAATCATAAATTTCAAAATGGCGGCCGTTTGAAAACTTTAAATTGAAATACCGAAAAAATTGTACATTTTACAAAAAAATACAAAGAATAACAAAATTTAGGAAATTTTATTTCCATTCCAAAGATACCAAAATTATGAAAATCGATTGACAAACAACTGAGTTATGGTCGAATTAGCGCATGGCTCAGCGCAACAATGGACTATTTTGCTTCAAAAATGCTGCCTCGCTAGCTAAATACGATCATAACTCAGTTGTTTATTAACCGATTTTCATAAATTTGGTGTCATTAGATGGGAAATAAAGTTTTCTAAAAATTGTTATCCTTTATATTTTTTTGTAAAACGTACAGTTTTTTCATTATTTCAACTTAAAGATTTTAAACGGCCGCCATTTTGAAATTTATTATTTAATTACGCTCATTATTTTTTATTAACTAACCTTGACTAGAGACAGGTGCATACCGAGTTTCAAAAAAATCTATTCAAAAATTTGGGAGATAAAAACTATTTTGTAAAAAATACAAAATGGTGGATGTCTGGTAAACAAAGCGGTTTTGAAAAAAAATTATTCTTCATTTTATCTTTATTTTGACCCATATAACCTATTCCCGAAGTTTGGCACTTTACTTATGGGACACCCTGTATAAAGTCTCTTTAAGATATGTTGAGAAATAAGCGAGATACAGTATAGAATTTTATTTATTTCTCATAAGGTTAACATTGGGACAACGTACTGTGTTGACCACTATCAATATCTGGGCAACCAATGGACATAGGGCGATGATTAAAAATATGAAATTGTTTGTTTTAAGCTGAATACAATATAGGCCAGTAAAATTAGATCAAAAATTGGTCATGCCTGGACAAAATTCCCGGAAAGCTGGAAATCGCCTTAATCTTTCCGTTTTACATCCAAGTATATTAATTCAAAGTTTGTCCCATTTTTCCTGGTGTGCTTCCGACCTGGGACCACAAAAATATCAGAGTTTTGGGCCATTTTTTATTTTTTTTCAAATAAGTAAAAAACCGTTTATTCTACATAAAAAGTTTAAATACAAGAATTGTAGAGGACAAAATTCTTCGTTTATTGAGTACCTTCTGATAAAGATACTTTGAATAGTAATTGATTTATGGTAAGTTAAATAAAGGGTTTTGGCGAATTCCTCTTTTAGGGAAAGAGCTATTACTGTAGGTCTCATGGTAAGACCTAAGCCCGAGACCATGATAACTTTTATTTTTGGGGCCCTCAGAAGCTAAAAACACCATTCGTTCGAATTTCCATAAATATATATATACCTATATATACGTATATAAGTATATATATCTATATATTTGTTAGCTCGATAACTCTCGTAAAAATGGTCCAATCTTCTTGATATTCGGCACAGACTTGTAAAATAGCAATTATTTTGACTAGTTAAAAATTCAGCCGGATCGGACCATCGGAAGGGGGGGTTATGGGTAATAAATCCCTGAAAATGGAGTTTTTCGGATTTTTTATGTAGAAAAATCGAAATAATCTGATTTTGGTTTACACCATTGGACTCAGCTCGAAAAAACAAATAAAATAGTATTTTGAATCATTGCTCTATGTCCATTGGTTCCCGAGATACTGAAAGTGGTAAACACAGTACGTTGTCCCAGTGTTAACCTTATGGGAAATAAATAAAATTGTATATCTCGCTTATTCCTCAACATATCCTAATAAAACTTGGTATATGGCTTCATCTAGTTAAGGTCTAATTGATTATGGCATAAAATCTACAAATTTATATAATCCTGAGGCAGCAAACCTACGTACTCACTTTCCCAATGTTAACCTTATGGGAAATCAATAAAATTGTATAGTCTGCTTATTTCCAATATATCTTAATAAAACTAGTTATGTGGCTTTATCTAGTTAAAGTCCACTTGATTATAGTCTAAAAATCCCCAATTTTATAGATTCCTGAGGCAGCAAACCTGCGTACTCATCTCCACAATGTTGACCTTTGGGAGGAAAATAAACGTGTGTAGCTTGCTTGTTTCTCAGCATCTCGTTGAAACTCAGTACCATGTGGCTCAATATAGTTTGGATATTTTGGATTATACTCTAAAATCTGCTATTTTTACATTTTCCTTGTCAGGAAACATGTTATTCTTATGGAGAATATGTTTGCATGCTTATTTACGGACATAATTTGATTTTATTTGGTACGAGGCTTTATCTAAAACACTTATTTGAGCATTTTGAATCCGTTTAGTATGCAGGTCTGCTGCAACAGGGGTATTTTTCATGTTTTATCATCAATTGTGAAAACTTGTAAGATTTTTATGTTTTAATTTCGTTTTCTGGTATTATTGGCATCACTGTATTCAACATAATAACATGGTAATAAGTGAGTATGCAGGTTTCCTGACAAGGAAAATGTAAAAATAGCAGATTTTAGAGTATAATCCAAAATATCCAAACTATATTGAGCCACATGGTACTGAGTTTCAACGAGATATGCTGAGAAACAAGCAAGCTACACACGTTTATTTTTCTCCCAAAGGTCAACATTGTGGAGATGAGTACGCAGGTTTGCTGCCTCAGGAATCTATAAAATTGGGGATTTTAGACTATAATCAAGTGGACCTTAACTAGATAAAGCCACATAACTAGTTTTATTAAGATATATTGGAAATAAGCAGACTATACAATTTTATTGATTTCCCATAAGGTTAACATTGGGAAAGTGAGTACGTAGGTTTGCTGCCTCAGGATTATATAAATTTGTAGATTTTATGCCATAATCAATTAGACCTTAACTAGATGAAGCCATGTACCAAGTTTTATTAGGATATGTTGAGGAATAAGCGAGATATACAATTTTATTTATTTCCCATAAGGTTAACATTGGGACAACGTACTGTGTTTACCACTTTCAGTATCTCGGGAACCAATGGACATAGAGCAATGATTCAAAATACTATTTTATTTGTTTTTTCGAGCTGAGTCCAATAGTGTAAACCAAAATCAGATTATTTCGATTTTTCTACATAAAAAATCCGAAAAACTCCATTTTTAGGGATTTATTACCCATAACCCCCCCTTCCGATGGTCCGATCCGGCTGAATTTTTAACTAGTCAAAATAATTGCTATTTTACAAGTCTGTGCCGAATATCAAGAAGATTGGACCATTTTTACGAGAGTTATCGAGCTAACAAATATATAGATATATATACTTATATACGTATATATAGGTATATATATATTTATGGAAATTCGAACGAATGGTGTTTTTAGCTTCTGAGGGCCCCAAAAATAAAAGTTATCATGGTCTCGGGCTTAGGTCTTACCATGAGACCTACAGTAATAGCTCTTTCCCTAAAAGAGGAATTCGCCAAAACCCTTTATTTAATTTACCATAAATCAATTACTATTCAAAGTATCTTTATCAGAAGGTACTCAATAAACGCAGAATTTTGTCCTTTACAATTCTTGTATTTAAACTTTTTATGTAGAATAAACGGTTTTTTACTTATTTTCAAAAGAATAAAAAATGGCCCAAAACTCTGATATTTTTGTGGTCCCAGGTCGGAAGCACACCAGGAAAAATGGGACAAACTTCGAATTCATATACTTGGATGTAAAACGGAAAGATTAAAACGATTTCCAGCTTTCCGGGAATTTTGTCCAGGCACAATCTTAATTTTATTGGCCTAATAGTCAAAACCATAATTTTACAATTTTTATTTTTCTATCTAAAATATTCCAAATTTTGGAGGGGTTAACCTCCCCTTACCCCCGATGGTAAATTTATATATTTATTTACTTATGAAAATGAACGAATTGTGTTTTTGGCATCTGAGGACCTCAAAACGAAAAGTACTGATGGTGTCGGGCTTAGGTCTTACCATGAGACCTACGGTAACAGCTTCTTCCCTATTGGGGAATTTCGCTAAAAGAACAGTTAGGCAGACAATAATACCATTCATACACCATTATAGCCTAAATTTTTTACAAACTTTTCGTAAAAAAATTTCAAACGTTGCATTTACTGTTATTTATGAGCCGTGGCGGAAAGAGAAGGAAGATTATACACTGACATTTTTTGTAAATAAAATTGAGCAAATCGCCAAGTGAAAATAATGAAATATTATAAAATATTTCACCTATTCAGTTCGTATTTTTATTTCAATGGGGTGCATTATTCAATAATTTAGTTGCTGAGTTGAAATTTACGTATACCTATTACAGCCATTTAAGTCGATATAATAAATAAACTTAAAATATGAGATCATTTTAAAATCATTAATATTGGTAGTGTATTGAAAGAAAATTGATTGTTAATTAATGTTTTTTTAATAAAAAAATATTTACAGTTTTTATGTGAATGTCTCGTTCCTATATTTTAGTTTGAAATAATTTTATTATTTGAAGGTATTCAACACTAGAACCTAATAAATAATCATCATAACTTAAAAACCAAAAATAATTTTGTAATAAAATATAATTTATAGTTTGTTTTAGTTCCTTGAAATTTTCTTAAACAGTTTGACGAAATATTATGAATTTTTTTCGCCAACTTTAAAGGTTTTTTATTACTGATAGCACTTAATTAACACATAAGTTAATATTCCAAGTTAACCTGACCCCATGCAAATTGTAATACGCAATCAGTTATACGGATTACTCAAACAGTTCATCAGGAATGTTTTATGCATCGTCAGATTTGGGATTAAATGGCTACAACATGGGCTAATGTATTCTCTGCACATCCCCTGTACCTTGATTCATACGTAGAACTTCAAACTATCTAAAATATATAATTTTATAACTCTAACAAATAAATTTGTAAAAATTAAAATAACACAAACTGTAGTATTTTTTTACATTCTGCTTTAAGAACTCTTTATCTCTTTCTGATGTAACTCAACAATCTATGAATATCCTTTGATACAGATATTCTAAATATTTATCAGCTTACTAACTGATGAATATGCACATATTTCATATTTAAAACGCTTTGATTGTTGAAAGACCCAAATCACTATCTGCTACTTCCTACTGTAGACTATTGTATTTTTATGTTACTTCTAGTTCCAGTAACTATTTAGATTCAATGTTTTAATACGTATTAAAGCGTCAGTTTTTAGGCCTACTTAAGCTGTGAGCAAAAGCAATGACTTTTTTAAAGTCAATGGTAAAAGTTTCAACCGGAATATTTAGTTTGGTTTAACACTTTTTTAATCACACAAAAACATGATAAAATAAAATATCAACTTATTGTTTAATTTATATCTTACACTAATCATATTTTTGATCATTTTACCCTACAACTTTTACATACTTCTTTTCAATAAGAAATTGATCACAAATATGTTGCTGGATATACACTGTTGTGATGTGATTGCAGTTTTAGTCTTGTATTATTTTTATGGAAAAATTCACATAGTAAACATTACTATTTAGCTAATGTCTTTAAGAAAGGAAGCTTATTCAGCCGCTGCAGGAAAAGGTTTGTGGAATTTTAATTTTAGATATTTATGAACCAGCGAAGGTGACGTAATAATTGACCGGAATATGAGGATAAATGAATTAAGAAATGCTTTAGCACTGAATTTGGCTAACCCAAGCCTACTAAATTTTATTAGAGTGCCTGGTGGATTGAGTCTTACCCAGTAACCCTTCAGGCCCAATTAAAAGATGCTATTCATATTTTAAACATTATATTACATTCCTACTTGCAATCTTACCTGTGCAGAAAACGTTTTTGAGGCAAAAGTAAGCTATTTCCGGCAATGAAGAGAAATCCCTTTAAAAAAGTGTTTTAAAAACAATCAACTTTACAAATTGTGTACATTTCAAAGAAAGATAAATCACGAACGGCAAATGTGATTGATGAATAGTAAATTGCTCCTTGATCACCAAGCTGGAATAAAACAAAACATTGAATCAGATTTCTGTGTTATGATTTACATAAAAAAACATTCTTTGATCCTCATCGGAAGATCATTTGTTAGTATTCAATATCAGAATTTATATTTCTGTTCAGTTTTCATCAATCAGAGCAAAACAATAGCACTCATAAATGTTTTATTGAACAATGACCGAGTTTATTGTGTTGTTATCTAATTTGGGAGGTAAAAAGTAACAAATTTCTTAAAGATTTTGTGTGTCATTTCAATATATTATATGAAAGTGCAATCTATAAATGAAATAACGACTATTAAAAAAATAATGAATTTAAAGAGGTTTGAATGGCTAGCCCCGCCCATATAACCAAAACATTTTTAATTTTAATTATTATAAAATCCTATCATTACAAAATGTTAACATCTCTTAACATCTATTTAATTTGTTAGGCAATTTTCGGAGCGGTTTTAAAGTGTGAGCATGAAGTTTTACACTAAATTCTTCTTAAATAATTAAATAATAAACATTCACAAGTAAAACTGTTTGGCGGAGTTTCTAATCATTAGGCCTGTATAAACTTTGTTTCTGTGATGTCATTTAATGTCATAATTGAAAACCTACAAAATATTCAGTCGGAAAAAAGAAGAATTTTTTGCAGATATTTTAAGAGGAAAATATTCTTAATGAGAACAGATTTTTTTTTCAATTTCTTAAAGTACGTATAATTTAAGAAGCTTTTCTTCTTAAACAAAAACCATATAACCCTACCCTGCTAGGCCTACATGGTGATATGGTCGAATACAGAAGGTCGGGTATCAAAACGGACCACAGGTAATCCATTACTGGGCCAATATAGTTGGACCGCACTATTCCGCTGTGGTCCCACTAAGCTCCATTTAACTCATATTAAACTGTCCATGTCACTCGTGGTTCTGCTACTGAATACTCTACTGACATTTATACCCTACAAGAAGAATTGACAATCACGATAATATTGTGTTTGTATCATTTGATTTCATGTATCCTGTATTGGATGTATTAATTTGAAGAAATCATAGAAAGACATACAATACAAATGTTCTGGTGTAAAGAAACACATGTTATAACTAACACACTTATTAAAATGTTAACTTTAATTATTTCTATACTGATTTAGTGGCCAATGATGGATTTAGCTTAAAAAGTAATCAGTTAACAGGTCAATTTTGATGTCACTTTCGCTTTCTATTACATCCTTCGCACTTTCACAGCTTAAAAAACTACCAAAAATCAAATGAAACAGACGGGCGGCCCAAGATTTTCTCAATAAAGGGCCTTTTTTGTTATTTTGAATCAGTTATTTATTTCGTACCTCTTATTGATGCCTAAAACAAATAAAGACAAATAGATTACATCCGTATTTGATAGGAAAATTAGGCTCCAGAGCTTTATGACGACACTGTGCTTTTAAAGCACCTTACTAATACTCGAAAGAGACGTCTTTAAAAATCATTCCATATTAACAACATCCAGTGGTAATTTCGTAGGAGTCGCTGTTTTTCCTAGGCCTAATACGACAGCCAGGAGGGGAAAGGAAAATACAATAAGGGTAAATACCCCCTATTAAACTATGGTGTATTTCTCCCTGGTATCAATAGATTGTTATCAAAGGGTGCAAACCCTGTAGAGCTGATCACACTACAGCAGAACAACAGTAAATGAGATTGGTTTGAAGTCAACAACGAGACGAGGAGACCAACAACTTTAATGACACAAGTTGGTCGACATTCAACCCAGCTCTCAACCATTACTTTTTAGCGTCCCTTATATACTTGTTTTACCTATTTATTCTCAATTTGATCGGTTTCTTTTCTTTTCTTTTTCGTTTATTGATCATATTCTTGGAGAACAGATTAAAGGTCAGATTAATTTTCAACATGTTAATGTTAATCTTGGTTTACATAAAATGGTGTAGGAGTGAGTGTTTGTTGTTATGGTTCCTATCTCTATTGTTATTGGTTTCTTCTCTATACCAATTTAACTCCCATTTATCAGTTCCCTTTTCGTATTATGTCAAGTAAACATTAATACTAAATAGTTAAACATTAACACTGCTTTAAGTTTAAATGGTTTTCTCCAGCACTTTCTTTTAGATATTCTATTCAGTCGACGAGTATTTGTACTTTTTTAAGTCAAAGAAATACGCTAAAATCTTTAAATAATGCTTAACCTACATTAGAGGAAACATTATTCTATAACAATCTAACGCTTTGTCATATGTTTAAGTTTTTTTATCATACGCAAAAAGTAGAAAGTTTGATGTAGTATAAGTAGTCCAAAGGCGAAATATATATATTTTTTAATTTGCCATTTAAATGCTATTTTTTCTCAATTTTACAACTACCGAAAAATAGAGTATGTTTTAAAATAAGCTAATATCTCAAGCAATATTGCATAATTTACACTTTACTATTGAGTACCAACGGTTGAACGTTTGCTGATTTCATTGCGAGAAACAGATCATGTTTATGACAAGTTTTTGCCATCCGAGGTAAGACAATACGTTAGACGTTAAACGGTATCTTTTAACATTGTGCTAAATGTAGAAAATCAGCTGATTTTACTGTTTAACGTTTATCGTGTTGCTTTACCGTGTATTGCAAAAACTACCTTATGAGAAATTTCCAAACTTGATAGTGATTTTTTATTCAGATCATGGAATACAACAAGTATATATTTATTATTTTGAATATATCTATAAAACTCCTTGCGTTTGAGCTAATCTTTAAACTTCATACATTTTGGGTGCAAGTTCCTGATCTGTTCGCCGTATTTGGGAACTGTTGCAGCATACCTGGGTTTGAAGAAATAATGTAAGCCCTGGCAACTGAGAGCAACCAACCCTGGCAACTGAGAGCAACCAGCCCTGGCAACTGAGAGCAACCAGCCATGGCAACTGAGAGCAACCAGCCCTGGCAACTTTTCATTTTTACTCGTATTGAGTACTGATCGTCTTTGTAGGCGTATACAAAAATAAAGGTGAAATAGTCTAAAAACCACTTAAATCATCACGTGTTATTAATAGGACTCTTTTTTCCAGGTTACGACCTTATAGAATGGCTAATGGAGCGCCTCAACATCGAAGAGTCCGGTGAGTTTCACATTATTCTTTGGATTTAAAAATTAACTATACTGGGCTAAACTTTAAGATCCGTCTCCACCGTTAAAATCTAAGTAAAAAATTAATATTTTTTTTATTTGATATAAATAACCGATTTCCTTTAAAAAATGTTTTATTTCAATTAATGTGAAACTTATTCGAAATGAACAATTTAGGTTAACTGTTTTATCCGTTTATTGAAATGTCGGTTTCAGTTAGTTCTTTTACTATCCATAGGATACTATAGTACAATTGTAATATACAATTGGAGAAACTGACAAACCTAGTGTCAGACAGTCAGTCATGGATTGCAAAAATTTGCTTTCATAGCTAATTAAGTTTCATGTGGCATTACGACGATTCTAGAAATGAATCGTAATAGAAGAAATGGATATATCTGGCAGTGTACCTAACGTGGATGTAGGTAAATAATTCGAGAGTTCCAATATATCGTCGAGTAACATTGAAGGTAACTTATATGTGGAGCCATACGTTTACTCAATTGCAGGCAAATCACGAACTTAGCATTTCATCAGCAACATGCGTTACCTGGATCAATAATTCCAGTTTTTAATTTTTTCTACGCTATAGTAGATGGGAGGGCATGTTCGACTCGTACCCAGGCAATTTTATGTGTCGGTAGTACCGAAGTGCCGTCCAAAGTGTATTTTCTCAATATTTAGAAGGTGCAACTAAAGTTTGTACTAACACAGTAACTGGATGTTTTGGAACTTTGGAACTTTGTGATCTTCGATGTTTTATTTCGATTGAACCACTTATAAATATTGTTTAGTTACTAAACTATCATGCAGATAAACATCTATCCTTTAAATTATCGTTTCGATGATAATATCGAAATGTTGTTTTGGTTAACATAATCACAATTGTAAATATCGAAAAATGTTGATTTTTAACTTCGATTTTAACGGTGTCGACGGATTGTAAAGTTTCGCCCTATATTGGTACAAAACCCTGATTTTGAGATATACTCTATACTCTTAGGGTATACAAACAATGAATACGTACGTGCTTGCTGGTACAACTCTCCAGGATTCACTGCTTATCTCATACATTCACTTGTATTTATTCACAACTATCTCAAATACCTATTTCTGGATCAAAAACGTGTTCTAAGCAGGTCATATTGCCATTAAAAATCTAATTACGTAAAAACCTTATTTAAAATAGGCCATATGGGCTGCTACATTGGCAACTAAATAACAAGAAAAATGTAGACATAAAATGGCTAATGCTATAGCGGTCTGGTCTTATGTTGTATACCAATAAAAAGGGAATGATTGGGAAAATAATGAACTACAGAGCAAGACCAACTTCACCATTCGCTAGTTTATTTATCAATGAAATCATTTAATTAAAAACATTCCTAAAAGGCACTCATCATACTTTTCCACCAAACCCCAGTGAATAATGCATGTTGTAAGATTTGAGCTCGAAGCTTTTCTGAATTAGGTTTACCCTGTCAACATATATTTATAAATTAAATACATAACATTAATTTTTATTCTAAAATATATTTAAATAAATTAAACTAAATCAGTGGCAAATTATTCTTGTATGGGTATGTATTCTTTCACCATATCTGAATTTGACTTCATAAATAATTTCTACTAAAAAGGTTTTTATTCTTACGGCTCTCTGAGATGCAAGCTTTTAAATTAAAGTTGTCAGAACTATTAAGGTGAGATACTGGATTTCAATGACGAAATAAATTGGCATTTGTAGTTCTGACAGAGTTTGATATTACTTTGACAGCTGGAGCGGTTTTCTTGGTGTCTGCAGAAAACTTGTATTTGAATGAAAAGTACTGTTTACTTAAGAGCTGATTCAATTTAATCAGTTTTTCTCCTTCCCTACTTCAATCATGTGATGTGCATTTATAAATGTAAAAAAATCATTCTTTTGAAATTCTTCCTTTTTGTAACCAAACGATTTCAGTAGCACTTCTATGTATGAAAATCGGTGATAATTTTAGACAAGGTTTTAAAGTCAAAGCTAAACCGTTAAGACATAAAAAAATCATGTTTGTTTACTAAAATCAATAGCTTGTTTGATGTGTCATTGGTTAGGAAGTTTTTACTCTGTACAACAAAAATTTAAACTTAAGAAATAACGAATAACTTATAATATATCTTTCGTTTTATCATGAAAACATAAAATAGGTTATTTACAATAAATAGGTTAATTAGTCAACAATAAAACCATATTTGCTTTTGTAACAAAACCAGATTTAAAAAATAATAAAACCATATTACTCAGGTAAGAATTTTTCATATGTAATAATTACAATTTATAATCAAACGGATCAAACGGATAATCAATTTACTGTTACTGGATTTGTAACAGTAAAATTGTGTAAGTTCCGGTTTCAACCCCCCCCCCTCAATAGCCAAATGATGGTAAAATATACATATTTTGTAGAACGATGTCGTATTTTTTCAAATAAAAATGAAATACGGTATCAACAAAATATCGTGCATAAAAAACTATAAGTACAGTATATGCAAAAAGGGAGAAACGTAAACCCTACCTCAAAAATATGTTTCCATTAAAAGTCAAATTAAACCAAAGACAAAATATATATCCAAACAAATTACGAGTTTAACCTCCATTTCCTCAGTCATTTGTTTACATCTCTCAAAACAAATGAGCCCCATTTCATAGAAGAGGAAATAAGATGAAATAAATCATCCAGCTGATTCATTGTTGTGTCCCCTCCTACTTGGGCCAATTTCGACCGTACACCTCGGTTTCAGCCAAGAAACGTGCTATTGTAAAATATAATGCAAATTATAATACTTTTACTTTCTAGTTTTGTTTTTAACTATGCTGTGGCAGTGAACGTAAAATAATCATCTAATATTACAATTTACAGGGTGAGTTTTAATTGTCCCCCCCTTTCTTTTTTTACATTTCTAAAAATAACTATCCCAGACCCCACCCAGATATTATTGGGTGGGAAGTAACTCGTTTTGAGGGGTACTCATTTTCGGCCGCCATCTTGGATCCGCCATATTGGATCCAAAATAAATTTTTCAAATGTAAAAGTGGTGTTGTGACCCATCATTTCAAGCTAGATTTTTTCACTGATTACAATGCCACAATCCGTTTTGTAATATATTGATTCGTTCCCAAGATATGAGTACTTTTAATTTATATAATTTCAATCAATTTAACCATTACAAATTGATAAAATAGGCTCATAACTACAAAATAATGCTAGATAGTGATGAATAACCACCATCAGTCATTGTTGAGTTATTTCCACTTAACTTTTGCCAATGTAAATTTTTCGGCCGCCATCTTGGATCCGCCATTTTTAAATGAGGTAAGTTATTTCAAATAAGAAGATGGTGTTGTGACCCATCATTTCAAACTAGCTTTTCACGCCAAATTCAATGCCGCAACTCGTTTTTAAATGTCGTGTTTAGTTTTCAAAATATTGACAAATTTCGGATAAAAATCTAAAAATATATGAATTTTTGAAAAACTAAGTTTCATAGCTACAAAAATACTATATTACATATTAAAAAAATATATCATATTACAAAAACCATCATATTACAAAAAAACCTTATTTGATACAAAATTGTGGATTTTTTATTCAAAATGAGTCATGGTAAAAAAACATTCAAGTCAAGTCTTAAAATACGCTCAGAACGTAAAAATCATGACTTGGGAGTCTTTTTAATAAGGAAAACTAATGAAATACATAAACCGACATATTATCGAATAGTTCTCAATAAATAAATATAGATGCTCCAAATGATCATCAAAAGTGCTCCAATGATTAATTCATTTATATAGCAAATTATATAATCAACATTATTAAATGGAGGTGCATGTTACCATAATTAAACCCTTATGTTATTGTAAAACTTAAATTTTAATAATATTAATCCAAAAATATCGTAAAAACTATCCGTAAAAATTCACAAATATTCACATTTTATTGTTGCTAATGTGCAACAGTGATCTATGTTCTAAGCTTCGAGAATGGATTAATCTAGCGCAAGGAGGGTAATGGAGTTTCCCTGTATTTTGATGCATTTCTTCCATTACAACATTAACAATATCGAAAATGTCAAAAATTGTAATACTATTAAAACTATTTTTATTTTATAAAAAAAAACTATTTAAAACAAGACCATTGTACACACTAGTCAGTTTAGTATCATAGTTCTGTAATATCAGACGAACTCTGGCAGTATTGTATGTTGTCTGGGAATTCAAAGAAATTAAATTTCTGTAATCTATAAATAAATCTTTCAGAAAATTTGATATTAAATTTATATTTTGGACTATTGAGAATAATTTTTGAAGGCCTGAGGGAGTCCACATCATGTCCGAAATTTATTAAACATGCCAAAAAATATCATTGTGATAGATTTAACTTAAACTCTACTTAGAATTTTTTTACTAGTACGTAAATAATTTGAGAAACGGAGGTGCTTTTTATTTGGATAAATGTCCAATACCTCCCAAATCATAATCTTGGGTCAGTCTACCCCCCTCTCTCTCCACAACAAAGGGGTAGGCAGGTGCCTCGGGGAATGACACCCTTTGTTGGAAGGTTCTTGTCAGAATAATTTTATATATAACAGTGGGGAAAAATATTAGTCTCTCAATACAGGAAAACATTCAGAAATGTGACCATACCTAAATATTACGTTTGTAATACCTCGTTTATCTCGTTTATTTTTCATGTATTAAAATTAGTTTTTATTAATAAATCTTGATTTCAAAAAAATTTGACAGGATTTTTAAATAAATTGTAAAATTCTAGTCCCTAATTTCATAGATAAGTAATAATTATTATTCAAAAACCTTTTTCAATATTCGTAAGGTATATTATAATTCCAGATGCTATATATTACTAAAGCTAATTTTCTAAATTTTTCTTTAGGCTGTGCATTTTGCCAAACATAATTAACAGATTGCTGAAAATTACCAACAAAAGTTTTATTTTGAAGGGCCCATGTTTACACACAATAAACATATAGTGTACAAAAATTGTAAACAGAATGGAACTCAATGATCAGGTTTTAAATTAACATAAATACAGATAGTGAATTGTATCCTCGAATTACTGATCATAATATTTTAAAGATCGTTTTAAATGGTTTCTGTGCTCGCTTAAAAGTATGAATGTTTTTGGATCGATTCTTAACAAAAATCGGAGAAAATTTTAATTATTTATGTTTTGAACCCAGGTTTTTGTTTTGTTTACTGAGTTATTAATTAATTATTCTGAAAAAAAACAATAAGTGTTTTTTGTATTATAGTTGCAGCGTACAGGTCATCCACACTTACAATACATTCATATTCCAGTGAAAACACCCATCCACATCTGCATTATGGTCTTAATTGGTAATTGGAATGTGTGTCCAGTAATAGGGGATTAAACGTAACATGGTATTACTCAATGATCGATTCATGCAATTAATTATAGTACATACCTCATACCTCTGGATTCAAGAAGACATCTCATCGCCTGAAATAGTTTGGTTCTACCCTTTAGGCATAGAAATGTATTATACAATGTAATTTACTTTTTTTAAATTTACTTCGATAAAAAATACTGATATTCTATCATTTAAATTGTCGCAGTATGATGCAAATCTGGATGGTACATATCTTTCTTATAATTTTAAAAGAATAAAGCTTTATCCTTAAAATTATATGGTTGATCAAAAGTGTGGTAGCTATTACCAAAACTAAAAATAATGGCAAAATAGATTTCGGAATTATTTTATATTTACCATTTTATCCAATTACTACAAAAAAGTTTGATAGTGTTTATAAATACACTTTTTTACTACTCCCTGAAATCTTTATACCACACGCTGTATTTTTCCCAAATGGCTGTAGTTTGCATAGGGTCATATTATGACACTATTACACCTCGCTTCCATGCAACATTCACGGAACCATGTTAAGCATATCTATGTGAAATATTTTGTGAAATGTTTCGGCAAGAAAGGCAAAATCTAGGACTCTCTTAAATACATTTTTGGCGGTAAGTTGCAGAAATGTTTCAGATGATTTTTTGTGTTCTCCTGGTTTTTTATTTCGTTGCTATCATGGTAAGTCATTAGACTAATGTTAAAATTTTACAGGTTTTAAATTAATTTCATTAAACTTTTTTTATTTTTTTTTTTTGCCAAGTAACCTGCATAGAATGTGTTTTTGAGTCATGATTACTTATTTTTCAAAGGAAATCCTCGAAGCCGTTGTTGAGATGACTGTGCAAGCAAGCAGTCAAGCAAACATACAACCATGAAAACATTGCTCGTATAAGAGCATAGGATTTTTTTTTAATTTTAAGCATAAAAACCCAGTTTAACAAATTGAATCAGTTACTTATAAACGTTACCAACTAAACTTTGTTGCAGTAGAGGCGGTCCATTTGGCCAACCAACTTTGTCAATACGGCTACTTCTTCCCTGTCAGCGACTCCAAAAACCTGGTCGTCAAAGATGACAGCTCCCTCTACAGGTTTCAGGTAAATGAAATCAAGTCAACATTTTTTTTATTCATCATAAATTTACAGCTGAGTATATAATGATAGAAAAAAAATCACATGGATCTAGTTTCACATGGACCTGTGCGTGATTTGAGTCCATATCTGGCTGTGCAACAATAATAAAATTAAATTACAAGCACTCTTTCTCATAGAGAAAAAAAATAACAAATGAATTACAGCTAAAAAAAGTCTGGCTGCTTGAAATAACCCTCTATGCCGAAAAAGTGTTTACCCAAAAACATGACTGCTGGACCATTTGAAGGAAACCAAATTATTTCCTCTTTTGCTTGTAATTAATTATAATAACAAGCAAATCATCTGTAAATGTCTATTCTATGCTTATACTGTTCTCAAAGAAACATTTAAATAAATAATTATTTCTATTGTCTACTGTGGGAGTCAAATTAACTGTTATCTTCATTAAGAATGCTATTTTATATCCAACTTAGACCTTTGGGTGACTCCTTCATTATCAAGTTTCGGACTAAGATTCAAATTTGGAATATCATCACAAACAATTTTACATTTATAAACCATCATGAATGAAATTAATAAATTCTATAGTTAAATAACCATTTTGAATTGTGATAGGATTTGAAAAAATTTTATTGATTGATTAAGCAAAATCCCTTTTACTTGAAAAGCTTTTGAGGAGCTCAGAATAAGACACCAATATAATTTTAATATTTAAAGTTAAATACACTTTGAAATAGAGTTATGAAATACAAGTTACAATGCCAAAACCAAGAGCTCTCGGGCAGAGGTCACGTTTCATTTTCTTGCTCCGACTGAAGTAAGTGCAATCTTAGGAGTGGTTCATTTTCATTTGGACTGTAAATATCACTCTTTTGTGTCTGACCTACACATCATTTTTTCCCATCTTCTTTTCCACTAATACTAGTATCATATTTTCTATTCATTTTATATCAACAACACACAATATTAAAAATTATTTGTTTCTCTCATGAAGGAAAAAAGTAATGATAATATGACAAAATTTCCGAATTGTAAACAAATTTCATAGTTGTATAATTTTTCATTTGTATATGATGGAAAAATTGCAAAATACAAAAATTGTTGTAAAAGCCGCTTTTATAAAGCAGAAAAAAATCGGTGTGATTTTCTTATGGCTACAGCACAGATAACTACAGTTTTTCATAAGTATAAAGCCAATAATAAAAGATTAAACCATTCACTAGAAGATTAAATAAAGGCCAATTCACAGAACTCAAAACATAATTAGGAAGTAATTTTGTTTAAATTAAACCTCTGTTGTTTAAAATATACACTCCACAAGTTTTAAGATCTTTAATTTAATTATAAATAGTTGTCAACGTCAGTGTTGGCATGCAATGAGTACGATGTTGTAGGGAGTTTGATTAACCAATTTAATTAAGGTCCAAGTAGTTAAAGTCAGGATATAAACCACTGCTATAGTGCAGCTATTATTGCTGAACTCGGTAAATATACAGGCTATATGCTTCCCTCTCTCGATGACCTACATTTTCTCGGTTCAAGAAACAGAAGCACACATTCATTTAATTACATTTCTATTCATAGTTCTTCCATACATTAGTAATCCGTTTCATGCATTTTGTACTTTCAACAAATTTTATATGAATGATATTTGCTATAAATGTAACTTTTTGTTTGAGTAGTACCTGAAGGAGTCATGTTTGGATGAATTTTTCATTCAAACGTGGCTCCTGTAGGTACATTTATAAAGCATATACAGTCTTAAATTAAAAGCTTTTTTATGGTATAAGAAATTTAGCTAGTTACATACTTCTAACATGGAACTTATATTAATTTTTCAATCTTGTTACTAAAATATGTGTCTGTTAGATAATCTTTCACACTATAGTCAACCAAACTCAAGTTATTTTAGCTTTCTTTGAACTTATGATATTAAATTGGATTCTGTTTTAAAACTATTACAATGTTCCAAAACTAAAGTTTGATGCTAAAGAAATGATTATAGATTTTGAAAGTGAATAATTGTTACCACGTGGAACCAATAAGTAAATACAAAATTAAGCGGTTTGACTTTTTAAACACTTCCATGTTCATATTCTACAAATTTGAAGATTCTCTGAGGCTATGCTTGTCACCCCATGATTTGGATTGGTAGTTTATCTTTTTATCATGTTACAGACTCCTTACTACTGGCCGTGGCAGCATCGGAGTCCAGACAATGTGGAATACGCAATCTACTTGTGCAAACGGACTCTGCGGAACAAGCAGCGCCACGGTCTGGAGGAGTATGAAACCGTAAGTTATCGTAAAAGAAAAAGTTGTTAGTTTAGTATTAGGAGTGATAACTTAAAAATGTATTCAGCTCCTGAGTAGCAAAATGCGGACCATTTCTCTAAAGTGTTTCAAGTGCCTATGCTGCAGGCAGAAACAAAGTGAGTGCTTTGAGGTAAATTGGTCCACATTTGTCACAATGGATGAAACTGTTAATGCAAAAGAGGACTGAACACTAAACATGTACTACTATCAGAAAAAATATTCATTCCTTTTTTTCTAGTATTGCTGACCCATCTTTTACTTGTGATAAACAATGTGAAAACAATTGGTGAACTGTAGAGGGATCTAATTATTTGACTCTATATATTGAGAATGCCTCAGTCGTTTCAATATAGTCACAGATTTAAGTTGTTAGTTATACGTCTCAAAGTGGACAATACTTCTCAGATTAATGATGATCGAAATAATTTTTTCTCATAAATTTAGACCTGCTTAGTAAATTTGTATTTTTTTAATTTACTTTGGCTAAAAGTCATTTTAAAGTTATTTTATATTTAAATCTTAACTTTACAATCCAATGTATGTACCTTAGGAAGGTTGTATCGTTAGGTAAGATCAAATATTAAATACCAGCACATTAATGATTTTAAACGACCCAGAGGTTTCTATTAATGATGAAATTTTAAAGAAATAATTATGAAATAGCAAACCACAATCATGGCTTTCATAGACAGGATTGTATCAGAACCAATTAGAATTGATAGCAGGACATTGTAATTGCTGTAGTAAATGTGTTAAGGACATTTGATGATTTATGGGCTAGTTACAAAGTCAATCCCTAGTCACTCTTAATATCAATGTGTATCTTAATATTAGATAGAGAAATTAATTCAGTGGCGTTTTTTCAGGAAGCTCTTGCATCCCTCAAAAAGACTCTTCAAAACAAGTGGGACTTCATTTCAATGCAAGCTGAAGAACAGGTGAGTAATAGAAGTGTTTTAAGTAGTATTTTAACTCATATAATAAAAAAAAGTTACTACTTGATAGCATGTTCACCAAGTAGTACAGGTCTTAGGACAGATTGCCATTCTACTACCTCTGCCCTGACCATTTGTTTTCTATTTTATCCTTGCTTTGTGATTATATAACCATCGTGTGCTTGTGCTATCTAACTACCACTAGTGATATGGCTTTTCATGCTGCTCAGTGAACATGGAACACCAATGTAAAATTTCTCTCAGTTATAGAAGAAGTTTTTTAGATGCCTGTTTAAGTTTATTTTATCTCCTTTAGTTCAAAATCAACTCACTTGCCATTTGAAACTTGCCAGTTTCAGTCATGAAATATGAGTCCTTTGTGCAATTTATTGCATTCTTTGGACTTTCAACGTTAATTTCATTATTGGGCTCAATATTTACTTTCAGAAATTCATAGGCAATCAGGTCATGAAAAATTTAAAATTAATCTTTATACATTCATTTAATTTATGTTTTCAAAGAAAACAATTTAATTAACAAGTTTTTTTTAATCTCAACAAACTAAATTACAGTGTGGGCGAAAAGTCCCTTTCCGCTTTTGCAAGATTTTATCACAGCAACCCAAGTTTTATGAATGATGTTATTGAGAGTAATAGTTTGTGAATGAATTTTTGGGTGGAGGGGACCAGGAGCAAAAGAGATGGATGAAAATCTCTACCCTCTGCTAGGATAACTAAAAAATCAACTGTTATGCATAAAAATATTATTTATTAACTGCTAATTTTTTAAATTTTACAAAAGAAGATCCCTCCTTGCATCCAATCATTACCAACCAACAGTTTTATTCTGTGTTATATTCTTTTATCCATTGTTTTCGACAACTCTAGGGTGAGAGCAGAACTAGGACTTTCTGTCAGACTTTTTGTCCATCTTCAAACTTCTGAACCCCTCCTCCGACTCAACTACTCTCAATTTCAATTTACTCACAAAATTTGGGATTCTCATGCAAATTTTGGCCACTCGTCACAGAGGAACTATACCCTCAAGTGTAATAGGCTTGTTTTGAAATCATTGCTTAACCTTCACGCCAGATAAACAAATGTGAAAAAATAAAAATTTTACTATAACATTGTTAATCTTCACATCTATAGCTTATGAAAGTCAGTAGTAAAGTGAATCCACTGTGAGCTTAGAGTTCCTTGAAATAGAGTAATCTATCTATTATCAATGCAATGCCTTAATTAATTTGTGAAGCACGAACAACAAATACAGTACACCTCGGATTATCCGGATTAATGTGACGGAACACCGATCCGGATAACCAAAAATCCGGATAATCTGAGGTCATTACAATATCACCTAAAAAATAACAATTGCGTAACATTGCGTAACATTGCGTAGCCTTTGTTTCTGTTCTGAAGTTAAAACCACTTTTTACCTTTTACAACGACTCATTTTGAATGAAACTCAATAACAAAGAGTTCACATACCACATCAAGTGACAGCAATAAACCAACACGCAAAATTGCCTAAGGCTAGAGGCCTTTGTTGATTACTACTAGCACCCCAAGTAGCAAACCAGGAAACCACGTTTACGAAAATGCTGTAACGTGTTGTTTAGGCAATGCGAATCCTTCAATTACAGTTCGCGCATTATATCTCCGGCTATGACCACTACGCTACTAACCGTATCATATGATATTTTAAACATATGATTTTGGTAAACTGCGTTTGACACACATCAGGGCTGTAGAACAATGTTTTCAGAAAAGCACCCCCTCTCCCCCCATGCCTTGCAACCAGCTGACTCTGTCATAGTCGGAGATAATGCGTGAATTGTACAGTGATTTCAAATGCTTACAGTAATGTATTACATTTGCATTTTACTTTTAGAAGGCGCATTTCACTCGTAAACTCGCTAAAATCAGGTTTTTGCCATAATTTTAACTTTTTAATTTCTCGGAGAGGCCGGTCCGGATAATCCGGGATCCGGATAATGTGGGGTCCGGATAATCCGAGGTGCACTGTACTAACATGGCATGTGGATGCGGTGTTCCCCATTAAGGATTAATGTATGCAGTGGTAATAACTATGTTCATCCACAGACCAGTTCATAATTAATTGGCGATATTGCAGTTTGGATTCCGCGTTAAATTGTAGGTCCCTCAGTTGTCATTGGCTATCAAGCTATCAATTAACAGTCCTGTTTAAGGAACATGTAGGCCTTAGTCAGTAATAATACTACAAGATTGCACAAAAATCATCCTACACTCATCTTTCACTCATATTTGCCTTAAAATACCCCTCAATGGTGGTGGTGATCATGAGACCAGTGACCTGAATGAGACTGGTCATGAATGATGACTCTGTAAGCCCTGAGCCAAATTTTTTTGGCGTCTTACAAGTGCTTGTAATGTAATCCACCCTGTCATTGATAACTGGGCTAAGGAACAGAACTGCCTTCGATGGTGCAACTATTCTGGCCAATCATTAGCGAAAAAGCTGCTTCCTGAAACTTCTGCTCAGTTTACAGTTGGCTGCAGAGTCTGGGCAGAAGTCAGGCCAGGCGGGCAATTGCCTTGTTCAATGGACACGGCCATTTCAGGCAATATCTCTTCACTCTTAGTATCACCCATGATGATCCACAGTGCAGACTATGCGGCAGCTCCGTCGAGACTGCAAGTCACATCATCTTGGATTGTGAGAGACTGGGGATAAGGAGAAGAGCCCTCTTTGGTCTCCAGCAACCAGCTAGTATTGGGAAAAAGCTCTTAAGCCTCTTTGAAGGCCCAGTTATAGGGCTGCCAATCTAGCAGTTAAGAGGAGCACAATAAGTTTTGGTTGACGTGCTGAGACCTTGGAGTCTATGTCCCGCACTCCAGTCAATCAATCAATCAACGTCTGATGTTCTTTTCTCCCAGGTTCGGCTGGCGAAGGAGAGGAAGAAAGGGGACAAGATAGTGTCGGACAGCCAGGAGCGGGCGTACTGGCGGATCCACCGGCCGCCGCCGGGCTTCACCTCGTCGCTGGAGCCGGTGCCGGTCTGCAACCGCGGGGGCTCGGGCTCCCGGCGCCGCCGCACCAGCTCCGACCTGCGCCGAGAGGTACAGCGCTCGGCTGGGTTGATTTAAATCAAATAAAATTAAGATATTCTTTATTTCTTTTCTTTTTTCTTTTTTTCTTTTTTTTCTTTTTTTTTAATAAAAGAGGGTGGCGGCCTCTTTTCACCTTGCATTTGCCCCCCCACATGGGCCTCAGGCCTGTGCGTGGAAGTTACCAAGCAAACCCAAGGAGTGAGCCGGTACAGTACAAGGATGAACAGTACTGCTAAAAGTATGCGGCATCATCGGGACTTGATTTATATATAGAGTACAGATAAACAGCGTCATAACACACACTTTTATAGCACCAAATATCAATACTTGGTTAAGTTTTGTATGGAAACCAAGTGACCTGAATGCATGGTTATGAATGATGACTTGATGAGTTTTCTTGTTATGGCAGTATAAAATAAATTTCAACAGAGTTTGTGTTTCAATGCTGAAACTTGAGTAAGCCATCACTACGACAATAGTTTAAAAAAACTTTTGGCAACATATCTTACTTTTCATAAATGCAAAGTAAAGTTGCCAAAACAAGTTTTTAAGTAAAGGTTTGTGTTGTTAAAACCTTTTCTTGCATCATTAATAATAAAGTAGTATATGCATTAACCAAAAAATACTGTTCTCTAGGAATATACAAATTATGTAAACTTGCAACTAGTTTTAAGTTTGTGGATAAAACTGTATACCTTACAAACAAGTCAATTTCTATACAAAGTCAGACATTTAAGGAAAAAATACTTTAAAAGTCTGCTTGTAATTGTAATCTTAGCTTAGATTAGAACAAGTTTAGGGAAATATTTTACAACCAAATACTTCATTTCTAACAACTGAGAACGAATACAAAATCACATAACATATGCAAAACAGTAATTTCATGTTAAAAAGTTGGAAGATAGCTATTGATTTTAACCACTAATTCTGATGAGCTTTAGGTTCAATCAGTCAATTAACTGTTGACCCAACTTTTTACCATAAAATTAAAACTCGACAGGTGGAGTTCCTGCGAGGCTGCCTCAGCCGGAGCCGCATGAAGGTGTCTCAGGCTCTGGAGGGTCTGGTGCAGCACTGCGAGACCTACCTGGAGTTCGACCCCCTGCTGTCTGGCGCCCAGCCCTCCAACCCCTGGCACTCCGAGGACACCGCGTTCTGGCAGTTTAATAGCCCTATGTAAGTGTCTTTCCCTCCCTACAGAGGAAATGTGTCAGTTGATGCCGAAGACGTGATGTTCTGGCAGTTTATGATTATCCTTTGTATCTTTTCCACCCTAGGAAAAAGAATTAGCTAGCTGATGCGGGAAACATTATGTTCCAGCGGTTTAATAGCCTTATGTATATATATCTCCCATCTCCCTAGGGAGAAAAAGTGTCAGCTGATGGTGTGGACTTTATGTTCTGGCAGTTTAATAGCTCTATGTAAGTATATTGCTTGCCCAAGGGAGGAAAAGAATCAGCTGATGCCAAGAACCTCATGTTTTGGTAGCTTGATAGTCCTGTGCAAATGTGTCTCCTACCCTAGAGGGAGGATGCAAACTTGTAGATAGAAAAAACGGTAGTACTGAAAGAAGCAACTTGGAACTTGTTTTGTATTGATGTTATATTTGTGTCAATAGCCTTTAAATAAGGAAGGGGACCTCCCATCCTTATGGTCGAGTTATGACTTTTTATTTTAGCCAGGATTTAAAATGGACATAGTTTGGCCATGTCACCAACAAATAGGGTGCTATATTATTTATTTAAGCTATTCATGTAAATCAGTAAATTAGAACGGTTAGGCTCGCTGTCATTAGTTTTGCAAACGTTTTTTAATTTATAAGAGAGATATGGGTATTACCCCAGATTTTGGCCAATTCTGCTCCCTCGAGGGAGATTTCAAAGACAATGTGTACTGCATTTAGCACGCCTAATATCTTAGTACCCAACTGATGTAAAGCTAGTGATTTAGAATGCTAGATTGTTTATTTTGTCAAGGTGAACTTAAATCTAACCATTAAATTTGCATAAAATTAATAAAAGAATATCAAAACTTGAAAATAAATTTTATTTTGACAAAAACTTTCTCAGAGTAAACCGATCTTGTTGATTTCCAAACTTGATATCATGAATGTTGTTTTATATGTTTGTTCCAAATTTCACGGAGATCGTACCTTTTTAACAAAAGTTATCAAGCCTATTGTAATAGCTCCTATAGCAACTATAGTGGGAGATTTTTTTCACGGTTTTGCGCAATTCTATGCATTAAATATAAAAAAGAGGTCTTAAATTGAAAGGTGATGGATTTAAATCAGAATTGCTACTGCTACTATGTTGGAAAACGGAGGCAGCTGGACTGACAATCCCTGTTACTAGATTTTGATTTAAATAGAACAAATGGGTATGATTGTGTATGTTTTAAGGCTACCTCTGCGGTTCAGTATGAGTTCTGAAATTACCTAATTGATACCTATATTTCAGTGTTGAAGTGCCTACTGAAAAAAGAGTGAAAAGATGGGGCCTTTCCATGGAGGACCTGGTTTCAGATCAAACAGGTAGTTACTTCAGAGTTATCATTGCTTTGAAATATTTTAATGTTAATACTGAAAGAGGCAGGCCCGATTCCATAACTGGGCACAATGGGCACCTGCCCAGGGGCGCCAGGGTTAAGGGGCGGAAAGAGGGCGGAAGAAAAAAATAGACGGACGTCAACTGAGTTCGACCTCAGAACTGCTGAGAGGGCGCTTGCGCTCTTGACGCCTCATGTAAATTTGCCCTCTCCTCCTCCCAACCACTGCCACCAAGCCACCCGCCCCTTTGTATGTGTTTTATTGGCATATGTACAATATTGTACTTGCATAAAAGTAATATTAAGAGAAGTAATTCGAGTGGGGGCGTTGTCTGAGAGTTTGACCGTTTGACCTTGGAACTGTTGCGAGGGCGCACATGCGCACTGCACACGCTTGCTCGCGACGTTAGGCCTATTTGTTATACAATTGCCAACTGGCCAGCCCGGGACACGGCTGGTCCATAGGTGGTGGATAATGGAAAGACTCACCAATTTAAGGTGGAGTTAAGGGAGAAATCCCTTCCGAACCAAAACTGGCAAAGACTACGGGACCTTTTATATAGGCGACCATATTTTTATATGGTCACGGTCATGGTGACAGATCTGCGTCCTGACATAAAATATGAATAATACTTCAAATGCAGCGATTTTGCATGTTCACATATGGTGACCCGGTGACAGTGACTTAACAAAAACAACAGGGATCGGCAACGCAATGCCGTGGCCGATCGCTTATTGTAAAAAAGGCCTTATGGTTGGGGGGGGGGGGGGGCGCACCAGTTTAATATGCCCATAGCGCCAAGAGGGTTAAAAACGGGCCTGAAAAGAGGAACTATTCTGTTTAATCATAGAAATACAACTCAGAAAGAGGATACAGCTCATCCCAATTTGTTTTACGTGGATGTAATAGAAATGGGATCTTAGTTATTATTGTAAACAAATCTGATTGACTATATTCAGGGGCTCATCTGCTAGTGACAGACACAAATAAATGAATATGAGTGTACGTTTTCAATCTGAATTAACATATACTTATAAAAAATATCAAATAATAATTCAGTGAATTATTCTTGATGTTAATAAAATATTCATTTCTTTCAAACATACATAATTATAAAAACTAAAGTTATAAACTTCTCTTATTTAAAATGTTAAAGTACAATAAATTCTTTGTCCAATAATTATGGAGTATTCAATAACACTCTCACAAGATCAAATTCTCAATATATTTTATAACAATTGAAGAAACAATTAAACAAGAACTAAAATAATTAATTAGTTATAATCAATCAAAGTATAAGAGCAATTTAACTTTAAGGCAAGACTGTACAATCTTTGAATAAAGAGAAATGATAAAATATGAAAGCTGCCTTGCCACAGAAATCAGGTGCTACCGATCAATAATGTACTGTATCCCAACTGAAAACTCATGGCCCAGTAAACAATAAAACAATTTAGGTGACACTGAAAATCTTGATCTTTTTACACTCAACCATTAATGAAGAATAATCAAGGCACCCCGTTCTAATTCATGTAAAGTAGGCCTATATTATATTGAATGTGTTTGCTTTCATTTTCCAAATGCTTTGCTAACACTAGTCACACATGGAATCCAGCCATGGCTGAAAAATGGGAAATTCTGATAGAATCGTAGAGGAACAAAACAATTACCGAGTAAAAATTAAAAGGAATAATAATTAATCTGCATCACCTTTTTTATTTTCAGGCATCCAAGAGTTTACGAACTATCTACGTAAGGAGTATAGCCATGAAAATATTCGGTTTTGGATGGCTGTAAAAGATCTACGTAGAAGTTCACATTCTCAAATTCCTCAAAAAGTTCAAGAAATCTATGAGTAAGTAATTTTTTTATTCTTACTGCAGATGTTTTGTTCCCTTCCAAAAAAAAAACCGGAAACGGGTTATACTTGTGGTTACAGTATTATTTCACCTCTTATTTGAAGATAGTTTCTAGTAGAATAATGCCTGATGATAACAATTTCAACCGATATTGTTTTGAAAAAGATTGCAACCAATTCTATTACAAATTTTTATCATGGCTATTTTAATTGTTGATGAACCACATTTTTCATTTGGCATTTCATTGAGAAATTATATTTTCTCTTTTAGTAGATTCACAATCATGTCCCCAGAGTATTTCTTACAAAAATAATCCCACATAGTGAACCAAACATATTTCCCCTGCACTTCCCTTGCCTAACTCTCACTCATAACAAGAGTCTGCTAGAGGATAATCTTCTAATTTATTTCTCACACAACCTGACAACGCCACCTCAACTCTCATCAGTCTACAGCATCAGGTTCAAAGTATAATTTTCTTGTACCCTCACATTACACTATCAACAGAACAAAAAACACAAAATATCTAGATACATAGCACTTACTCTTACTCCCACGGCCATTTGAACCCCAGCAGGGTTTTGGCCTCGCCAACAAGTGCCTTCCATCTTTCAAGATCCCTTGCCTCCTCCGTCCTGCTCCCACTTTGGCCAGATGTGCCCTCACGCCGTCCCACCATCTTGTTTTGGGTCGTCCTGGCGGTCATCTTCCTTCTGGTTTACTTCCATCATCTTCCATCGTTTTCCATCCTAGTTTAGTATGTTTCAGATACATAGCAAACAAACAAAAATAAAAATGAAACGAAAAAGTCCCTTAAGAGGGGGTCCAGTCCCACGCGACTACCTGCTTCTCCCATAAGACCAATGTTAACTTTCAAAATTCGGTACAGCGTCAACCACACAACAAAAATCTTAATTCATAGCTCATTTGAAGGAACAAAAAATTATGTAGCGATTTCAGCGAGCAGAATTTTGATATCAATTTTGGAATAATTTTTTTAAAATTCTGAAAATCTCCATTTTAATGATTTATTTACCACAAAAAAACCTATATCAATATTCTGCTCATTGAAATCGCTAGATGATTTTTTATTCTTTCATATGAGCTAAAAATTAACGATTTTGGTTGAGCGGTTGAGGCCGTACCGAATTTGAAAGTTAACATTGGCCTTATGGGAGGAGAAGGTAGAAACATGGTATTTTTCGTGACTGGAGCCCACTCTTAGAAACACATTTTCGCGCAGGGAGTTCCTGGCACCCGGCGCGCCGTGTGAGATCAACATCGACGGGAAGACGATGGAGAAGACGCAGCAGGAGATGCGGAACCCGACGCGGTGGACGTTCGACTATGCAGCCGAGCACGTGTACACGCTGCTGCTCAAGAAGGACTGCTACCCGCGCTTCATCCGCTCCGACCACTACAAGAACCTGCTGGCCGCCGGCATCCAGCCGTCAACCAAGAAGAGGTAACTATGGATTACTCGGAAGGTCTTACTTTCATCTTCAATCCATAAAACACCAATGTGTAAAACATCATCGATGTATAAAACATACATTTCTTGTATACAATTTCATTCCCAATTTATTCCGTTCTATCTAGCATAAGCTTTCACTTAACAACCAAACAACTTTTTCTTGTTTTAGATCTAAAAGTTCTAATTTCATAATCTTTCATTTTTTTGTTGTCTAAACATACATTCCATTTGAGCATATTATGAACCATAAAAATACAGATATGTAACTGACCAAGTCTATTGTAATACTTTGTCGTATTTAATGATGGAAAAAGATCTTGAATCTTACTCAAAAAAACCTCTTCAGGTTTTTCTGCTTCAGAGGTGCCAGCAAGAAAAAGAGTTTGACGAGTGCCTCTCCCAACCTTAGCGAGCTTCTTTAAATGTAAAAGTGCTAATTTTCTGCTTTTTTTGGGTGAACATACATATTTATATTTAGCTGCAAAAGATGAATATTTAGAACCATAAAAAGACTTATATGTTACTGACAAAGTCTAATTGTAATACTTTATATTCTATTCAATAATGAATAAAGATCTTAATCCTTACTCAAAAAACCTCTTCAGGTTTTTCGGCTTCGGAGGCGCCGGGAAGAAAAAGAGTTCGACGAGCGCCGCCCCCAACCTGTCCGGACTGCAGGCGGCGGCGGCGGCGGCGTGCAGCCAGGCGGCGGTGAGCCGGCGGCGAGGCAGCGACCGGAGCCTCACCGGGTCCGCCCACGAGCTCGCCGTCAGCGGGATAACCCGCGACCGGGTCGGCCACTCTCACAGCCAGAGCAACCTCAGCGACATCCCCTACAGGTGAGAGACCCGCCCCCCCTCCCCTTCCCAGCACGACCCGCTTCGGCTTTGTGTGCTTTCGGACGCAGCTTTTACTTAACGATGTGCGCCTGAGAATACAGCTGATTGTGTCTTATTTAAGGTAGTTAATGTAGTTTTATGAAAATACAGGAGGATTAATAAAACTATGAAACGGGAGAGGGAGTGTAATTCACATACTTATCATTCGCTAAAGTTAGGCCAACACCACAAAGGCAAAGGTAGACAAAAACATATGAGGAATTCCAAAATCTCCAAATTTAAAGTCTGACAACTAATAAACTTTCAGAACAAGATAAAACAACAACAAACCAAATGATTCATCCACAAGACGACGTCATGACAAAAAAAGTACTCCAGCCAAAGTTATACCTGAAGGGATCAAGCGAACTACAATCGTTGATTTTTGTTTGTTTCTGAGACGGATATGCTTGTCACTGGCGAAAGATAAGTGAAATTTTCCTCCCTCTTCATAGTAGTACTAGTTCCACTGTAGGTGGTTTGAGAAAAAAATTTTTAACAAAACACCAAAACATTAATCAAAGGACAAAGACACAAATAAATTACTATTTGGACATCTGAAATTGAAGCATAAATATTTTGAGAGAATGTCATGCCGAGTAGGTATTCGAGGAGAGGTAACCTTCTCTCAAACCTTCTGAATAAAGAAAACAAGATGTTATGATCAGCAGACGTCTCACAATCAATTTGTGAATCCTATGTCAGGGAAAACAGTTTTGATTGAATGAATAAATATTTAATAAATTTTATTTGCTCTCTTTTGAGTTATGCATGTTATCTTTTTATTAAACAATTAATAAAGCCTCACTACTATGGCTTGCTTTTATGGCAGACTGTTACTTTCCATGCACTATTTGTATATAGTCTATGATATTGGGCTGAGATATTTTCAGGGCCGTTTGCAGCATTCTAGTTTGAACCAGGTTTAAGGTAATCTAGATTAAGTGTAATTAAAATCAGCTGATTGAGTTTATTTCTACAATTTGGATTATATGCTGTATCTGTAAAACTAACTTTTATTTCAAACTTGAGATTAAGAAAAAAAATAGTTTAAACCAGATTGGTGCAAACGGCCCTCAGACGTATAACAGATTCACCTAAACCTTAATCCTCCTCATGGTTTGACCCTCTATAATTAAATCACTAGCAGCAGTCCAATTTTGCTGGTACACAGCCATAAGTTAATTTTATTCCCTCCTTTCACCCCACTACTGTGTTGAATACAACCCATTTATACAGTTCAAAGAACGAATCATGATTTAAATAAATAGTATTTCTTTTTAATCATATCGGGTACATGGCAGGTTCAAAGAAACAATTCTACAGGTAAAATACCTTATTCTGTCAGTGATTTACTATCAACCGAAGAGCCGGCGACCGGTTTCGACCCTACAATCCTTTAAAGGATGACCCCATTGTAGGGTCGAAACCAGTTGCCGGCTCTTCGGTTGACACTGACGGACTAAGGTATTTTAACCTCTAGAATTAATTCAAATAGTGATCGGAGGCAAAAAACATCAAATATGAAATCAAAGAAACAGATTATTAACACAAATTGGAATGACATAATCCAAACTGGTGGGCAAACTTGCCCTCTCATTGTCTGGTAGAAGAATATTAGTCGGTATTTTGGAAAAGTAGCTATTTTCAGATTCTTTGTGGTTTCAGGAAGTTTGAGGTAATGGTATAAGTATATTTTATCAACATACTGGAATTATTTCCATGGAAGACCAGGTTGAAAACTGTCAAAAAGATTAAATACATGATCGTTTTATGTCAAAGTAAAGTTCACATTCATTTGCTAAAAAAACAATAATGTTATAAATTATTTCAAGTTAGTAAATATTATGCTAATTATAAATGGTAAGGTATTTTCATTCTGCTGTATATGCTTGATGCTTGATGGCTGGAACTGTGCACAATTATGCAACATTTTTACGTTTTTCACAACATTACATCATTTTTAGTTTCTTATTATTAACTATTTTCTTTATATTTTTTCTAGAGAATATTTTGGTTACCTTATTAATTTTTTGCTTTAAATAGTTTAATTTTTTTTTAATGTCAATGTTTATGTGTACATAAATGTTCAGAATTTACTATATTGTTGTATTTTTTGTCTGTTTTACACTTTATAAATTAACTTCATATTTATATTTATAATTTGATATTTCTATTTTGGAACTTTAAACATCAACATACTACATAGTAATATAAGAATGCAAAGCCATTTTAAATGTATTCATACTTATTAAAACATTATGTACCCTAGATCAAATTCTTATTTGAAGAACATAATTTTTTTGGTGTCTACACTTCTACACACTTTGTAAAAGGTCAACTAAAATAATTTTATGATGAAAAAATTATTATGTTATCTTTGTTCAATATATTTATTGAGGACTTTAAAACTATTCTAAACTCATTATTACAATTTTGCACCTACTCATGATAGTTAAAGTGGGACTAAATTTAAAGGGTTCATATTATAATGTTGCCTTTTCATTCAAGAGGACGATAATTATTGTTACTATGGAAGATTAAATGCTTGCAGAGTACTCCCTTATCCTTTACAAATGACACATTTAGAATAACCTTCTATCAATGAGACATTCCAGAATATTAATCTTGTTTTCTCAGCACACATATCAACCAAAAACTTAAAACATGCTCAAATAAAAGAAAATCTATTAATTAAATTATTTATCCATGTCCAATGTCGAGTCTAAATTAGTTTGTCTACATGTGCCATCCGTAAAAGAATATCAAAGATCTCAAGACAGCCTGCAGGTAGTTTAATTCTGGAAAATGGTTTATTCATCTCCTTCAAAAGCTTAATTTGTTTGCCAGTTTACTTCCCGAGGTCTTCCAGTGGACGGTAGCCTTTACAGTGACCGTAGGTAAGGGTAAGGTCCCATGTTTCAGAGGCGACATGTCCCCCGTTCAGATTCAAAGTTCCTGGTCCAATTTGTAAGTCTGAGACAACTACGTGTGTAGTTAGCGTTTTCATATCTCTATGTCAGTTTGTAAACTCTGTGTTTCTTCCAGGTTTGGTGTTTAACATGAAAGTGAATGCTGAAAACTGTTTAAGAGTCATTCTTGTTTTTCTTAAATTAGCATGGTTTAAAATAAATCCACTTTTAAACCGTCATGAGAAGAGATTTTGGGTTTAGTGGCTAAAAAGATGGTGTTATTTGAAACAATGGAAGAAAACAAATCCTGGCTGTGAATCAAAATCCTTTCAAATCTTTGAAAAGTTTTTTTATCCATAACTCAGCAACTGAAACTTAATTTTACAACTTTTATCTTGAGACATGTCATGTGTGTTCTTTATTAGCATAAAAAGGATCTGTTCTATCTTAATTCTTCTGATGTTGTAGTTCTTCCTTTGAACACAACTCTTATCTAAACTAATTGCACTTTTAAATTTTCTCTCTTATTTTTTTACTTCCAACACAACGTTTGAATTTCCAGAAATTTATTAATTTTTCTTTTTTTGTAGTGACTGTTTTCTTGTTTGTTGATGTATATTATTTTCTGCCATTATTGTCCCCTATGTGTACATTTTCTCTACCCCTTTCAAAAAAGATTACGGAAGGGATAACCCCCCAAAAAAAAAATCAATAGGGATTTATTGGTCACAGGTTTACTAAGAATAACATTCAAGTATAGATAAAAAATCTCCTTTTACACAGCCTTTTCTAACTTAAATACACAGTGCTACCCATCGATGTATAAACCACCAAAGATTTAAAAAATATCCATCCTGCTAAAAACATTTTATTCTCTGGGCCCTTTAATGGTTAGTGCAAGCAAAATATAAAACTTTTGCCCTTTTAATAGGTTTTTCTTGAGTTTTCTAAAAACTTATTATTGAGCACAGCACTTTGTTCTTTCAAAGAGTTTAAAGGCAATAAAAATGAAACTAAATAATTTTTATTTTCAACTAAAACAAAGGGTAACTAACAAAATTCAAAGAGAGGTTTAAAAATAGTATACTAATGAAAACATTAGCCCCTTATTACTATAAAATAATTTTGCAGAATCAATTTTTTTTACTTCTAAAAATATTTTTGATTTCAAAAAAATGTATCCACTTTGAGGAAATTATAAAAATATCTTGTTTAGTTAAAAAAACCTTAGTAACTATTAACTAAACCACCACATCCAGTTGCATATTTAAATAACTCTGATACATAGCATTGATACAGTAACTATCTCTCTCAGGTAGATTTTTGATAAGTGGTTAGTTTTTCCATCTCTTAAGATAAAACAATATTGTACTTGAATATTAAAAGAATAAAAATTTAAACATGTTACAAAGACCTAATAAGGTATACTCATTTAAAAATTGCGGCTATTTATTAAAAACTAGCAGTTACCCGCAGCTTTGTTAACAAATAACAATAAAAACCAAAACATTAGTACATGAATTAAAAGTGCAAATTTTATAAATAATCCACTGTAATATATTTATATACCTGCTCATTTAGATATTTTGTATTTTAAAAATAAAATGTTTCAAGAAAATTAATGAATTTAATTTGGTTTTATTTTACCGGTCAACTTCTAATGAAACCTATTTTAATAATTTTTCTTAAGGTAAGGTTGTCTTCTCCTCTTTTGCTTAGTAACTATTTAAATTTATTTTGATGAATGTAATCTTAATGTTTTTTATTCACTTAAACTTTCTGATTCTGGCAACTTATTTTTAATGATAGCAAATTAATAAAATATCCGTAGTAAAGTGTTACTGTGAACATTTATAATTCATGAAGAAAAAAAAAGAAAAAAGTTGTTTATTTAAAGTTGAGTTAGCCTGTATCAATAACTCAAACAAAAATTATTAACAACTGGTTACAAATTTCATAAAAAATAAACTTACAACACTACAGTCCATCCGATGTGAGAAAAATTGACCTTAAAGAAAATCAAGATGTATACGTTATGACTGTGTAAATTTGATCAGCTATACGTATATAAAAAGTTAACAAATAAACAGGAAATATTCTATTAAAACCAGCTAATATTCTAAAAGCAATTTCTCTTAACCACACAACCCTTTTTACACTCACTGGGCACTAATGAGAGAGTTCAATTTTTTGTTTAATAATTTGGTGAATATGGTATCGTAGTTGAGTTTATTCTCCTACGCTGGCTGAGATGGCACTCTGGAAACTGAGTGCCATCTCAGCCAGCGTAGGAGAATAAACTCAACTACGATAAACTTCCTGGCTAAGAAAGACCATGGACGATTCAACTGACGTCCGTCTCAGTGGAAAAGAATATGGTATGTTAATACAGTAATAAAAGTGAATTGAGAAAATATTTTAGATGGCGTAGTTGAAGTTTGTGAAATTAAGAGATATTGTCAGCTACACTGGAGGATTGCCAAATGATAGCTCTGAAAAAACCATTTAGTCTATTCTTCATTAAAAAAAAACCGATGCATCTTTGATAAATATTGTTGCATAACTTCTCAGTAGCAATCAAGCACATCTGAAGAGAAACAAGTAATCGAGTATTTTAATTAGTACAGCCTTAAACTAAAACAGGCATTAGACAATATTTTGTTTCGAAAAACTATTTTTAATTTTTGTTTTGATTTTGATTTTTTGCCATCACTGATTAGTAAAAAAAGTTGCAGGATGTTTCGGGATCAGGAATCAAGTCCCTTCTTCAGGTAAAGAACCTATCATATATTACCAGGAGAATTTGGGACTAAAAATTTAACTAAAACAAAGAACCGTGAATGCAGTCACAAAACACTAATAAAATATTTATATGTTGACACAAGCAAATTTGTATATGTCCCCAAAAATCATAATCAAAACATAAACATCATCCACAACAATTTCAAAGAAATGTTTAATTTGTAAACATAACTCTATTGCCTGGGCTCGCAGGGAGGCGGCGGGCGGCGGGTCATCGGACGAGGGAGTGGAGAAGGACAAGCGAGGCGACGATGTCTGCCCGTGGGACGCAGCCGGGTCTCCAGACAACAAGAAGCTGCACCCGGCAATGGACGATGCGGCGGCCTGCTCCTGGGACTCCCTGGGCCACGCCGGGTCCCGCAAGAATTCGACTCAACTCGACTCAGGCAGCTCCTCGTCGGACATCAGCCTCGCGGTGGCGGCCGAAGTGAGTGAGAGACTCCGGAAAAACTGTAACGTGCAGGACAGGTTCGGTCGGAGGGCGTCGGCCGTGTGTCCCCGCCCCTCCGTGTCGTCTATGGAGGACGTGACGCCCCAGAGGTCTTTCGACTCGTCCTCGTGCGAACCCAACACGAACTTACCTGTGGAAGTTCCTGATAGGATACGTAAGAAGTCGGTGAGCGGGCCGCCCGGACGGAAACAGTCTACGGCGATCGCGCCTCTGATCAGTGTCAGCTCTGTGGCGGAGAATCCGGGCGGGTTGGAGGAGGGGGAGGAGGGAGCGGAGACGGCAGCGGGGATGTATGGAGCATCATCGGCAACAGCAACAACGGCAGCGCAGGGGGCAGCGGCAACGGCAACACAAGGGGCGGAGAAGGAGTCGGCGGAGAAGAAACTGTTGCAGGAAAATATTTCATCGGAGAAGCCGCCAAATCCACATCAGGAGGCGGCTGGGAAGACCAATGACATTTGTCCTTGGGAGGATGAGTAAGTAAATATTTCCATTGTATATCTACTGGATTATGATTGTTAATTGATAGATGATGTAAAAATTCATGTTAAACGTGCAAACAAAAGTTTATTTCACTTGGTTAGTTATTTCAAATATTTTTAACTGTAAGTACAATTTGATACTGTAAAGCTTCCAAAATATGATTTCATTTAGCAGTAAACTGAGTTTCTTAGCGGTACTCCTAAGAATTACCTAAAAATATGTAATTTTTTATATGTTATCTGCTGATAGGAAATAAGGTTCTCATTTATTATATTTTACAACATATTTCATGACCATTATTACTTCCAAAAAAATTTGGGTTTTTTCTTTGTGGAACATTTAAAAATTGTGGGATATTACCATGGGAGAGGCAAAATGTAATGTTCTGGACAGCCTTACTGGCAGGTGGCGAAAATTGTAATCTCCCAAAATGTCTGTTAAATAAACTTATGTTTTGGTAGAACTGTCAAAACTTTGTTTACGTTTCACCCCATTTACACTATAAAAGAATGCCCTGTAATATTTCACCGAGAGATATGTTACGCAATGAAATTCTGGAAAATATTTGCGCAATGCATCAGCTAGCCTTTTTGTTTTGGCAACCTATCATCTTAAATGATTTGTTTACATTTAAGAATGTGTTTCCACGCTTTTGTTGTCGTATTTCATGAATTGTGTTGAGCTTGCAAGCATTTGATATTAGTTGCACTTACGGTTGCAGCAAAATATTTTCTTGTGCATAGTACCTTTTCATAAACAAATGACCATGTGATTTATTACCAAAACATTGCAGATATTAAATACCAATTACGACAACAGCGCACTCACTCACCCGCCAGTAATGCTGTCCAGAGCTATAATTAATTAAACCTTTGCTTGAACAAAATAACTTGGTATTATTATTATTTATGGTTGATAAAGAATTAAGTACCATATTTAAGAACAATTTTATAGAGAATCGCTATCTATTTATATCCTACAAATTTTCCAATTTTCTGAGTTTCTATAATATTCCGTATATATTACACTACTTAAAAAAATAGACCAAAAAGGTTTTGATTTTAGAACACTTCAAAATTATAAACTCTATAAAATATTTATAGATATTCAACCATTTTAGTTTGAAATCCTGATAGTTATTTTAATAAAATTATAGAGGTACAGAACCTTAAAAAGTATGTTTACTAATGAGTAAAAGGGACCTGCCATGCAGTGTAATCAATGTTTCAACAAAGCACCATATTTTTCTCTTTATTTAATTGATGTTAGCTAATTAATTTATTTAATAAGAATTTTATTTAATTTACAACTTCCAAATGCATTTTCTAATTCTATCCATCTATTTCTTTATTTTTCACATTTTACTTTATGAAATTATGATTTTACTGCTTTCTTTTTTCTGCTGACATTAATTATTTTTTACTCTGTTTATTTCTGCAGCACCTCAAAACACAGTTAAGGTCCATGAAATTCATGCCTCCTGCTATTTTGGATTTACAAAGGAACAGTCATTTTTGTGAAAAGAACTGATAATTAGAGGTCCTCCAAAACTGTTCATGAAATAGTTATTGCCTGGTAAGTCTAAAAGGTCATTAAGGTTACAGCATAGGCCTATAATCAGACAATGTAAACACAAAAAATGTCAGATTGTAAACTATTTTGTTTTCAGTAAGTCAAATTTAAAGCTAAGCTAATCGTCCAAATTAATTATTTGAGTGCATGTACCAGCCAATAAAGACAGAAGTTATGATTTTAACATAGAAAAACTAATCAATAAACTATTTAAATAATGGTTTGAAATTTTAATCGAGTTTTGGGGAGACATAAAATTATTTTATCAGGGATTATAACCAATGGAATGGCACAACTCTCACATTCAGATTCTAGGGGTTATGAGGTTTTTTTATCTATTAATAGGAAGGCCTGTTATTAAGTCATTATTTCATGAAAACATGTGCGACAAAACGTACATTGAACGAGAAAATACAAGGATGAACCGTGGTCTGTCTGCACTGACTTTCAATGCACTGCTTCATGTGTCATTGGCGCACAGACCCCACCTTCATTTGAACAAGAAATGTTACTTTGTTTGTTTTTTAAACCACATTACAAAACCCAGGATGTTTGTACAAGACATTTTATGCATGTTAATTTGTTCTCATTATTTCAGGGACAGCTGCAAGGTGGACGCTCCTTTCGTGAAGACATACGTGACATTGGACTACTTGTAACAACTAGTGATTTCTTTACATGGACTCTCCAGGCTGTGTTGAAAGTTGCAAAACTACTCATTTACTAAAATATACCCTAGCCCTCCCTTTTTATAATAAATTACCTTGATTTGAAGACCAACTATGATTACAATTTTAGCTAGAGGTCATCGGTTTAGTTCACTTATGGTTTTGGGTGTAGCAGCCTGTCTTGGAAGTATTTTTCCAGACATTTCTCAGAGAATGGAGTGGAAGCTATGGTAAAGAGTCATGGAGATAGGTTTTGTATGAGGTGATGGGAGGCTGAGATAAAAAGTTGTGGATTAAAATTGAGTAGAAGGCATCTTGAAAATAACCAGGATGACTACTATAAACAGAAAATTTGATTTAGCAACAAAACTCAAGAAAGTTAACTCTCTAGAGTTGAATTGGAATACAAATTGAAAAGGTTATTTTCAGGAGGATTATTCGTGGTGCATGCTCGGGTGCGAGAGCTGCACGGGTGCAGATTTACCTGTACCAAACTGAGCCCTTGGTGCAGGGAAATCCTAACTTCTGCTCTCTCGCACTTGCGGTGAAAATATATATAAAAAATACAAAAAAAGTAGGTGTATTGTTAGTCGGGAAATTTCTTCTATATTGATGTTCAGCTTATTTACCAATATAACCCAAGATGTACGCACTCATGCAATTCTTGCACCTTTGTCTAAGTGTAACGTTATGTGTATTGGTGTAATGATTATAGTAAGTGTTAGATGTACACAGTCATTACATGTATTGTCTTATTGTTTGACGAAGCTTGCATCACGAATAATTCAGGGTTGGTGGATGCAGAGGTAAAGTAACAGGAGTGCAGGGAAGAACTGTTGTTGTTTGGAGTGAATAAATTAAGGTGGTATATGGTTGGTAAAATCACAGAAGGAATTTTTTACAAACCATTAAGTACAGTAGCGAGTTTCTTGATTTGTTTAGAAGTAGTATAATAGTGTATTCCTATGACTATATGATTGAATATGCAGGGGATTGTTAAAACCATTCCCAAAATTCTTAAATGGATTTATAAACTAAAACAAACGACTGAAGTGTATTCCACTGCATCTTTTCTCACTTGTAGAATGGTTGTTTCTTGAAGTTACGCACTACAAGTAAGTAAACACAGCTATTCTGATTAAGAGAGAAAAAGTTATAAAAATATGTGAAATAAGCGAGGAAGTAGGGTAAGCCAGCTTAAGTTGGTTTGTCCCTTGATTTGAATTCAATTATAAATTAATTTGGCCTTTGAAAATCACTCTGCATAACTCCTTTCTTGGTATATTATAACTCCGAAACCAGTTTTTGATATTTTTTATTTTAATCTATTGACTTTTTTTTAATGTATCTAACGTAGTTGCATTTGATACTGTGGAAAGTTAGTCGTCTGGTTTGTTGACTTGATGACTAGTTTTGCAACAAATCATGGCTGGAGAGGTCTTTTACAGCCAGTGTCCTGACCCGCTCCCACGGACTTCTACGACTGAAACCTGCCCAACTTCAGTCCGGCATGTCTTTCAAGAGTTCAAAGAGAACTGTATATTTGTATTACAGCTTGATCTGAAATAGAATCAACTTAACCTGTGAAGGTTCCATGTTTTCTTTAGTTATTTGAAATGTATATAGCCAATGTGAATTGTTTCAAAATCAGAGTGATTACTAAGAAGAGTCAAGTGAAAATGAAATCAGTCAGTTATAAACAGAAGCACTTAAAAACTGCTTAATGGATAGGAAGTCAAGAGTTTATCGAGGAAGTGTACTTCCTTATCATTTTAAAGTGACAGCTTGATTGGTTTTGTTTTGAATATCGTAAGATGTAAGGGAAACCATTAAGGTTTCAAATATCCAAACATATTCTGAGCATTTGAAATATTCATGATATATACATCAGTTTAACTGTAAAGTTTAATTTTGTAATTTACATTAAAAAATAGTTATCACTGTAAAGTAATACTAAGATAGTATATTTGAACGCCAAATAAGTGAAGAAACTTCGGAGGTTTCTATCGAGTTGGAACTTAAAAGTCTGCTGTCGTATGAGAGCGGTTTGTACATGTCGATATATTCCTTGTTGATTTATGTAATTATAAAATATTTTTAGATACGTAGATGTGATTTAACAAATGACTGTTATTGGCTAACTGTAGAGTCTAAAAACAACATAGAATTTATGTTTATGTGTTTTGTTACATTCAAAAATTGCAGGACAATTTCGTAAATAGATATTTCACAATAGTTATATTGTACCTTAATACATGTTGATGTTATTTTTTTATCTAGAGAGCCATATAATATAATGTTTTAACGTTAGACAATACCATTACTCTTTTTTTATAAAACTAGATAGAGTTGATTTTTGAAGTTAATTTCACCCAGTATGTGCTAAGTAAGGCCAAATGATTTTATCACATGACATTTTTAATGTGTTAAATGTGTTTTTTAACAAATTTTGTATTAATAGCCTAAAACAGCACAATAGACTCAAATACAACAAGACAAAATTCAAAATAAATATCTGATTTACATGTGACAAGGCACCTTTTTTGAAACTGGATAGTACAACTTTCTAAAACATTAAATGTTTCAATGATACCCAACAATGCTCAATTTGTTTGCATTAAGTAGTTCGTTGTGAAATAATTTCGCTTTATAGTGCCTGCAAATCCAAGTGTCGATTCTAAATTGTCCGTTGCCAAAAAAAGTGTAATGACACTGTGTGTAGAAATGTCTGTTCTCGAGTAAACGAGTATTTTTAATTTATCGACGCTTTCGCAGCTAACGGTGTTCTGAATGTTTACCATTTTTGTACATCAAATCGTACTTATGAAATGATCGTTCCTGTTCTTAGATCGTGGAATTTCTTGAAACGTTTGACGAGTCGCTGTCAGCTGTTGCGCCGCTTCCAACGGTTGTGTTTTCGGATCGCAATGTGACATTTAGGCCTAAGCGCATATCTGATCCATGTAGAACCCGTGTTGTTGTAGGTAGTTACGTCTGTTGGAGCTTTATGTAAATAGTACCATAGCGGAATGTTTCAATACATATTTTTTGTCACTACAGTTTTTTCATAGTTTTAATTATGTAAGTCTAGCCTAGTCATATTGGTACCAAGTAAATAGAGATAATATGTTGACATTGTTTAATTATATAGGTATGGAAATACAATTAAAAATTTCAAAATGTTTATAAAGATTTATTTAAGATCCCCATAACATCTACCAAGAAAAGGTTTGATAACCTTTATGGGTTCCCAATAAAATTTACTATTAAGGAATCATCACATATAGTAGCAGCTGAATCTAATCCATAATATTATGGGGCAGTCAGAGTAATCCCTCCCCCGTCGTAGTCTATTAGCCGGCCGGCTTGTTACCAATAACTGTTTTATGTTAAGTGTCGTAGTGTGTGCAGTGTTTAGTGTAAACTGCCTGTTTTTAATATTTTGACAAGATCAACATTATTTGATGATTAATTTGACACCAACCCATGACTTGAAGATGGAATTTTAAATTCCGAAACATGTAGTCAACTTATTTGACCTGTTTGGAACTGTCGACAGAAAGGTATTGTAACCTAGTTTTAATTAAAACTTATGTTTAAACTGTATTAACAAGTCGAACGTCCTAGTTACACAGTGCTGGATTTACAAGTAGAACATGGGCCCTGGGCCAGAAAATAACTTACATCGATACTCTAACAAAAAAAGGAAGCAATAGATTTTATCAGTTATGTTGACAAATCCTGATCCCTCAAATGTTCTAGAGCAGCTGCCTTAATTAGATTGTGAAGACCTGTTGCACCTTTTGGAAAAGCTCCCTAAGGGGAATTTTTAACTATGATGCAATGTTTTAGTATCAGCATTGACTTTGAATGTATTCATAGTCAATGGTATCAGCCTCACAATCACAGGACTGATCTAAAGCCAGTCCCATTTTAATTTCCAAGAATAAAACTTCTCCGTTCATCAGTGTAGAACAGTTGACCAAGTCCATTCTGGTTTTTACCTTTCCAAAATTCCTTTGGTGCAAGGTGCATGAAGGCACCCACCTCAACTGCAGGGTCAGAAAATAAGAATTTTTTCTGCCACAAAAAATTTAGGAATATGTTAGGACATTTTCCAGATTTTATTTCTTGTTTTTTTTTAATCTTATTTATTTCAGATTTTATTTGTTTTTCTAAAATTTCATTTCTTTCAAATAAGTGGCTGACTGCAGTGGTGAATGTTGAGACTTAATACGCCATAAGCCATGGGATTTATCTGCAATGGGTAAATCTGGCCACTACTAGGCCATAAAGAGTTATTCTGCTTACCAGCAATATCTCACCAGTTTAGGAAAAAAATAAATTCAATAAATAAGTAAAATCACCGATGATAATCAATCTGTGAATGATTTTTTATTCATTCAGCACTTTTTATTGAAATGCAACTTGCACAAACTCTTACTTAATCCAAGTGAGAAATATCTTAATTTAGACATAGGCTATTACATTTCTGTCATAAAATATAAAAAAATTAATGATGTGTTAGGAATGATTTTTGATCAGTAGGTTGTTTAAGTTTTTGGATTGCACTAGACAAACGATAATTAATTCAACAACTGTATTCAGATACATGTTGCCATCTGAAATACAAATGAAATTATGTCAACTACCCATGATAATAGTTATTTTTGATTCATTATTCGGACTCACCCACCTTGTTTATTTGTTTCCTGAGCCAGTGTAAATCCTGGTCACAATAAGTTCTTGCACATTTAAAAACAATCTGTTTCCATGCACTTCTACTGTGACATTTTGCATAAAAAATAAAAATAATATCACGCTTCCTCAGACATGATGAATGTTCAGGCAGCGATGCGCTTCGACCGTCGCAGACGGGGCTTGTCGCGACCAAACATCTTATTGTGACCAGGATTTACAATGGCTGGACCCCATCCAATAAACAATGTCATTCGGAAAAAATAGCCATAACTACAAGGCCATACACTACAACCAAACAGGGTTACCAAATTAACACAAGGAAAAGAGTTTCAAAAATCTAATAACTAAATTTATTAGCGGTACACAGTACATTAAAATTACAAAAAAAACACACCTATGTTTATATACATAAAACACTTGGCATCGTTCAGTCAGCCGTCAGTAGTATTGGCGGTCGTGTGCGGCTGAGGTCATCGTGAACTGCTGCTAGATGACCGGCTGTAGCGACGGCGGCGGGCGGGGGGCGGGGAGTGGCGGCGGCGTGGTGGGGGGGAGGGGCGGCGCCGAGGCGGGGGCGGAGTGCGGCGGCGGTACCTGGGCGGCGACCGGCCCCCGGGGCCCCACCTCGGCGGGGGGCCTCGACGTGGGGGCGACCTCCGCGGCCGTATCTTCGGCAGCAGCACTGGCGCACACGTGATCTCCTGCCCGTCGATCTGACCTGGACACAGAAAAATACGTATTAACAGAATTACTTCTCACTCATAAGAAATATACGTTTAGTCAATGTTTGTTAATATTGTCTAAGAATCAGAGAACAGGGTAACACGGAAACAGAGAATGTACAGAGAAACTATTATAAAAAATGTCATAATCTGACCTCAGTAAATCCTTCATATTGATTAAATATTTAATTAAAAACAATGAACAATACAAAAAACCCATAACTCATCAGGAGAGCGCTCCAAATAGAATCGGATGCTGAACCTCAAAAGTGCGGAAATACGGGCAGTACAGCAGCAGAATGCAATAGGTGTAGGACAAGATCATATTTCACTTCTATCTTTTAAATATACAGTGCAGGCCTACACCTCAAAGGTTTTAAAAAATGTTTGGCTTACATAAAAAAAAATACTGCAACCTTGAATTCACAAAGTAATAAGCTAATGAGAGAACGTTTTCATCAGCATATAAATGATCAAGATTGTTCAAGTTCCTGGTCACTAGCTTTTAAGACTACTATGGCTATAAAAATTCTTCCTTCCTCTTATGATTAGGCACAAGTTAACTTAATCGATTAAGGAATTTTTTTATATTGCAAAGTTTAAAGCTACTGTGTGAAAAAAATCAATAAGTCGTAGTCCAATTCTTACTTAAATCTTCAGAAAAACAAAGACTTCATTCAATGCTTAGAAATCATGCAATTATGAACGATAACACCAATTATACAATATTCATGCTTTCCATCAGTACACAGCTGTTATCTGGCTTCACATTCACTACCATTCAGGAATTTAAATGACTTAATCAGGAATTTAAATCGGCCAGTAGTCAACCATCTGAGAAAGATCAGTACCCTTTTCCTTCTCCTATATTACAAAAACATATGGATCCGCAGCGATACACTCACCTCCGTCCATGTGTTTCATCGCGTTCTCCGCCTGTTCGGCGGTCTCAAACTCAACGTAGGCATACCCGCGACCGCCGGGCGGGTGCAGCCGATCCACCGGGAACTCGACCCCCTTCACCGTCCCGTAGCTGCTGAATATCTCCTGCACGTGGTCCTTGGTCACGTTGCGGGTCAGCCTGCCGACGTGGATCCGCAGCGGCTTCGGGGTCGGCGACCTCTCCTTCCGCTTGCGCTTGGGCGACGGTGACCTGTGGTATATCATCGAGTTAGTGAAGAGCATACAGGGGGGGGGGGGGGGGGGCTGACGTCACATGCAACGCCATTTCATGAGGATGAGTAAGGTAATAGACTAATCTGTTCGACTAGAGGAAGCGGAATGTTAAATGTGATGTGGAATAATCAGTGACATCACTATCCAGATCAAGTGGGAGTATTTGAGTTTGAGTTTAGGCCTCCCTACCATATACAAACATTGCTCTTAAAATAAGAATTAGATACTGCAGTGAGCTCATGAGTGTGGGAACAAGATCTGAAGGCGCTAGGCAGCAGCCATTGCTATCGTTACGGGGTCCTCTGCGGGTTGCATCGTTCTGGTCCCATAAATGTCAGCTCACTAAAGTAGGATAGGTTTAATCTGATTGACAAAAAAGGCACGACTGCCTTTACTTTTTTCTGATTCTGTTACCAACATGGTAAAAACATTAGATAAAATACTAATGCTATTGGATCTTAAAATCTTTTTTTAAGATCCAATTTAATGAGCACCAACAAACTAATTTTTGACTAAATGAGCTATTTTGCTAAAGACATTGAATTTATTTTAAGGCAGTTGACAAACTATATCTTTAAGATTTTGCACGTGCACAGCAAAGCAAGCAATCTACCCTACACATGCTTTCATGAAACATTGCTTGGAAAGCAAAGGATAATAAACCAGCCCTAGATCATAACATACACAGGTTGTTAATAGTAATCTATATTAATACGTCAGGGATTTTCTTTCTGGAATCATAACTTGATAACGGCTGAACGGATTTTAACACTTCAGTGTCAAAATAAAGGTATTTATATGCAGATCCACCAAATTGCCATTGAAGATATTCATTTAAGTATAAGAAAGGTGTGAAGTTTTTTATGCAGACCCATCAAATGTCATAAAAGACTGCTGTGTAGGAAAGGGCTGAAGTTTAGGAACAGAGGTGCTATCTGTCGACACCAAACCAATCTCAATTCACTTTGTTTACAACTAATCATATATGAACATAGTTTGAAAATAGTTCTTAAGGTCAACCGCAAGCGAGCAGGTGCAAGCGAAGCTGCGACCGAGAAGTCTAGTTTACCACTAATGTAAACACTTGGGCCGCACTCACCGTGACCGTTTCACAGCCGTCTTCGGCTTCTCGGGCTTCTTGTCCTTCTTCTCTCGGCTGTCCTTATCCTTCTCCTTATCCTGTTTCACTTTCTTGGCGTCGGGACTGCGGCTGCGGCTGCGACTCGCCGCCGGCGCGACAGCCTTCCTCTTTGCCTTGGCCCGAGCCGCCGAGCTGTCCGTAGAGCTGCCAGAACTGCTGGAGCTCGAGCTCGATCGAGAGCTCGACCCGGAACTGGAGCTTTTGGACGAGCTCGACCCAGAGGATGAGTGTGAACTGCTCGATGAGCTGCGGAAATAATTAGTCAAATGAGTTCAGTTGAAGGTAACCAATTATTGTTTAATGCAGGTAATGAGGAAGATTTTGTCCGTTAACATCTCTATTAGCGTTATATAAATCACGTTTAAGAACCATGAATAAACTCAAAACTGATTATTGGCATTAGTAGCACCTATCACAAGTATCAAAAATATAAAATTTTGGATTTTTATAGGTATTAGTTTTTTAGTTATATAAGGTCAAAGATGTGTAAAAATCAAAAATTTTACTTCGTTCTCGTATCTTTAATTGTTAATAACTTGAGACCCGATTGACATAGAACATTCAAATTTGTGCCATTGTATTCAGTTTAAAAAGACCTTTAATTTGATATATAACATGTAAGTATTTGATTAATTTAGATTTTTTCCAAAATCAAGAAAAAACGTTTTTGAAAAATATCAAAAAGGCTCCCTTCGATTTTTTTCTAAGGAAAGTATATTGTTTGCATACTATTACACTAGGTCCATGCCAAGTTTCATCCTGGGACGAGAATGCTATCATATTTAAACAAAAAAATATTACTTTATAGTGTACACACACAGTTTTCCTAGTTCTGCATCATGTATATTGTAGAACGCAGCATGAACCACACGCAAGTAGGCCAAAGTAAATTGTAAGTCGATCAAATAAAATACTGATTGTAATTAAACTAGAGTTTGTTGTAGTTGCTAATTATTTACCTTGAATTTTTATTTGTGAGAGAAACATTCTCTTCATTTTCTTCTCCTAAATATATTTCTTAAAAAAACTGATTATAAACATTTGTTTATATTCATTCAAATATTAATATACATACAGTGCTTGATTTGTAGAAATTGAGGTACCGGAACTGTAATTTGCCAGTTTGTACACAACCCCCTCCCCCATAATTCATCCGTTAATCTAAATATTGTTTGTCTATGTGAATAAGTATGCTGATTTCAAAAGTCAAATTTTATTTTACTCAAAATTTGTAATGAGCAAATTTGTCTTTAAAGGTAGAAAGATGTCCTGGAACGCCGTACCACCGCGTTCCGTCACAAATCAAGCACTGTATATATATATATACACAGATTAATTTCATGGAGTTTTTATTTATTAACATATAGCACACCAAGTAATGTCCACACTAAATTTATAGGCTACATGAAATACCAGTCACTGTCCTCGGGAAACTAGTAACCGTTTTGAAATTTTACATGCCTTTGCAGAGCAAGAGATGAGAGGTTTGATTCCAACTGACTTATGGTATATACTCTTCCAGTTGTGGTAGTTGGTTCAACCTTTTGTAAAGACATATTCCCTGGAACTACCAAAATATCACTTGGTTTGGGATAAAAAAATGAACTGGCAGGTCCTTTAGGATGTAGGAAATTTACTTTGAATTCATCCTCAATCTTTTCAAGAATGCAGGCTAACCACCAAGCCTTGTCATATTCAACTGTAACAAACCCTGCAGTAATTTCTTTCAAATCTGTTGGCGTGATATAGTCAAAAGTGGTTACAATTTCTGTTTTTGAGTCATCACTTGATGAGAAAGGTTTCGTAATGAGCTTATTTTCAGAAATAGGGATGTACGTATGGAATTTCTGTGTGCCTACAATTGCTTTTGCTTCAGTGAATCTGGACATAAGTTTTCTTTCTGTTTCTTCATAGTCTTCAACTTTACAATATTCAAAATCTATGTTAGATATGTTATCAACTGCAAATTTAAAAAGGTCTTCAGGTGTTAAGATTTGATCCTTGAATAGTCTTTGTAAGCTAGCTCTTGCAGCTAGTCGTTTGATTGTACCACCTAACCCATCACAGGCACTTTTGCCATGTGAGGTGGCAAAAAAGTGCCACTCAGCTGATACATCAAAGTCTGATTTATGAAGGCAGAGATTTAGAAAGTTTTTCCTATTCTTATACTGTGCCGCGCTTCCATCAGAAAAATATTTGATTTTCTTTAATTCAAACGGCAATGTATCTTTCAAAATTGAAATTAGTTTAGCTTGGAACGTGTAAAAAGCAGCTGTGTTATGTTCTAAACAGTTGGAAATGAACACATTGTAAATTTCTCACTTTTCCCTGCCATTTATAATAAATAATGAAACGGTGTATTGTTGCTTGGCTGCTTGACCAATGGTATGATTGTATTTCATCCTGCAAAATAAAAGAGTAGTTTTCGGCAAAATCGCAGTTGATCAAAACTTCATTTTCAGATAAATCTTCTTTGAATTGTGAATAGCTTTCTTTTTGTCTGTTAGCTATAAATGAATGAGTTTTAAGTTTAAGGAGATGTTCAACAAATTCATCAATAAATTCCTCTGTAGTTTTAGTGAAGGTTTCCATCGTACACCTGTCTGTTGTGGTCAACTGTTTGTAGCTAATTTCATCCATCATTTTAATTTCAAATGTTTTCAACAACGTCTGTTTCAATAAACAAGTGCCAGGGCATTCCTTGCATTTGTTCATGTAACAATCAACTGATGGAGGGTTACACATTATTTGTGCCAGATAGCCATGATAAGATTTTAGTGGAGTTTCATGTCCTTCTAATATTATATTTTGAAGACCAGCACCATTTATCATTAATTTGATGTTTTGGTGTATTTCACAAACACAGACTGTATGAGTACCACTTTTACCAATTAATATACAATTTTTTGGTCTTAATTCACAAAACTTTGAAAATCCAACATGGTGAGTAGGATAATTTTCTTTGAAAAGCTGGTAAATTTCTGAGATATTAGCCAAAATTAATCTCTTTTGGACTTGTACTTTAGCACCTTGAGATCTAATCGTAACAAAGTCTTTTTTCCCAGGCATCAACCTGCTGACATCATCACTATTGTAAAAATTAGGGGTGTGCGAATAGTGATTTTTGTACTCAAGCCGAGCCGAGCCGAGCTTTTTCAAAAGTTTTCGAGCTCGAGCTTTTTCGAGCCGAGCTTTTTAACAATCACCAAATTATTAAAAGAAATTATGAAGCTTGATTTTAATTTTCAAAGATACAATAGACTAATGTTTGAATACCTTAAGTGACCGCCAGCTCAAAAATAGAAAGCTTATCCACAAAACAAGTGAATTATCTGATAGGTTCATCAGTATTTTGTATTTTGTTACATAAAATTAATCAAACTGGCTCAACAAATAATTTATGAAGAAAAATACCAAATTTAAAATCTACATTTATCTACATTATATTTAAGTAATAACCAATCCCAAAATACTTTACTTTAAAATAAATAGTTAAAATTACATAATTAGCCTAATAAATACATACAGGTACTACAAAATTTAATTTCAGGAGTAGAAAGAAGTAGTTGAAAGGTTTTAAAACAGTTATTTCTAGTAAAAAAATCACACATTTACACTTAGTCAAACACAAGATTGATTTTTTTTGTGTTCACTAAGTAAAGATGATAAAAAATTATATAGCAGTCCCAATTGTGGCATAATATTCATGGCTAAACTTATTATTTCAGAATATAATATATGAATGAAAAAATATTTAATAACAACAATAATTTATTGAAATCCTAAAATTAGTTGCATTTTTATACTTTTGTGAAGAAAATAATGTACAATTAAGGAAAAGAAAGATCATAAATAAATAAGGACGAATAGAGAGAAAGAAAGAAACAGCTACCTCTCTCTCTTTCCTTATCAGTGGCCAGTGAGACGGGGGGGGGGTGGAGGTTGTTTACTTCAAGCCCCTTCCCTGTTTTTTGCTCTTGTCTGATTCAGTGTGTGAGTTAATTAGGAGATAAGGAATCCTTACAGTACTACAAAATGCAAAAATACAAACTACTTGTCATACAACTATAAATGACGGCTTATATTTTTGTCTTATTTTTATAAATCAAATGAGACCAAAATGAAACTTGTACGATTTACCGTTTAAGAGATAAGCCTTGATAAAACAATAGACTTGAATGCTGTATTTCAGTTCCCCAAGGCCAACTAAATATAGCTCCGAGTTCCCCAAGGTCAACTAAATATAGCTCTGATTTCCGTCTAAATGGAGATAATATTTCTTGTTACCTGTCAATGTCCTTTCCTTATCACTAGGGAATGTTTTTTGCTTGTTTTTCATGGGAGGGAAACGCTATTCCGGTATAAGTGTCCAAAAATAGATTGCAATAATTATCTTTCCGATAAGAACTCTCTTATCAAAAGCTCGGCTCGAGTGTCGAGCTTTTTAGAAACAAGTCGAGCCGAGCCGAATACTGAGACCTAAAAGCTCAACCGGTCGCACACCCCTAGTAAAAATCTTTGATAAGTTGAGCAGTATTTTCATTTAAAATCTTCCCTGGTTTTGGGTTGGGGGTTGACAGAACACCTTTTTCTTTCACTAATTTTTTTACTGTTCGGGCCATGTAATTACTAACACCAAACTCCTCCTCAATTTTTTTACAGCTCCAGCTCTGAGGTAATATTGTTAATATCATTATTTTTTCGCTGCGTTTATTAGTTTGAGAAAACTTCAACTTAAGCTGTTGTATGATTTCAGAATCAATTTCATTTTCTTTATTTTGCTGGACTTCACTAGAACACAAGTTTTTTTGTGGTAGGAGTGTCTTTTCTAGAGTTGACTTAACCTGTTCTAATTTTTTTACGCTATAACTAGGCACAATAAGTCTTTTCTTCTTTATAGGTGACTCACCAACCAGTTCAAGTGATTTGTTCAAATAATCTACTGCTGCTTCAGGATCAGTAAACACCGTTTTATCTTGTGAGCTTGTACCAGCCAGATTTTCAAAATCATTTATCTCATCGATAGGTTTTTCCTTGCCAACTTTTTTCCTACATTTGTCACATATTTTCATACCACTCTTAATTCCTAAATCTAAAGAACACATCCTATCTGAAACATTTCTTAAGTTTTTAACTGATTTTGTATCATTGACTTCATTAAAAGGGTTACAACATTTTACTTTATATATATTCCAATTTTCTTTCTTGTCTTTGTTATCCATATTTTTTCAACAAAGAAATTCTCATAATATTGTAATAATACTTATTTTTATATTTTTCCTACCTGCTTTTTTCAAATATATCAAATAATTCAAAATTTATAATGGATTCAAACTACAGATGAAACCTGGTATTTGAACATTCTTAGGTACTGCATGAATTTGAAACAATTAACCATTCACTTCAGTTCAAGAATAATATTCACTCAAAATATTGCACCACCAATAAACTAATGAAACCATCTCTAAGTATAAAGTAAGTAGTCTTCAAAACCAATAATGACACTGCTGTCCACTCTCAGACTAAAATACTGACAAACTGTAACATGAAAATTCAAAGAGGGGTGTGGGGGGGAGGCTCATGCAGTAACTTGAAAGGCAAGAGTTGATAAGATAAACTGATTAAGAAGGGAGGGGAGGGGTTTGGTTTAGTTTTCTATTGTTTACGATTTCTTTTTCCTTTATGAAGTTAAATAAAATTCACCTATATGTGGATACAGAAACATTATTTCATATGTTTTTTAAAATAACTTTATGTTCACCATTAATTTTATGAAATTAAATATACCTACTTCTAGTTGGCCTACAATAAAGATTAAAATCTCCAGTAAAGTAAAAAAGCTATATAATATAAACTTATACATAATTTTTAACGTTTTACAAAACAAAATTTACATTCAGTGTTCGATTAGATCCACTTATTTCAAGTTATACATTTTTTTTGCATTCCACTATCAATAATACAACAAACTCTAGTTTAGTTACAAACAGTATTTTATTTGATCAACTTACATTTACTTTGACCTACTTACGTGTGGTTCATGCTGCGTGCTACAATATACATGCTGCAGAACTAGGAAAACTGTGTGTACACAATAAAGTAATATTTTTGTTTAAATATGATAGCATTCTCGTCCCAGGATGAAACTTGGCATGGACCTAGTGTAATAGTATGCAAACAATATACTTTCCTTAGAAAAAAATCGAAGGGAGCCTTTTTGGTATTTTTCAAAAAAAGTTTTTTCTCGATTTTGGAAAAAATCTAAATTAATCAAATACTTACATGTTATATATCAAATTAAAGGTCTTTTTAAACTGAATACAATGGCACAAATTTGAATGTTCTATGTCAATCGGGTCTCAAGTTATTAACAATTAAAGATACGAGAACGAAGTAAAAATTTGGATTTTAGCGAATTTCCCCTATAGGGAAGAAGCTGTTACCGTAGGTCTCATGGTAAGACCTAAGCCTAAAACCATCATAACTTTTCTTTTTGAGGTCCTCAGATGCCAAAAACACCATTCGTTCACTTTCATAAATATATATATATATATCTATATATCTATATATCTATATATCTATATATATATGTGTCTTTAAGCACGATAACTTGCGCAAAAATGGTCCAATCGGAATGAAATTTGGCATAGATGTGTAAAGTAGTAATTATTCGAACGAGTTCGTAAACCAGCCCGATCGGACCACCGGAAGGGGGGGTAAAGGGGGGTAAACCCCCCCAAAAATGGGTTTTTTGAGATTTTTACATAGAAAAATAAAATTTTTCAAATTTTTATTGGCACCATTGAATTCAGCCCAAAAAAACAAACAATTTAGTATTTTGAATCATGGCTCTATGTCCATTGGTTGCCGAGATATTGAAAGTGGTAAACGCAGTACGTTGTCCCAATGTTAACCTTATGGGAAATAAGTAAAATTCTACATCTCGCTTATTTCTCAACATATCTTGATAAAACTTGGTAAATGGCTTCTTCTAGTTCAGATCTACTAAATATTGAATTAAAACCACCCAGTTTTAATATACCTGTAGCAGCAAACCTCCATACTCATTCCCCATGTTATTCTTATGGAGCTTACAAAAACATGTCAAATCTCGCTTTGTTGGATCGAAATATGTTGTTTTGCACTTGAAATTCGCTGAGTATGCAGGTCTGCTGCAACGGGGGTATTTACACATCTTTGACCTTATACGAGGTACAGTCAAAAAGTTCCCGGAATGAATTTTCGTAGACTTTTAGCGCGATCGCCAGCGGGAAATTCGCCTTGCAGTAGTTGGTACGACTCCTGGGGAGGGCATATCGGTAATGTGGGTATAGCTGACTTGCCGTAGTGCAGCATTGGAAAGCGCTTTTTGTGTACCTGCATGTCCAAAATGTCGGATTTCTTTGTTATGTGAACAAATTCGATGCATGTTCAAATGATCATAAAGAAACACTTCCATGTGATAAATTTACCTGAAATGCAATTTCATCGATTGTTAATTTCCGAGTTTCATGCACAACTTGTCATACTCGCTCAATGTTTTCGTCATTAACTGATGTTTGAAGGTCGTCCACTACGAGGGTCATCCTCAATGCTTTCACGGCCTTCACGGAACCGTTTGTGACACTCCTAAACTTGACTTTTCTTCATCGCCTCTTTACATTAGCTTGAATTAACATCTCAAGAGTCTCATTATGTGATTTTTAGGTTAAATACAGAACTTAATGTTCGCGCGCTGGTCATGAAATACCATTTTTCAAAATTCGACAATGTAGACTTGCAGGAACACGAAAAGGGCTTTCCAGTGCTGCACTACGGAAAGTTAGCTATACCCCCACTACCGATATGCCCTCCCCAGGAGTCGTACCAACTAATGCAAGTTGAATTTCCTTCTGGCGATCGCGCTAAATGTCTACAAAAATTCATTCCGGGAACTTTTTGACTGTACCTCGTATAACTAAAAAACTAATAGCTATAAAAATCCAAAATTTTGTACTTTTGATACTTGTGGTAGGTGCTACTTGTATACAAAAAATTATAAAAATCTGAGTCATCAAGGTTCAAACCATTGGTTGATTTGATATGGAATGACCCCTGACACTGAGTACGTCTTAAAAAACGAAAGACCACAGAAAACGTTAGTGTATTCTCTTTGACGATCCCTCGAAGCAGATGCTTATAATTTCTGTTCAAAGTCACCGCGTTTGATATTTAGCAGTGTTCGACGATTGGTAGGTTTAGGCCTACCTAAACATTATATAAGAAACCATCTTTAAAATAATCATCTAAATTAGTCAAAATAGTATTGTTTACGTATTCTTAGTTTCTCAGCAAGCTACAATGTGTAGTAAGATGTTAATTTATCTTAAATGCAACAATAAAACAAACATTACATTATTAATATTAATTTTATGGCCTCACTGAGATTATTACACAAAAATTACTGTTTTGTTCAGGAGGCCTAAATGTTAAGCTACAGATTAAACCATCCACGATTCTCGCATTCCAGTTGTCAGAAGCTTAACTGAACAATGCTCAATGGGTAAATGTTCACTTTCCAATGGTTGTCTAGAAATTGAACAATTTTTTTTTCAAAATGTAGGAAATTTTGCGCTGATTCCGGAAATGATAGTTTTTTCCCGCGGAAAACATCGGAAAATGCCGGAAAATTGGAAAAACGATAAAATAATTTTTGGCTCCGAAGTAGGTCATGTGGGTACTCAAATTAATCGGGAGATTGAGATAAAGAAGAATATGCAAGAATTTCCAAGATTAGACGCGGATTAACGGAGTTATGGCCGGAAACGTGCTGGAAAAGTCATGGATTTGCACAAAATGGGTTAGTTTTAGGTGAGTTACGCTAAACTGTGGGATCTAAGGTTAGGTTAGGTTAGTTTAGGTTAGGTTAGACTATGTTAGGTCTAGTTAGGTTATGTTAGACTATGTTAGGTTTTGTTTGACTAGGTTAAATTAAGTTTGGTTAGGTTATATTGAATTTGGATAGGTTATATATTGAATTTGGTTAGGCCCTCCCTAGATTATACCTATTAGGTTTGGTATTGTTAGATTAGGATTATAATATCACATTCTTTTTACCAACCTTGTCCTTGCCTAACTTAACGTTTTAAACCAATCCTAATATAACCTAAAATAATGCAGCTTTTATCACAATCTAACATAACCTAACCTAACCTAACCAAACCAAATACAACCTAAACTAACATAACCAATCCTTATCTAATTTATTCCAGCCAAATCCATCCTCACATAACTTAAACAAAAGTTGATTTAAAATTTTTTATGTTTTTTTATGCTTTATCTCGACTTTTGTACGTCAGATCGTGAAAATTACTGCAGATTGTTGTTCAGCGTGCAATTTCCTTTAATTTGAGTACCCACATGATATGTTTTCGACAAAGTTTGTTTTTGGCTTTTCCGACGCTTTTCCGGCCGTATCTCCGTTAATATCCGTCGGATCTTTAAAATTCTTACATATTCTTGTTCAGCTCGTTCTCCCGATTAATTTGAGTACCCACATGACCTATTTCCTTAAAAAATGTTTTTCCGATTTTTCGGCATTTTCCGACGTTTTCCGCGGAAAACGACTATCATTTCCGGAATCAGCGCAAAATTTCCTATATGATGGAAAAACAATTTTTCAATTTCTAGACAACCATTGGAAAGTGAACAATTACAGCTCAATGACACAATTTGCTAAATTTGAACCAGAATAGAAATTTTTTAGCAGTAAGTACCTTCTGCTGCTGCTTCCACTGTCACTTGAAGATGAGTCACTCTTCAGGTCTCGGTCAGCCGTCTTCTTCTTTTTCTCCTTTTCACGTCCTCTTTCTTTCTTGTTTTCCTTGTCTGATGCTTCACTGTCAGAACCTTTGCCTTTGTTCTCATGTCGATTACGTGCCCTAAAAATTAATTATAATATGTAATTATTAGGCTAAATGGCATTAAGTTATTTAAATTCAAATAGGCCTAACTAAATGAATAAAACCAAGAAGTAACTAGGCTCACAAGTCAACATAACCACTCACACTGTAACCATAGTTAAGTTTACTTCCATTATCGGGTCTGAATCTGTCATGAATTTTTGAGTGTTGTGTCAATAAATAGTACAATAGATTGCAGAAATGGGGTTTTAAGGTAAGTAGTTAATCAACCTTTCAAAAATGACCCTCACCAAGAGAATACACTCTCGGTACTTGACTGGCGTCTTATTAGCAGAGAGGAAGAAGATTTTTCATGGATTGAATGTGATTTCATAGGTTTGATAGGCCTATGCAATGTTAGGATGAGAAATGAGTTGGGCAAGGTACATTTCTGTGACGAAATCCCACCGAAAATTTTCAATAATCCCCAAAGTTTGGGCCTACATTGAATGCCCGGAAAATCTCCGGAATACCTTTATTCCTCCGAATAACCTGTAAATCATGGAACTTAACCCAGACTACTCGAAATGCCAGGATTCGTGGGAAAATACCCGGAAATCAGCGTGCTGCAGAATGCATTGCTGAACAAATATCTGCAGTTAGAATCATAACTAAGGAATAATTCGTCCGTTAAAGAGGGTAAACGCAAAAGAGGAAAACCGGCAAATTGTAAAATGTTGACTTGACAAAAATGGCGCTACATGGCAAGGGTCCAGGGCAAACACCAATAGTAAAGTAGACAACCTCGGTACAGAAACTCTTAACTCTGCTGAACGTAAAACGATAATAAAATGTATAATATATAATTTATTGTTACTTACATCCTTTTTTCTTTGACTACCATAACAGAAAATACATAAATGTGAAGACGTCAAACACCGAAAGAGCAAATTGCCGAGCCGACACAAACCAAAGACGATCAAACAAAATGTGTCAATGATAGTTAAATTAAATGGTTCAATAAAACAGAGAGGTTTTGGTAATAAGAAATATCCCCGTCGCAGTAGACCTGCGTACTCAATGAATTTCCTTAGGATTTATTTTGTATATGTGAACATTCAACTTATTTGAAGGAAAGTATTGTTTGAATACGTTAAGTAAATAATATACTAAAAACGTATATAATAATAACTTTATTCAGAAAGAATAACAACTTCCCTAATATATAGGGTTGCCATTAAAACAAAGTAGAATAATATCAAATTACTGTAAAATTTTCTAATACTTATGTATTATACAAGTTTAATCATTCATGAGCTTTAAACCATGGGCGGATTTCTGCATTGGATTTCTAATTTGGTGGATGTTTTGGTAGTGACGAGGGAAAATGTTTTCAACATGACTTTGATTGAGGTATTTGAATAGATTACAAATGTTTGTTATTAAATAAAATAGGCAACTAGTTGGAATAGGCCTTAAAACAGACATTTAAATAGGAGTTTCATGTTAGAATTTGAGCATACAATACTTCAAACAATATTTGAGCTGGCACCCCCAAATATTATTACTTAAATCCGCCCATGCTTTAAACATGAAGAAAATTAACAATTTATTTTGTATTTGTGAGCATTCAACTTATTTTAAGAGAAGTATTGCTTGAATATGTCTAGTAAATAATATACTAAAAACGTATAATATTTAATCATTCATTAGCTTTAAATATGAGGAAAATTAATAAGGAGACCACATTGGTTTTCATTAGTAATCCATACACTTTTGTATTTTATAACTTTCTTAGTCGTTTAGTTAAAAAAATAGTAATCTTGTTATATGTAGTATATAAATGTCAACAAACATGTAATCAATGAACACAAAACATTCAAAACAAACAAATAACTTTATCTCATGAAAAAATTTAATTTAATGATATGATCAGTTATATAATTACAACACCCCTGTTGCAGCAGACATGCATCTCCAGCCAATTTAGATCAAACACATTATCAGTCCTCATCATTGTAAACATACCATATATTATGCTAATTTTCAAGCAGTTTAGACCAAGACATCCCCCCCTCCAAATGCTCATAATTTCTTTATTGAATTTAAAAATAATTTGAATTTTTTATATAGTATATATTTTTTGCAAAATCTTGATCAATGAACTCTAACTATTCAGAATAAATACAAATAAAATATTCAACACCTGGGCGTTTTTCTAAACGCGTTTCACAAATACTAGCTACTAATCACTAATTAAGATCACTAGTTACGATTCATCTCCATTGTATCCTTACGGTTTTGAAACGGAATCTTCGTATTTCAAAATTCAAAGTCAATATTATTAATTCACCAAAATCGTTTAGAAACAGCTCCCTGAAAATTTAATCATATGTTCAGAATTGTATTTTTTTAATGTCTTAAATCAGGTCAACTATACTTTTTGGAGGGTAAAATTAAAAATAATACTGGACAACGTACTGTGTTTAGCACATCCAATATTATCCAATATTTAAGCAACGGATTGACGTATAATAATAATTCAAAATGCTAAATTGTTTGTTTTTTTTTAAACTGAATTCAATTTTGACGATTAAATTTTTAAAAAATTAGTAAAAAGTTGTTAAATCTTGAAAATAAATTTTATTTCGTCAAGAAAACCTTCTTAGAGTAAAGCAATCTTGCTGGTTTTCAACTCGTCATGAATGACGCTTTACACGTTTGTTCCAAATTTCATCAAGATTGGACCTTTTTCAAAAGTTATCGCGCCTACGGACAGGTGTATATATATAGTCTCACCGTGCCGCCTACGGTAATAGCTACTTCCCTATAGGGGAAATTCACTAAAATGATACAATCTAATGATTTCATATTTCAAGTTTTGGAAGAGAATAAAAACCATGCAAAAACCGAAGCTGATACACAGTAAAATTAATTGATTGAGTGCAATTTCATTTTTTGTGGATTTTCAATTTCTGGGCGGAAAATTTTATGGAACCTGAACATCAATCGTAAAAATCTTTAATCCTTAATCTTTGTATGTACAAATAAGCTATTCGCCTCTACTTTGATTTTTAAATTGTGGATTTTTATTTTTTATTGTATATTTCTTTTATTCTTCTTAAATAAGTATTCCGGTTTGATGCTCTGTTTTAAGTTAGAAAACAAAAAATTTCCTTTCGTTTCCTGAACATAATTCAGGGAGCTTTGATTTGGTTTACTTCACAGCCCCTACATTTGAGGCAAGAAGTGACTTCACAGCCCCTACATCAGTTGACAAAATCAGCGCCCCATCCATAGGCGTGCGCACGGTGGGTGCCGTGGGTGCCCTGGCACCCACGGCTGGCCTAAGAGGGGCGCCAAAATGGCAAAAAGTGTATTTTTTTATTAAAAAAATATAGATGTAAAAATAAAAAAATAAGCCTGTAATTTAGTAAAAATTATGGCCGGGTGGAAATAAATTTATTTATAATAATATAGTAAATGTACAAACTATAGAAATAGTATTTTGTGTGCAGCATGCTAATTTATGCGACTAAAGACGACACGGCGACGGTGTTATCATTTCAGCCGAGTCTTTCAGGCCCGTTCACTCGCTAATCGCGATTTCTTGGAAACGAGAGGCCAGATGTAAGACCATATTGTGTACCCCTTCCCTTCTCTCTCCAAAATATAAATATTATGATTGTAATATCTCGGTTGTCATTTTCGAGGTAGATAATAATTTAGATTAATTATAGTCTGTTTTAGCGAATTTCCCCTATAGGGAAGAAGCTATTACCGTAGGTCTCATGGTTAGACTTAAGCTCGGGACCACTATAACTTTTCGTTTTGGGGCCCCCAGAAGCAAAAAACACTATTCGTTCGAATTTTTAGATATATATATATATATATATATATATATATATATATATATATATATATATATATGTGTGTGTGTGTCTGTTAGCACGATAGCGGCCGCAAAAATGGTCCGATCTTTATGAAATTTGGTACGGACGTGTAAAGTGGTAATCAATTGGACGAGTTCGTGAACCAGCCCGATCGGACCACCGGAAGGGGGGGTAAAGGGGGAAAAACACCCCAAAAAATGGGTTTTTTGAATTTTTTACATAGAAAAAAAAATTTACCGAATTTTTGTTGGCACCAATGAATTCAGCTCAAAAAAACAAACAATTTAGTATCTTGAATCACTACTCTATGTCCATTGGTTTCCGAGATATTGAAAGTGGTAAACACAGTACGTTGTCCCAATGTTAACCTTATGGGAAATAAGTAAAATTCTATATCTTGCTTATTACTCAACATATCATGATAAAACTTGGTAAATGGCTTCTTCTAGTTCAGATCTACTAAATATTGAATTAAAACTACCCAGTTTTTATATACCTGTAGCAGCAAACCTGCATACTCATTCCCCATGTTATTCTTATGGGGCTTACCAAAACATGTCAAATCTCGCTGTGTTGGATTGAAATATGTTGTTTTGCATTTGAAATTCGCTGAGTATGCAGGTCTGCTGCAACGGGCGTATTTGACATTTGTAGAGAGCACTCCCACGTAAATTTAGTCGGTGCGTAACATTATCTGCTGTTAGGTATAATAATTGTTTAATATTATTCATTTCAAATTATCTAGTTATTATTTAGTGGTGTTTTTTCCTGTTAGCTACAGGAAATAGTATAATTTTATAATATCGAAAAAAGTGTCAGGTTCTAGCTTTTGACAAAAGGCCATGGGAAGGATACAACTCAACGTAGTTCGAATTTACTTGCTTCGTTGGTTAGAAGTATAAGGAAGATGAAGTCAATAAAGATGGAACCATAGGTAAGTCACAATGAGTGTTTTTTTGTTTTTGTTGCGAACGATTAAATATTATACATTTTTACAACAAAATGATAGTCCAAAATGTTTTCAGCATGCACAATTTTATAATTATATCACCGAGAATCTCTGTGGTTTATAATTTATTTGATACGGAACGATTCACGTTGGTACGCGACCTAAATCGCCCCCGTTATTGCCGTTATTTCATTGTCAAATCAAATCAAATCAAATCAAAAATTGGTTTATTTCCTTCAACTAAATACAAAATATATACATAAATTCAATTATGAAATAATAAGTCCTACATATAGGTCAAAAAATGACCTGTGCGTAGAACTCGCTGCACATAGATCTGGTTAGAGTTTAAAGCTACACAAGGCGGTTTGGACTCAGTGACTCAGTCTGTTGACTGTTTCGTTTGGGATAATTAACTGTTCGTAAAATAAATTGTTATTTTACTTTATTATGTTGTACAATCGTCTTCTTAGTTATATGTTATTGCTGTTATCCTTTTTATTTACCTTATGTACCTACTAACATAAACCGTTATCTAATAATCGGGTCAAAAATCGGATTTTTTATACTCCTGAATTTAGTCTGCAGTGTGAATTGGTGTTGAATAGAATTTGCTGATTATAACATGCAAAGAATGCTTAACAACAATAGAAACATAAATTATAACATACCCAAATACTTCAGTTGTTATTCTAGGCCTATGTATAACGAAAAGACTGATTGTCTCATTATTCATAACAATACATTTTTACTTAAGTTGCTAAAGTAGGAACAAAAGGTTGAAGTTTTCAAAGTGTAGCAGTGTGACCTTACGCATGATCGTAATTAGTGAGTAGCAATGAGCCCAATAAGTTGGTGAGTGTGGGGGGGGGGGTTTGGACTGTGAGATGCGGTGTTGGATTTTGCTATGGGGGGCGCACTTTTCGTGCCCGGCACCCACGGAGACCGGACCCTGCGCACACCTATGGCCCCATCTGCCATATTACAGTTCGATTTAGAGTAGGATTCACGTAAGTTGGCCAAAGCATGTACTAACCATCTCATCAAAAATTTTTATACAAGTCACATTGAAAACATTGTTGGTTACACATGGTGTCTGTTTACATTTTCTCAGAACTGTCAAATCGCCACGTTGCGTTTGTTTACAAGTTGTTATAGGTTATAGAATGTTTACAATATCGCCTATTTTTAGAAGTTTTTATTTCCATTCAATCTTTTTACATAGCTGCCAAAGTTTAATTTGATTATATTTCTTGATTTACAAATATTTTAGTTTGTTTAACTGCTTGTTTATTTTTCCTGGACCAATTTTAATAAGTTTTGACCGCAATATGAAACAATCTCTCTTTTCAGACACTGACTTGCAGCAAGTAATACTGGCTATTCAAAAACTCTCCTATATTTCTTTGTAAATATTATTTCATTACAAAATCTTAGACTATTAACCATGCCGCATCCATGACACATCATCTCCCTGTAAATACATAATTTATTTGGAAAAGCCCCTTATTAGTAATATTTTAAGCCGTGCAAGTGAACTTCCGGTTGCAAATTGCATCAGAACTTTCCCTTTATTGCAAGTGCTATACTAAACAGATGTTCGTTGACAATGTTTTCAGCACAGCTGGATTTTATGGTTAAGTTCGTAAGAAGATAATAGTTTGTTTACTTTCGTTTTGGCCAACTTAGGTGAATTCTACTCTACAATATGTTTTCTGCATCCTCCCACATCTTCGTTCATTATTTTTTATTAATAACACAATCAAGTTTATTAAATATTTTTTACCGTTTGTAACCATTTATCCCCCCTCGCCCCTAAACGCCGTCTTAAGATACAGGTCGGAAACTTGGAAGTCCAGCCCTGAATACGCAGAATAATCGGAAATCTTGATTAAACTTTCTATAATTACTCATTTATGGACAAAAGCAAGAAAATAGGCGTAAATAAATATTCATTTAATATTAACAAATAGCCATTTGTCATTGATAATAGCTAGGTCATCTTGTCAATCTCACTATTTCTGGCGTGGTTTATTATTTCAAATAACAAACCTGGACGTTTGGAAACGTACTATTATTTTATTCTCTTGAAAGAAGATAAACTCTCTTTGTTAAATGAAGACTCCAAGGGAAAAACGGGCTAACCCTCAAAAAATTCCAAATTTAGTTATGAATGGTTTTGAATACATCTTTTAAAGCTAAACATTTTGCAAAATTAAAAATTGACAAAAACGGGCTCCTTACACGAGAAAATTAATTGACTTTGAAATAAACCCATCCAGGGGAAGAACGGGACAACCCACAGTTAGACTAGGCAAGAACGGGGCAACCCTCAGGCCGCGCATGCGCTTACGTTACGGGTTGTTTTCTTCAGTAGCACTCGTTTCATGCAATCAACAGGTGGCGACTGTCACTGTCTGTACAAGTGGTTTGCTGTTTTGAATGTTTGTGCTTGGTTTTGTAGGGTGCGTGGTTGGTTTTTTTAGGGTCAATTGGGGTATCTGAAGAAAAGTACAAAGATCTGCAGTGCCTAAAGAAGTTCTGTGGAGAAGAGGCTCAGAAGTATTTTGATTCCTTACCACTGAGACAACAGGAAGAGAAGAAATAAATAAAAGATAAATAGGAAACAGTTAAAAAGCGTCAAAACCCCAAAAAACACCTAAGTTGAAGTCGTGGAAAAATAAACCTGATTGTCAAAACTCTTGTAATTTCCTCTGTAACAGTAGATTGTTTTAAATTTGTTTACAATCTTCTCATATTTTGTACTTTTATAAAGTTAAATAAACAAGATTTTCTCATTGCAATTTGATACTAAAACTTTATTATTTACCTATTTCGTACAAGCTACTATTTCACCAAATTCCAAGTAAATGTGGGTTAGCCCGTTTTTGTTGTGAACATTTGGTACTTAGAGTGTTTAGCCGAACGTTACTCTATAACCCAACCGATTTTGAACTATTTCAATATAAATTATTAAAATATATATAATTTAGTGTAAAATAGTACATAAAAAACCGTTTTCAAAGCAATAGGCTGACAATTAATTCATTGAAAATCCTTTTTTTTTTGCTCTCCTGAAAAATTTACTTTCGCGGGGTTAGCCCGTTTTTCCCTTGGAGTCTTCAAATGTTTTACAAACCGTCGCGGACAACGGAAAACGTCGACGTCGGACGTCCGATGCGGGTTCCGTTGTATAGTGGTGTATTTTATAGTGCGGCGGAATTGACACACTATACAGTTGCGTTTGTCTTTGCTACAGTTATTTTTCAGTCGCAAAACATTTTGATAACATGAAAAGTGTTTTTCCTAAAAGAGGAAACTGTTTACAGCTTTAAATGCTGTATCAATTAAGTGAAATTGATGAAGAGAGGACTCACTTAATTATCTTTATCCACGACCATTGCAAGAAGCACCAATTATGGTATTGCAATAATAGTAGTTTATGCAACGATTGTATAATGAATGTCTTTAAGCCACGAGTGAGATGTAAGTTAGAACACGAGCGAAGCGAGTGTTCTAAATATCTCACGAGTGGCTTAAAGGCATAATACAATCGTTGCATACACTATTTTATCTACGACCAACAATATACAACAAAATTTCCCCGAAGTTAAACAAAACTCATCACTTTTAATAATGATGGAATAGGTCAACTAAAATTTGAGGTTAGGCAAATAAGCAGACTGAACCATGAATCGTTGTGGAACAATTAGCTGATGGGATGAGTAAACTCAAACATGAATCGTAATGCAACAATCAGCTGATGTGCGAATTGCGTAATTGTTATTATGACACTACTTCCGTCAAATGCCGAGCTCTCATTGGTCTAGAACCAGTACTCTAAAGTGACTCCAGTACTCTAAAGTGACTCCAGTACTCTAAAGTCGTCATTAGAGTACTGCTTGGTTTTTGGTGTTTTAATGTATATCATTATAATGTTTATTGTAATACCATAATTGATGCTTATTGCAATGGTCGTAGATAAACATTATAATGATATACATTAAAACACCAAAAACCAAGCAGTACTCTAATGACGACTTTAGAGTACTGGAGTCACTTTAGAGTACTGGTTCTAGACCAATGAGAGCTCGGCATTTGACGGAAGTAGTGACATAATAACAATTACGCAATTCGCACATCAGCTGATTGTTGCATTACGATTCATGTTTGAGTTTACTTATCCCATCAGCTGATTGTTCCACAACGATTCATGGTTCAGTCTGCTTATTTGCCTAACCTCAAATTTCATCATTAATAAAAGTCATGAGTTTTGTTTAACTTCGGGGGAAATTTTGTCGTATATTGTTGGTCGTAGGTAAAATAGTGTATGCAACGATTGTGTTATGCCTTTAAGCCACTCGTGTTCTAACTTACATCTCACTCGTGGCTTAAAGGCATTCATTATACAATCGTTGCATAAACTACTATTCAAGAATAGAGCACCAGATTAACTTCGAAATAAAGTGGGATTATTCTAACAGGTAGAGTGAAACTTACAGAGAGAGTGGTTGTTATAGTTTTGAATATAAATTCAAATAAATTAAAATAAACGTCCGCCATCGTAAATAATCTCGAAAGAATCAAATATTATTCCACAAAGTGACTACAAACGACCAACCGCTTACATCTGCACTGACACTAAAACACGGCAGTCGATGTCCTAGTCTCCTCTAAATCGAATGTGCCAAATCCATCGTCAGGACGATATAGTTGATGTTCGTTTATAATGTTTTCAGCACAGCTGGATTTTACTCTTGGGTTTGAAAAAAGTATCATAATTTGTTTACTTTTATTTTGGCAAACTCTAATGCGTAATGTTTAGTCAATGGGCGCGTTCAGCCGCAACCACCGATTATGATCTACCAACTGGTAATAAGTGAACGGTAGTGGTAAATTTACCACCTCCCGATCATTGTTGTGCATCCACCAAAATATATATACGGTGGATTCAGTAAGAAACCAGACATTGTTGATCGTCAAGATGCGGTGGTTTTGCTTGTTCGGAATTACTTGTATGGTGCTCGGCTAGTCGCCAGTGAGTGTGGCTAGACGCGCCCGGATGAGAAAACCTCTTTGGAAAAGCTGTTTTTTGCTTGTTTATTTTCGGTCGGACTGACTGTCGTCCGCCGTCCGCCGCCGCCAACGGCGCCAAATTATGGTTATTTATTGTCGAATTTGTCGTTGTCGTGTTTACTTTCGTAGGTTAACTCTAGTTCCTCTTAAATTATGGTATTTTAACTAACAAACACAGTTCTCAGTCAATCTAAATTAAATCATATATAAATAGTAATACGTATAATTTTGTGGCTTGTGGCTTTTGTTGTTCAAAATGACTTTGCAGAATATGAGAAATGAAGCTTTGGATGTAACCAGTGGGGAAAGTGATAACATCTTCGAATTGAAATTAGACAATGTTAAAATTTTGTCTCACATCCTGAAGGTGCTTAACTTCAAAGAGGTAATGTAGCAAGAAAATTTTTGGTATAGTTAGTAACTTTCAGTATTCATCCTCGAGATATTGTGTCTAATTTGATTGACTTAATATCCTTTCTAAGTTCACTGTACTCATCAGTGAGTAATTTACCAGTAGTGGATTTTCCATAACCATTACCACCACTGATCATTGTTGTGCATCCACCGGTGAGTTCGGTTATTAACTTGAACGGAAGTAGCAATTGCTGATTGCCAAGATACAATGGACGCAACTTGGCCTTTATGGACTAATGGTGTTCGAAAACTAACCGGTGAGTGCCGCTAAATGCACCCAATGACTGCAGGCTAGAAGTAAATTAGGTCTAGGTTATTTATGCCATGATCACTTTTTATCAAAACAGAATTTTTAAGAGAATAGTAAAAAAACAAAGTGAATGATAAAATTAAGAATTAAAAACCAAAGCCAGAATTGATTGATTTAAACTCCATTGTATTGATTGATTGCAAAGCTGTAGCCAGGAAATATTTTTGGAGGGTTTTAGGCTGAGTGGTTACAGGAAGTGAAGAACAGTAACTTTCTTACTGTACCTTATGTTTCAATCAGAATTTCATAATTATTTAGCGGGGTGGGGGGGGGGGGTCAACCCACTGACCCTCCCCATTGGCTACAGCCTCGATTGATTGTTTTTTTCCGGTGGAATTAACAAAACGATTTTCGGGACTAACTTAGTTTCAGTAGGTGATGATCCATGGGCTGAAGACTGAACATGCATTGCTTGGGCTTATCAGTAAAACGTATAGCCTACGAGGATTATCTGAGAAGGGAAGACATCCTTTTTGCCACCTCATCTAGCCCTGATGCCTCAACTCTGGGACTGAGTGTGCAGTCCCAGACCACACCCGGTCTGGGCGTGTGGTGTATTGGTCCATTCCTGGTCTCAACGCGAGCAAAGTCTCATAGCTGACTAATCGCATATTCCAGCGATTCAAAGTGGCGGTGTTCATTGAAAATCTCACCAAGTGGATTTCACCTGACCAAATTGCTTCTTTCAGTTCCTTACCGCTTTCAAACTTTCCTGATGAAAGTTTCCTTAACCTCAAAAAAGAAGGTAGGCCTAATAATTTAGGATAATGAAGGATTATACAGTAGAGTCCCGCAAACCCGGACTTCGATAACCCGGAATTCTGGATAACTCGGAAAGCCTACCAGAGCAATAAAGTGCACTGAGATTCAAGGCCAGAGAGTTGTGTGACACATAAAACAGTTTTGGGTTTTCTTTAAGTTTTTTTTAGAAACTGATAATGTAGTAATATTATTTTTTACTATGCAATAAATAAATGATTTCTTATTGAAATAACAGGAACTATTCTTATTTTTTCTTAATTTTACTTATTTCCCGATAACTTGGAATTTTCACAAACCCGGACACCGTTCGGTCCACATTAATCTGGGTTTGTGAGACTCTACTGTACAGAATTTGTTTGAAATGCCTCTCATTAAGCGGAAATGTTCTGTGAAGTTGTTGCTGTTTAAAGGCGTCACATCGACACATGGATTAGTGACGCCCTTGTCTGCAATGGGATTTTTCTACATTGCATGTTTTAAATGGCATGTCAAGTTATCGTAATGTCCTTCAGTAAAGTCAGAATAACTTTTTCTCCTTAAAGCATAGATGAAACAAGGAGTAGGCCTAAACCTTTAAGACTCTGAAACACAATTGAAAACAGCTCATTTGTCAAGATGTCCATGGACACTGCCATTTTGGAAAGATGTAAGCATGAAATGAGTGATTGATCGGTAACATGACTTGGCTCAAATTGAGAATGGGAGAGAAGGTTTAGGCCTCACACTCGGTTGCATATAATATAATAACTTTATTCAGAAAGAATAACAACTTCCCTAATATATAGGGTTGCCATTAAAACAAAGTAGAATAATACCGTATCAAATTACTGTTAAATTTTCTAATACTTAATTAATTTTTTGTTTGTTTTTGAGTCCGAATAAATGGTTTCTCAGGATATAGACACTATATTTTAGAGTAGTTATCACTATTTTATTTATTTCTGCATTTGTCATTTTGAATTTTTTGAAAATATTTGCTGAGAATTTTGGTATTGTTCCTCTGGCGCCAATTAACATCCCAAATATTTCAATGTTTTTTAAATTGTATTTTTCTTGGTAATATTTGATGGTAGGTTCATAAATTTTTCGTTTTTCGTCGTGAATTTTGATCATTTGGTTGATTTTCGTCTGTTTCAAATCTTATTGTAGGGTCAAAAATTATTGCAACAGATCGGGATACCGGTAACTTTTCAATGCTGTACCCTAAGAATCCCAAATTCGGCAAGTTTTTGAGACTGTTTGAAATTAGAACAAAATTAGGCTACTATTAATTAGTGTTTTCAACCCGCACTTGAATATTCTGTAAATTGCAGAATACAGTAATCCTGGACCTGATCCCGGAATTACAGGATTGTCCTCATGTCTGTGAATGAGATCTCTAGTTATGTGTCATTGAAAAATATGTTACAGATGGCTACTTGTTTTGTATCTGAAAACGGATTAAAAATTGTTGTTGAAGATGCCAAATGTGTGCAAGTCAGTGCTTTCATCGGAGCTGATTTATTTCAGGTAGCTAAAAGAAATATTTTAGTTATGTTTAGTAGGTATATTTTCCTCGGGCAGTTGCGGCAAAAGTCGAGTTTGTTGAAAAGTGGGTGTTGGGCGAAAAGCGACATTTGTTGAAACAGGCTGAATGGCAAAACCTGTTGTTTGTCGAACCGCTAAACCGGTATTTGGTCTGGACCACGGTGTTGACAAGGTCAGGAGTGCATCGGTGTGTTATGAGAACAGCTGCATTTGTTGAAAGTGTCAGAATCGCAAAACCTGCATTTTGTCGAAAACGGGGGTGTCGAAATTGGCGGAAACCTGTAGTTTGGCTGCGGCGTCGGTTGAGCTGATAAAATATATGAATTTAATTGAAGTGGAAAAACTCTGCGTGGTATTTGGTTTGTGGGAAAATCATGACGACTAAAAATGGATATAAAAGTGAATTGTTTCAAATCATTCAAAACCGATTATCTTGAATAAAAGTTTAATCGTTCCTTGAGTTCGTTGAAAAACGGATTTAATTTATTGTTTTGAAATATTTGAAAAGTGGATAGTTGAAAAAACCGAGTCGAATAATTCAATTTACAAAGTTAACTTCAAACAACTATTGTTTAAAATCTGTTGAAAAAAACGGAATAGTTAGTAAAAGTGTGAACCTTTGTAAAACAGGATGGAGCTGATTATGAAACTTGGTCTGGAATATAAACGTAACACTGAGTCGAGATCAAAAAATGTCCTGTGTGAGCGAAAATGCATTTAACAAATTGAGGAAGCAGGAAACCTCAAGGAGATTTGGTAGCTACCGCTTCAAAGCAGTCAACCTTGCTAGTGCAGCCCACGTATAAAACCTCTGCACTTTGCTGTAGCTAAATATTCGACAACAGAGATGAGTCAAGTAGTCATCGCATTTCAAGTGACCAGCGTCCAGGAGAGGAGGGAGCTGTTCTACTTTTTGGGACAGCGGTACCAACTCTCCGGAGCGTTCTTTGAAATCCGGGAACACCCCATGAACAACACTCCAGGTAAGTGGAAAGAAATAAGTTAACAACAATACTCAATTTTATTTTTATTAAACTCAATTTATTGGTCCAATTTTAAGGTTTGAAAATATCTACAACTGGGCTCCAGTTCTTGATACCTTTGCACCTAATCCGGTAACCACCGGTCGCCAAGTTGTCTGCATCTGCTTGGTTTAGGCTCCTAGCAAAACGTTTCGGGAGGAAGGCAGTTACCTTTTTTTCTCCAAACAAAATCTCTACTATTACACTTAGACCGTAGACTTGATGGTTGTGGAAACGGACGCCCTTGATTAAGTAGCCTGCTTCATCTGTTAGATCCGTTAAATCTATTCTTTCCGGGCCCTCCGATGTCTGCAGTTTGTTTAATTTTGCTGCAAAGTCGGCCATTGTCTGAAATAAACATGTTCAAGAGTTAGTCGGGGGGGAACCAGACAGCGAAAGTGGATTATATCACACGGCGTGCGGCTGTTGACCTTGACTGCTTGGTCGTATGCAAATCATTCCTGCGGGAATAAAACGTAGTGAAATTTATGCACGAAACCCACTGTGAAATCCGGAGTCATCTTACCAGCTATGTAGATTTAAAGTAATACTAACTCCAACTTTTAAGTCTTCTTTATATTAACTTTATAATCATAATATAGTTAATGACCGTATATAGTGAAAGTATATAAATCTTACTAAATAATAAATGGTTTATCTGAAGCAAGAACCCAAGGTGTCAATTGAATTGTATGTAAGGTTTATGTTGACAGAAATTGTCATAAAGTAATTTGTCTGAAACTGTATTAATTTTGATCCTCTTTGATCGATGAATAACGTATGATCTATGTTTCCTAATAATACTTGGCAAGCAACTACGAAAAAAAGTTTTCTAAAGGTATTGCAATGTTATATAGCCTAAAATTACTTTAGAAAATTGCTAACTGTGCATATGTTCATTTTTAAATACTAAACTAACTGTTAGGGTGAGATGTTAACCCATAATACGCTAGATATTATCAAGCATCATGTCTGTTATTGTTGAGTGATAAATAAAGCGAGAGTGATTAATTAAAATCTATACCTCCCTTAAAGGATTAAAGTCTAAATCTAAAAGCATGTAATATGAATGGATAATAAATCGTATAAACGAAAGAAAATTGCGTTAAGTGACTAAAAAAATCTAAATTTAAAAACGATAGTATTTCAGCTTGTATTAATAATGCAGTATGGAACAGAGACATCATAGCTAAAAATTTTTATTTTACATTTTAAATTCTGCACACTTTCCAAATACAAAAACAACTGTTAGTTGAAAATCCTAACCATATTGTTTGCTGGATATCATCAAAACCTCATGACTTAAGCGATAAGTGAGCGGTTAGCGTTAGTTCTAAAGCAACATCTTTCCTATGTGACTAAAACCTTAAAAAGGTGACAGCTCCGTAAGTGTGGAATAAAACACAGTAAGCAGTTCAAAATGTAATCGTTTGTAAGATCCCTAAACAATATATGATCTGTAATGTAGGTGTTTTAAGGAGAGTAAAATGTGGTTTAGCTTCTAAAGAAATGGTAAATTAATATGATCCTCTGTTTGTTTCAGCTGCTATAACACAAGCCGTTCTAAGATCGGCAGATGTTATAACATACGCGGCAGTGCCCCGGGTGTCGCCTCTGCCCTCACCAGCAATGTCTCAACGCACTCCGCCGCCTGCAGCCGATTCAACGTCGGCAGAGGAGTACATTATAATATCGGACGAAGAAGAAGAGGAACCAGTTATTAATTCTTTGGATGATTTCGTTGAATATATCTCCAGATTGTAATAGCGATGTGTTTTATTTATATCCCTGTTCCACTAGCTATATATTAGATTGTTTCACATAAAACACTAGTAAACATATGTAGTATTAAATCCAAATCAGAGTGAGCTGTCACTGAGTAAACTAAGAAGGTATGTTTAGACTTTCTTTAGGGCTTAAATTTACACCAGATGAAGCTGACTCCTAGTGAATGGAAAGGGTACAGAGTGTTTTTCTTTAAATGTAACCCATTTTTAAGAATGAATAACGCGCACATAAATATGAAATGAGTATTGATTGTTAATCCTTACATCTTATACAGACTATTATTTAAGTTAGATCACAGTTAGCTTGCACTATGTGTTCAAACAACATGCCATTGACATTTATACAAAGTTGTGCTCTCTACATCAAATTCCTGAACATGTGTTCCAAGGTACGTCTTTAAAATTATTGCTTTAAATTTGTTTCGAGACGCTGAGTATCTTGTGAATTGTTTTGTAGGCGTTATTCTTATGTATCCCCAAAGAAAACAATATAGTGAGGTCAAAACTGGGGATCTTGGGGAGGAATAATCCTTCACTGATAAAATAAAGTTTTGTGTTGAGTTAAAAAACATCTAGTACAACTAAACACATGTTCAGACTTTAAGCTTGAATCCAAATCATTTTTTTTAATGAGTTAGCTAATTTGCTTTATACCAGTGGTGGGTACTTACAAGTATAAGTTGCTGCTTGCGGTGTGAAGCGACGACGGTATGTCTTGTTCAGCTGCTGAAGTAGGTGTGCTTGACTGTTTGCCTGGGTCTGCTATATATGCCAGCCTCCCAAGGTTCTTCCTTGTCTCTTCGGGGGGTGGGGGTGGTAAACGGGAAGGGAAACCAGGAACGGGAAAACACTGTTCAATGACAGCAGGAGGATGATCTTTCCATCGGCTAGCTTGCAGTCGACCCAACCCTGAGGTTCTTCCTCGTTCCCCTCTCCTCCCCCTTCCCCCACTACCAGGAAAGGGGAAACACATTGACTGCTCAATGTCAGAAGGAAGCTAAACTTATCTGCTTCCGTGTGCATAAAACCCCCTCGACTTGCAACCGTTGAGTACACTTCACCTCCATCTCTCTGGAGGTACACACACCAGAGAAATGGATCTCCTAGAGTGTTGGACTTGTCATGAGGCGTTCTTCCTGACAGCGGACGCCTTGAGACGCCACCAGATCATTTGTCAGGCTCTAAGGTGTTACAATGACGACACAACAGCTATGGGAGGAGGAGGACTTGGAGGGGAGGAGCCTGGACCGTCTGTAACGAGAAAAATTTTCAACGTTGCCGCTCAAAAACGCCGCCAGGCATTGACGTTCTCAATGTCTACCAAAATATCCAGAGCAGCGACAGCAGTAACCGCAGCGATAGCACAAATGTCAGATGCTTCACAGCAGCCATCACTTCAACCACCACTACCATCGCCATCGCCCTCGCAGCCTTCACTTCAATCACCACCATCGCCCTCGCTGCCATCAACATCAACGGATCAACCTATACTTCAGTGGCAGATGAAGAAAGGGTTGACCAGCGCATGGGACTACACGATTGAGAACCCACAGCGCCAATACACGGACGTCGAGCAGTTTCTGGAGGCCTCCGTTCCAGTGGTACTAGGTATTGTCCGCAACAAACTAAAAAGTAGTAATAGTTAAACTAAAAAGTAGTAATAGTTTAAAGTATTATTTAATCCTAGAGTCTATATACAGTCATCCTGATGGCATCAGTGAGATCTTTAACTTTAAAGTCCGTATGAAAACGATTTATACACACACAGACGATCTTCCTGATATGTTCCGCGATGATTGCGCCAAAATACTCCGGGAATCGTCTGAATTTGAGGAGAAAAACAGCGGATGGAGTCTTGACCATCCGACTGTACTGACCCTAAAAATCAGTAGGCTCACCTATAAAAAGACAGGTAAAGCGTACACGATTCCGTTACCAAAACGGTTACAAAACAGAAAGGCAACTGTTCGTGTGCAAAATCAAGATAACAAATGCTTTTATTACTCGATGCTCGTAAAACATTTGCCAAACGTAAGCCCTGACAGTATTTTAAACGAACGTGATTTTATAAACCTAGAACATATCTACAGCTTTAACGGCCTAACTTACAGGTTAGCAGTAACTAGCATTGCAAAATTCGAACATATGAATCCGGGAACGTCGGTAAACGTTTTTGAAACTGGGCCAAATTGTGAGATAAGCTCTTTGCGGATCGTCCCAGAAAAAGAGGATCATACAGTCCTCCTTTTGTACAAAGACAGTAGTGGAAATTCACACTATGTATACATTACCGATTTCGCGAAACTGATTAGACCGCAGGTGTCCAAAGGCAACAATAGCATTACAATTTGCAAACGCTGCTTAACGTTTAGAGAAACTCGCAAATGTCTTCCGAATCCACAGACATGGCTAGTAGAACACACCCGCTTGTGTAGTAAATATACACCCGCCGTGATAGAGCTGCCCAAAAAAGGAGAAAGCCTGTTTAGGTTTGAAGCATTTGAAATGCAAATACCGGTACCGGTAATTGTATGTGCGGACTTTGAAGCGAGTCTGTTGCCAACAGTCGGTTCGGACAGATCCATGAGCCTAACACTTTCTGCACATTGGTAAAATCAACATTGCCCGATGCTATCCTCAACAAAGCGGGAATTAATACAAAACCGTATGTGTATCGATCTAGTAACGCAGGCCGTGAATTCATGTTCCATTTGAGAGATTTAGAGCAAAAGGTCGAAACCTTGTACGTGCGCAAAGAAACGTTGCATCCAATGACGGAAGACAAAATCAAACGTCATTCCGAAGCGACAGAATGTCAGCTTTGTGGAAGACTCTTCAACGATGGAAACTGTGTGAAATGTTTGGATCATGTCCATCTTTAGATATAGCTTGTGTAACAGATGTAATCTATGTTGCGAACAACCCAATTTCATTCCTGTTTACCTTCATAATCTTAGCTCGTACGACCAGTTCTTTATTATAAGAAATCTTGATGCGATTGAAAACAGTGAAGTAAAAATAATCCCATCAACAGATGAAAAATATATAAGTATATCAGTACGTGTTGGCAGGATGTGGATCCGTTTTTTGGACTCATATAGACTAATGTACTCATTAGACTAATGACTTGCTGGTCTATGAAGTTCATTAACAATCCTACGCTTATCGAGATCTCTGGGATTTGTTCCCATCACGCTACAATAGTGTTGTATCGTAAAAGTCTAATAATATATTCTATTTCGTCTTTATGACCTGTATGCCCTGCTACTTTTGATAATATCAAGATTTTCAAACATTTACCAAGAAGATTAACGTTTTTCTCGTAATACTTTGCCAAAAGTTACCAAAAGTTATTCCGCTTCCTGTCGTATGTCCAACGTCTTCGGCAGCCTCTTCTGCTGAGCTAGTTGTAGAGGTAGCAGCAGTAGCAGTAGTAGTAGTGGTACCAGGTGGAAATAGCACAGAAATGACGTTTATATACTTTTTCCCTCTATTACTGTTTATGGCCTTCTCAGCTGAATACATTTGTCAATGAGCGTTCGTCTCTTCTAAAATCTCTTTATATGTCGCCAAGTCCTTAGCTGTTATCGCGTCCTTCTCAGGGACCTTCATAAACAATAACTCTAAAAGTCCAGGGGTAACATCGTATTTGTGATCTTTTATCGAAATTTTCCGTTCACCAAACATTATTTTCGAATCACCTATCATATAGCTCCCCCGTCCATCGATTCTAATTCCGTATGTGGTGTCCATTTTGTCTTTCATCGAAGGGATAGAGAGTTTGTTTAAATAATTTTCAACTAAACTACTGTCTACGGTTTGTGTTGATATAGTAATGGATTTGTTAAGTTCATCATCTCTCTTTTCATCCTTTTCAACGTCCTGTGAAGTGTCCTTTTCTTCCTTTTTCACAATAGGGAACTCCATTTTGATTGGTTTGTTGGCAGTGGATTCCCTTAGACTTTTTACCACCGTATACTGAAGCGGAGTCACTATCAGTTTGGCCTGGGCTTCCAATAAACGTTCCACATAATCTTCGTTTTGCTTTAGATCTTTGTATTTTTCCTGACAGCATCAGTTAATCTCACCAGTTCATTCTTAATCGCATGTTCCTTTTTCAATAAATCACTGCTAGTAGATTCTATAAACTTTTTCAAAACTAAAAACTTTTTACTTTTGACTCTCTTTTTAGATTTCAGCCTCTTAAACGAGCCTTTTACCTCCATCACGTCCCCCTTTGGTGTCTGATAGCAGAATAAACACGTTTAGGGACCAGACTTACCTTATATATCCGAAATAAAGGTATCCAGGCAGTATCTGTAATGCCCTTTGTTCAACTCTGAATCCTTACTTATCGTTAGAAACCCGTACTTGTGCTTGTTCCAACACGTTTGACACAAAGTCTTGAATGTTGGAAAATCCATATCAGGATTCACATGATCGTCGAATATATGCTTGAGGTTTTAGTCGTCTTGTCTAAATATCATTATGAGGTTAGCGTTATCCCTTAATAAGTGTTTTGGAATTCGTGTATATGTTTGAATCAAATAGAAACTGTCGACACCTCTATGTCTTCCCATGCTGAAGTACGCTCTCATTCTGTCCTGGTGGTCACATGCTACGTCGTCAAAGATCATTATTGAGTCTTTCTTAGCGTCCTCTGGATCTGGCACGTCTTCGCTGTTTGAAACGGTAAAATAACCCAAGTTAGCAGGGCCGGCTCCACCATATAGGCAAACTAGGCGACTGCCTAGGGCGCCCAAGCCTCGGGGACGCCAAAGAGTGCGCTGAGCGGCCCCATTTGTCAAAAAGTAGGGAGCAAAATAAAATCAATCTGTCTTTTATAAAGAAAATTAATGGATGTAAACTCTAAATTATAATGCAATATCATGATTAAATTTTAAGTTTACAACTTAATTATTTAGGAATAGCTTTAAATGCTTCACTCATAGTTAATTTTTAAATCACTTTAAAAACTTGAAACTTATCTCCAAAGGTGGAATCCCCTACCATTCCCTTTTACTGTATAATTCAATACTTATCAAACAAAATTCTTCGCTCTTTTGACGCCACGCTGCTATGTAGTTTGGGTTTCTTTTTATCTTGAAGTTTTTAACAAGATAGCCACTTATTTGGCAAAAAAATTATCAAGAAACATTGTTTAACTATTCATGACACTTACAAATCTTTTCTCGTTCCTTTTGAAGTACGTGTTTTTTTAATTAACCACAAAGAGAAATAACAATAATAAATATTTAAGTGGTTTTAATCATTAAGCACTTAAGGCATCTTAGTAATTGGAGTTTATCGTTTCATCAAATTTTCCTTAGTACAGTATATCAGTTTTTTTCTAGCCCTGATAGTCCATACTGAACAGATAAGAAGTGGGGGGGGGGGGGGGGCGCCAAGCAATACCTTCACCTAGGGCGCCAAAAACTCTTGAGCCGGCCCTGCAAGTCAGGAAGGTTTTTCATTATCTGTTCCAGCATCTTGTACTTGGGTTGTAGTAAGGACTTACTAAACACATATATGTTCGCAAACTTTAAACCCTTAGGTTCTGTCAAAAGGCTAAACATTAAATTAGTTTTACCACAGTTTGAGGGACCGCAGATTATGGCACAAATAGTTTCAGGCAAAAGCGGTCCATGTTTTCTAGACTCATTACTCTTTCCACCTAGGGTTTTTATCAGCGTTTCCAGTGCATCGTCTACCGGTAATGTATCGTTGCTCTTGGAATTTCATCTTTACACCACAAGGGTCAAGAGTAAACTATTCTTAAGCTAAAAAAGTCATCTAGTATATATAGTGAGCTCAGTATGCGACGGACCATCAAAGGACGTGGACTGCTTAATCGTATAATAGACGTCTACCTTTTTAGTTGCATATCTGGCCCGGCTATCGGTTTTGTGGTCCAGGAACTTGTTTGAAGGAACGACTAGCGAGGAAAGAAGAGGGAATCAATTTGTTTTACCAAGCCTGCAAAGAACACGACATCGCTTATAGTAAACACAAGGACTTGAGCTCTCGTCACGTTGCAGATACGGTCTTGGCTAACAAGGCTTGGGAGAGATACAAATCAAAGGGAGTTCCGTTCGGTGAGAGGCTTGCCTCTTGGACAGTAGCAACTGCGATGAATGCCAAGACGAAGATCGGTGCTGGTCACGGTGGTGGTGCGCGGAAAGGAGGCGGTAGACGGCGTGGTAGGCCAAAGAAGGTGGGACGAGGGTCAACGATTGGCAAGAGATCTAGAAAGTCAGGCAGACTTACTCGCAAACCAATCACTTTTGCTGATGTTATCCGTCATGCTAAATTGGCGATACGTGGGTCTGGTATCAAGTTTGCAGGTGATAGAGCGAGTAGAAAACTACTTACAAAGGCGGCAGCCTCCGCTCTGAAAGTGATAAGGACTATTAAAAAAGGGATAAGAGGTGCTTTTAATCATATGAAAATGAAAGGAACGTATTTTACCATTGCCAAAGGCAGGCGGCGTTCTGCCTTTACTGCCTATTTTTGCAGGTCTGAGTGCGTTAGGCAGTCTGGCAGGAGGTGCAGCTGGGGTCGCCAAAGCTATATCGGAGGCAAAAGATGCAAAAAAAAAACGCTTAGGAGAGATGCAGCGTCACAACGAAACCATGGAAGCTATCGCCTTACAACAAGGCAAAGGACTGTTTTTCAAGCCTTACAAGAAGGACCTTGGTATTTACATGATCAGAAGCCGATAAAAAACTTTTAAGCCTCTTGCCCACTAGAGCTTTATACGACGAGGAGTTAAGACAGTGGGCAAAGAAGATTAAAATACCACATTTTAGAGGTGTTTTCATGCGAGATACCCTTCCTAAGAAGCCGTGGAAAAACGAATCTTCAATAGTGAACCTCGACAATAGCAGCGGGATTGGTACGCATTGGACTTGTTTCAAGAAGCGTGGGGACTTTGTACAGTATTTTGACAGCTATGGTGATCTGAAACCTCTGCTGGAACTTCAAAACCATTTAAAAGACTGTTATATCTCTTACAATAAGACTGCTTATCAAAGTATAAATTCCAACTCTGAAATATGTGGTCATTTACGTTTGTATTTCTTGTCTAGTATGTAACTATCAATAAACAACACATAAATCCCTTAAATTGTTTGTTTTCTTGAACACTGGCTCAGTCATGTCTCTGACGTTCACGCTGACAGGCAGGAGCTCTTTGCTCTCTGTCGATTATTTTCCACCTATCGAACTTGATGCTCATGATGTATACGAGGTCGGGCTTCTCAGTTTTGAAACTTACAACTCTATACCAAACGTTGATGAAACAAACAACAAGTTTCACTTTGATGATAATAAAGAAATCACTATACCAACTGGTACGTATGAAGTGGACGACATTAGAGACTACATTCAAGAACAATTTAAAAAGATTTCAACAAAAGCTAAGGTGTTCTTCATTCAGCTGGGTACCAACAACAATACGCTAAAGTCAACGTTAAAATCAACTATAAAGGTCGATTTTTCCACACCGAATTCTATTGGAAAGCTTTTGGGTTTCGGAGATGTTATCGTAAATCCTGGAACTACTTATCAGTTGGAGAACGTTATCGATATTTTTAATCAGTGGTGTCATGGTAAATTCTCCAGTGCCGGAACGGTGTGTCCGAGGACTTCGGGCAAATACCCCCCCCCCCCCCCCCCCCAATGGATAATAACATTTTGTATAGGGATTTCCACTTTTTTAAGGGGATTGAAGCTACTTTTTAAGCGGATTGAAGCTAACTTTTAACAATAACCACACATTTATAATGTTCTAAGTTAAAATTTTGCGACTTGTGTCAGTAGATTTTTTATGTGGTTATCAATTAAAAACGTTTTAAATATAGTCAACGTTAACAACAATAAAGGTTTAATGAATTTTATTTGAAACTTTGATAAGGTACAAACTCCCTCTAACAGGGTCTTTCAATAACAGTCAATAAACAGCATAATAAGCATTTTTAATGACTATGTCTAGACTGTGTTATTGGACACAGATTGAGATGGAACGCAAAATTCATACCACCATTTAAAAATTAAATTATTGTGAAAGGATATAATTATTCTACTATAATAAATTTGTTATTTATTTTTTTAATACGCATTCGTATGTTTTTGGTGGGATAAAGGTTTGAATTTATACGTAAACATTTTACTTAGCATTTGATTTTAGATCTCGTCACTTAAGGGCAGTGAGTATTGATTGATCAAGTACAATTTTACTGGTTTAATGCAAGTCCGACTTGACCTAACTTTCGGCGAAAAATTTGCCCCTCGGGACCTTATGAAAGCAACGTTGAACGAGTCCTGCCGAACGCACCGTGATCTTTCTCACAATTGCCTGAGTTCGTACTGACCCGCCGACAGCGTGTTTGAGAAATACTTCAGACGAATTCAGCACATGTTTACTACATATGGCTCAAGTTCACCATAGTTCAGTCAGGGTGAATGGGTGAATCCGACTTGCCCCAAGCGTTTAGCGAGCATTTTGCCGCATTAGGCAGAGCGACGTAGATCGAGTTGTGGTCCTGGTGAATGCCTCAATACGCTTGCAATTACTTGAATTCACGCTCATTCAGCAAGAGTGAAGAGCCAAAACAAATGGAAAACTGTCAACAGAACAGACAGAACGACGATAAAATGATAAAATAACCGTGTACCGCAGTGAAAAAAATACTTGTGCAGCCGACTACGTACTGATAGCAGACGAACGGCAACTGCACAACACAATGTCACTATAAATGTATTTCATTTTGTAGACGTTACCCAGGGAAAGTACCCAGACTTTAGTTATGTTTATAAAAGAAAAGAAAGCAAGTAATTTGATATTTTCAAAGATATATTTAAATTGAATTTTTAAAATGTTTCCTGTCAATTTGTTAATGTCGGCAACCTCTGAAATATGGTTCGACAGGCGTTTACATACATTAATCTAAAAACCAGTGCCGGACCGGCGTTCCGGCGCGTCCCGGCACCATGACACCACTGAGGTGAATACAATCAGGGTTGAATGTAACATTGCAACTGGCTCTTACGTTAATGGCAAACAAGCCCATACAATTTTTCAGTTTTTTCCTGCAGTGCCACCGGGATATAAGCTTGTGGACATACCGAATCCTGTAATTTATTTACCACTCACCACACGAGTCATTAGTGATATAACGATACGGATCGTGGATCAAGACGATAGATTGGTTGATTTCAGGAAAGAGAGAATAACAGTGTGTTTGCACTTGAAAAAGTCGGGTTAATATGGGGTACATTTATTTTCCACCCGTCGGAAACAACAAGAGGCGTTCTAGCAAATCTTGTAAGAACAGCAACTATTTAACCAGCACACGTAAGCAGAAGTCAATCAGTGCTTACCGATCCCCCGTACGGTTAACACACGCTAACAGGAAGTTCCTACGCTCCTTGGGATTTCAAGTACTTCAATAGTGAGAGATATGGGTATCTTAGACGTTTTAAGTAGTGTTCCTTTCGATGACACTATATCGCACATGGAGTTTCACACGCACTTTCCTTATGCATCCACTACACTTGATAACAACGATGAGATAAGGAGACCCATACAACAACAAGACTTGACAGTATTGCCGTCTATGAGTTATCTGTATGTCGAAGGACAACTTTTGCTCTCAGATAACACAATACTTAAGAGGACAAAGCTAACAACAAATGCTTTCGCTTACCTTTTCGATGAAATGAGATACGAATTGAATGGTGAGGAGATTGATCGCGTAAGAAACCCCGGTGTTACAACTACACTCAAAGGTTATGGCTCTCTAAATGAAACTTCGTTGAAAAGCTTGGGTAATTCCGGCTGGCCGTCCTCAACTGATAAATTGTCGTCCACGCTAGAAGAGCATGTGGTAGACTCAAAAGGGAACTTCAGTTTTTGTATCCCTCTAAGCAAACTTTTTGGGTTTGCTGAAGATTACAGAAAAGTCATAATTAATGCAAGACATGAACTGGTTCTCATTCGATCTGCTGGAGACAAAAATGCATTGTTATGGATGTCTGGTGGTGTCGCTGACACTACTCCTGAAGATGTAAAGGTGAAACTTAAAAAACTTTGCTGGAGAGTACCGTACATTACGTTGAGTGACAAACAAAGGATCGCTTTACTAAGACATTTGGAAAGAGGCACTAGCATTCCAGTTGAATATAGAGGCTGGGAACTCTGAATACCCTTCACTTCCTACCTCTGACAAACAGAGCTGGTCAGTAAAGACCGCTTCACAACTGGAAAAGCCTAGACATGTTATTTTGGCGTTTCAAGAGGACAGGAAGAACAATTCCAAGAAGTCAGCTGTCTGTTTCGATCACTGTAAAATTTCCAATTTGAAACTCCACCTGAATTCCGCAAACTACCCGTATGAAGATATGAAGCTTGACATCGATATAACCACTATGCCATTCTGTATGACATGTACACCAGGTTCCAGGAGTCTTACTACAATGTCCCTTCACAACCTCTACTCGACGTCAAGACTTTCATAAAAACAGCTCCATTGATAGTGATAGATTGTTCTAAACAAAACGAATCACTAAGATCAGCACCAGTGGACATTCGTTTAGAGTTTAAAGCAAAGTCTCCATTTTCTGAAAACACCACGGCCTACTGTCTAATTATTCACGACAAATCCTTTACCTACAACCCTTCCACCAATTTGGTTCATTGTATTATGTAACAAGTGTGAATGAGTGGAGGGGACGACTAGTAGTGGGGGGGTTAGTGCATAAATAAGGTTGCCCATATAGAGAGCTTTCAGTCTGAAGCTGTGAGCAGTCTGGTTTAGTCATGATTCAAAAAGCAGTGATCGATTTTAGTGCGTTTGTCGGTGAAGGCAGGAGTGTAATTGTCAAAGAACTGTCTGTCCTCGATTTGGACTCCAACTTTACGCAGCACTGGATATTTAAGCCTCCGAAGGAAAATCCTACTTCGACTGGAACCCAACATGATTGTGATACTATGTTTGGCGGAGAGTTTGGAGGACACAACAGGTGGCTAAGTAAACATTACCACGGGATTGGTTTTAATACAGCAAGTGCTGACTATGGATCTCTTACGTCTACTCTTAGAGAAATCTGTTGCGGTGTTCAGCTACTCTACGCAGCTTCCACTGAAAAGGTCAAGATCCTGGAACAATTGCTCGACAATACTCGTGTTGTCTTTAGTCTTGAACTGCTGGGCTGTCCACCTCTGTCAAGTGACACATTAATACTTCCACCTGTTGATGATTTCACTAAGACCAAGAAAGGATGTTTATTCAATCACATGTATGCTCCCGGGTTTTATTGTACACAAACAAACGTTTGCAAACTGGCCGAATGGTGCATAGCCAACCCGGAAAAAATTGACATGAACGACCCTGCGGTCAGAGAAAAGAAATTTACGGATTGGAAGCTGAAATGTCCTTCGGCTAAAGAAGCAGCTGTTGGAGGCTTTGTTCGAATGCTCAGCATGAAGGATACCACAAAGTGCGTTTATTGTGGAGTCAATCTAGTTAAATGGCAAGAAAGAGACGACGCAATTGAAGATCACCAGTACTCCTCACCGGTTTGCCCTCTCATGCTTTACATGGAGCAGGAGAAGAACAAGAGCAAGACTAAGGCGCGGGGAGACATGTCTGATACTTTGGACCAGGACGTCACTGGACGTTATATTTTGGACTTGGCAGTTACTCAAGAAGAACTTTCAAACAAGTGCAGAGCCTAGATTATCTACTTGAAGCTAGAACATGAAGAAACTTACCTTTACTACACCTTGTGCTACCACGTTTTATTTTCATGACAATGAAGACAGAAGATCTTATCACCTCTCCGACAAGGAACGTATCAAACGGAGGATTGAACAAGCTGAATTGAGTTTGTCCTCTTTCCTACTTGCAAGAATACATCATATATTGATTTGTAAACTTTTTGATCATACTAGTTGCCAAATATATTTCAATACTTAACTTATTTAATGGTTTATTTCTTTACTACTACCCACTTCATACTTTCAACAAGGTCCGACGGTAACAGATCATGCGTCTCACGGCCGCAGCTACACTTCAGAGACGGTTATGTATGTGCACCGCTCGCTCGCTAGGCCGTCAGCCGGCGATGGCTCGCTCTTTGTATCGCCGACCGTGACCCAAGCTACAAAACGTCAAATACCCAAACCCCGCATCAGGCGGCTGCAACCAACCGACAAACTGCAGGTTTCCGCCAATTTTAACACCCGGTTTTCGACAAAATGCAGGTTTTGCGATTCTGACACTTTCAACAAATGCAGCCTTTCTCATAACACACTGATGCACTCCTGACCGTCTCAACACCGCGGTCCAGACCAAATACCGGTTTTGCGGTTCGACAAACAACAGGTTTTGCCATTCAGCCTGTTTCAACAAATGTCGCTTTTCGCTCAACACCCTCTTTTCAACAAACTCGACTTTTGCCGCAACTGCCCGAGGAAAATATACCTACTATGTTTGGATGGCATAGTTAAATGTTGAAAGATTATTCAAAGCCAATTACTCCATATTATAATCAAATAAGTGGTTGACATCTAAAATGTTTCCTAATTGTAGAATGACCCAGCTGCTTGTTGAAAACTGAGACATCCTCATCAATAAGATAATTAGTTCTCAAATAGTATTATGTTTAACATTGTCATAGTTCTTGAGTTGATTGATTCATCACTTAACACTATACTTTCACATTTCAGGAATTCCACATAACAGAGGATCAGGCATTCAAAGTCGACCTCAACGTGCTTCTTGATTGCTTGTCTTTATTTGACAACTGCTCTGTTGTTCCGGGAGCCACGACAGCGCTGAAGATGTATTGCACTCATGCAGGAGCCCCCCTTAAACTTTTGTGAGTAATGAGTATTTGTCTAGAAAGGCTTTAAAACGTAACAAAAAATAACTGATATTGAAAAATCATATGGTTTTTATTAGTTACACTTATGTTACACTAATATATTAATTTTTAAATTATAGCCTATATAATATTTGAATTTAACCATATATTTTAATTCAGAGCCGGATTTACCACTTGGTCCACAAAGCTTAGGGGTAAAGGTCACCATTTTTGACGAGGCTGTTGGGGGCCTCAGGGTCGCAGTGACCGTAAATCCGGCACTGTTTTAATTATATGATTATGGCTATTTAACATTTTTCTAATTTTTTACACCCAAGTGAAAGATCTAGATGACTTAACAATCCCTTAACTGCTGATCCAACATGAGCACAGTACCTTTTTTGCTTCCTTAATTTTTTAAAGAGTGTCACATTTAAAAACCTAAACTTTTTTAAGAAAAAGATAATGTTTAAGGGATAAGATGTGTGGTAAAAAATATATTCATTAGGGGTTGACCCTTCATTATATTGATTTGAGCATGACTTTCTTAAAAGAATGCTGTTCAAAAAGAGTTTTCTTAGATATTTTGGTTTGAAAGAAGCTTATTCAAAGAGCCAAAAAACTGCTAAAAGTAGGTATTTACTTAAGTAATGACACATAAAGATTGTCTCTGTAAGATGAGGAAAAAATGGTTGATTTATTAAAAAATTAAAATGTATCTTTAGGTTGAAAATCTAACATTTTTTAAGCAATAAAAAATGTAAAATGTAAACTAATCTTGAATAACTTATTTCCTAGTAAACTTTTATTAATGAGACTCATGGCTTTGCGACTAAATAGCCTAATGTCTGAAGGAAAAATTTATAGCTATAAAGTCTTTAATTCCTATGTGCCTTATATCCTGTCCAACCATACTATAAAAATATAGTTGTCATTTATTTTCTTTCCTTATATTTGTTTAGCTAATAAGTTCACCTTTCAAAATGCTCTTTCACATCAGTTTGGCTTTTTTTAGGAGGTAATTGTCATTGATTGGTTGTAGGCTGGAAGAAGGTGGTGTGATTACTGATTGCTCCCTGAAGACATTAGAAGCTGACGATGTTTTGGACTTTGATTTCCCCGCGAGCAGTGTTGTTAACAAAGTAATCCTGCAGTCGGGAGACTTCAAGGATGTATTTAACGAGTTGGATCCAACGTCTGAATGTGTTGGGCTGCTCTTGAGTCCAGACGCGCCGTTCTTCCAAATCACCACAACCGGTGTCGCTGGTGACTGCCAGGTTTGTGAAATCAATATAATTTGTATTAATTAAATATTGGTACAACTGAGTATATTGTTAAACAGTTAGTTTATTTCAAAACTAAACCATTATATGTACATACTTGACACCTTTTTTAAACCTTTCACTTTTTTAAAACATTGGCTGCTAGAATTAATTGTTCTTTCTTAATTCACATGCATTCTACTAAAGTAATTAAAATTGTATCATACTTCACAGCGTGCAATGCTCAAATTTCATTTTTATAAACCACAATCTATTATAACCGCCCCTTTGTTTGTTGTAACAATTTGAAATAAAAGTATACGTAAATAATAAGTGGTTTGACCTCAAAATAAGGTTTAATTCAACATAATTGATCTATGTAAAACTTGACATTGATCTAGAGTTGTGTCTTATTCCAACAATTTAAATAAACAAAAACAAATAATAAAACCAAAGAAACATATGATCTATAACATTCTCCCCAGCTTATTTTTTACTTCAAACTATAGTCCGACAGGTAAGATGGAGGTCGTCGGGTTCTTGAACTCTGTCGCACAAGAGGAGGTGCTTGATTATCATCAACAGAGTTTCTCGAAAGAGGAGCATTTTCAATAGAGTTTCTGGGAACAGGAGGATCTTCACCACTGGTTACATTTTCTACAGAGCACTCTAAAGTATGATTCTCTGGAGAGTTTCTTATCAAATTTTCTTGAAGTCCAGGAGCTGGTGCAAGATGCCTAGTTGATATTGTCGTTTCTCTGCCATCTGGTAGTCTAACGTGGGCATAGTCTGAATTTCCTTCCAACAATATCACATCTTCCACAAGGGGATCATATTTAGACTGTCGAACATGTCTTTTCATGAGAGCTGGACCTGGTTTCATGAGCCATGTGGGCGTAGATATTCCATTACTCGACCTTCTTGGATGTATAAACATTCTCTCGTGAGGGGAGCAATTAATTGTGGTACAGAGAAGAGATCTTATAGCATGCAGGGCCTCATCCAATACCATCTCCCATTTAGTAGTATCTAAATTTCTGCTCTTGAGTGCCAACTCTATTGTTTTCCACAGTATTCCATTGTAGCGTTCAACCTGACCATTGCCTTGAGGGTTGTAAGGTGTGGTCCGACTAGTGGCAATACCATTATTGAACAAGTACTCTTTTATTTCTTGAGACATAAACGATGTTCCTCGATCAGAATGTATGTACGCCGGCATACCAAATACTGTGAAAAGATGTTTCAATTTAGATATAACAGTTTCTGATGAAAGGTCAGAGCATGGGTAAGCAAATGGAAATCTTGAATACTCATCTACAATCATGAGAATGTATCGATTTCTTGACGATGTCGGTAAAGGCCCTTTGAAATCAATATTTAGTCTTTCGAACGGGGCTGTTGACTTGATGAGCTTTCCTTCGTTCTTACAAAATCTGGGTTTCACTTCAGCACATACTCTACATGAAGATGTTACTTTCCTTATCTCTTCTAACGTAAAGGACAAGTTCTTGCTTCTAACCCAGTGATAAAGCCGTGTTTCACCTGGATGGCATAGTGAGTTGTGCAGATCTTTGAGCTGACTGAGTTTGTCATAGAGAGAACTACAGATTCCAGTTCGTGTTAAAGTGTCTGCAGCCAAATTCTCTCGTCCAGGCCTGTATATTATATCATAGCTATAACATGATAGTTCGAGACGCCATCTGAGAATTTTCTCATTCTTAATTTTACTAGATGATTTAGAATGGAACATAAATGAAACAGATTTCTGATCAGTTATCAGTTTAAAGTGACGTCCAAGCAAGTATTGTCGCCATTTCCGAATTGCTTCTATGATAGCATAGGCTTCTTTTTCCACAGAACTATGTTTTAATTCACTATGGCTTAGACCTCTTGAAAAGAAAGCCACCGGACGGCCGTCCTGACTCAGAGTTGCAGCTATAATTGTCTCCGATGCATCAGTCTCTACTGTAAACGGGATATCAGGACTGATAGGAAACATGGCTGCGTTTTCAATCTCTTTCTTCAACCCATTGAATACAGATATAGCTTCTAAGGACATGGGGAAACCGCATTTGGTCAAAGGCTGGATTTTCTCTGAAAATCTTGGGATGAATCTTGAGAAATGAGAGAACATTCCAATTGCCCTTCTAAGAGAGGCAGTGTCAGTAGGAAGAGGTAGGTTTTTCAGAGGTAAAAGGCGATCTATGTCAGGTTTAATGACACCATTGCTGATAGTATATCCCAATAAATTGATGGTAGTTAATGAAAAAGAACTTTTACTTTTATTTACAGTAAGTCCATACTTGGATACAGCTCGCATGAAATTGTCTAGATTTTTGTCATGCTCTTCCTGTGATTTACCGCAGATGGTTACATCGTCTAGGTATGCAAAGGTATCAACGAGATTTTCCGTTTGGATTATTTCGTCAATGACCCTCTGAAAAGCAGCAACACCGTTAGTAACACCGAACGGAATTCTTTTAAACTGATAGAGACGACCACATGCTTCAAAGGCAGTGTAGTGTTTGTCTTCATCTCTAATCGGTATCTGATGGTACGCGCTTTTTAAGTCGATGGTACTGAACACAGAATAATTGGCTACTTTGTTGACCAATTCCTCAATCTTAGGAAGCGGGTATGCATCTAAATGAGTGAATTTATTTATCGTCAGAGAGTAATCAATGACCATTCGACGTTTATGATTGTTAGATGAAGTGACTAGTACCTGAGCTCGCCATGGAGAATTGCTAGTTTCGATTACGCCCTCTTTTAAGAGATTGGATATTTCTGCATTGATGAACTTTGAGTCAGCTACGGAGTGGGAACGAGATTTCATGGAGATAGGTTTACAATCAGGGGTAAGATAAGCAAATAAAGAGGCAGGTTTAACCTTGGCTGCGGCCAGACAACTAACTTCAAGTGGCTTATCAGAGCCGCCAAGCTGCATTTCTAGTTTTGAATGCCGAGAAAGTATATCATGACCAATGATAATATCTGTACATAAACTAGGAAGGATTGAGAGAGAAACATCATCGTAAACATTACCAAGTAGTTTGAGTCGTACTAAACAAGCACCCAGGGTTTGTGAAGTATGTGAGTTGGAAGCCATGGTCACTTGACCAATTTCAGATGGATAAGCTTTTAATCTTAATCTTTTAACTAGAGTGTCGCTTATAAAGCTAGCCGAACTACCAGTGTCGATCAAAGCAGTAACACGTACATGATTTACTAAAGCAGGAACTGTTGCTTTTGATAAACCGGGATGGATAACCGCTAAATGTTCTTTTAGAGTTGGTACACCTAGAGCGCAAGAAGCAACATCAGGTTTGGAGTGTGGGTCTATCTTAAGGGTGCTACGACATACCTTGATAAAATGTCCTTTCTTACCACAACCTTTGCACGTAGCATTTCTGGCTGGACATAAATTCCTTTTATGACGATCGTAACCGCAGAAGATGCATTTGAGAGTAGCAGCAGCAGTTGTAGGAGCATTGAAGTGAGACTCCTCTCTTCCTTCGGTTTGTTTCACTTCTTCAGATATTTTGTTTATTGACATAGGAACTTGGTACATGTCAGCATTAAGTTGGGCTGTTTCTAGACACCGAGCTTGTTCGTACGCTTTCTTAAGAGGTAGTTCAGAGTTTTCTAAAAGCCTTTGTCTTATTTGTGGAGATAATAGTCCATTTACAAAAGCATCTCGGATGCAATCATCTCTATTCACTTCAGCTGTGACGGAACTGAAATTGCATTCTTTACTTAGTATCCTAAGCTCTTCTAAAAACTGGTCGATGCTTTCGCCTTGATTTTGCTTGCGAGTTAAGAGTTTATGCCGAGCGAAAACCTCATTGACTGGTTTACTATAGAGTCTTTTTAGAGTATTCACAGCATCATCAAATTTTTTACATTCACTTATATGCAAATAAACTTTCGATGAAACTAGATTTGTCAAGAGATTTAGTTTCATGTCTTCATCTTCCACCTTTGATACATTAATGAAATTTGTAAACGTGCGATGCCAATGGGTCCAGTCTTGAGATGCAGTAGGACTATTTGGATCTAAATTAAGTTTATCAGGCTTTAAGAGTTGTTCCATTTTAATGTTGAATTAATTGAAATAAAAGTATACGTAAATAATAAGTGGTTTGACCTCAAAATAAGGTTTAATTCAACATAATTGATCTATGTAAAACTTGACATTGATCTAGAGTTGTGTCTTATTCCAACAATTTAAATAAACAAAAACAAATAATAAAACCAAAGAAACATATGATCTATAACACAATTTTTATAATTACTTTCTTTTTAGGTCCACATTTTGCCTACAAGTGAAATGATTGAAGCCTTCCAGTGCACAAAGGAAATCAAATCCAGGTAATTTTCACTATGATGGACTTTATTGAGGTATAATGCATCAGACTTATATATTTTTGTTTGTAGACTTTATTTTCATTTTTTATTTAAATCATAAACTTGAACTGTTGGGGCATACTCAGGGTAAATGTTTAGAAGCCCACTGTCTGAAGGGGTTATAAAATATTGGATGTTTTTAATGAACAAAAAGAAGGGTTAAGGTCTTTCTTTTCTATAGAATTCTTTTGTTTTTATCATCCAAGGACCTGATTTATAGCACGATAGTAGAGATTGTTATCCTCATTGTTTTATTGTTTTTTCTAGACATTCAAAAAAACTAGCTGATAATTTTGACCCAGGTAGATTCATTCAAAATCATTCAGTTGGGGTATAAAAATAACTACAATTGCTGGATTCTATTATTAACCTTCAGAAACACAGTAAACCTTTTGTAGTTTGACAATCGATACCTCAACACAAGCTACAACATAAGCTTACACTAAAGATGCGTACAATAGGATAGCAAAGATCATAAAATTTGTCTAGTGAACTTAATTGGATCTCTTATATTATGTTGAAAGTTTAAAAATACCCCCGTTGCAGCAGACCTACAAATTCAGCAAATTTAAAATGCAAAAAAACCTATCTAAATCCAACATAGCGAGATATGACTTGTTTTTGTAAGCTCCATAAGAAGAACATGGGAATACGTTTGTGTAGGTTTGCTGCAACAGGTATGTTAAAACGGTGTGGTTTTAATTCAATATTAAGCAGATCTGAACTAGAAGAAGCCATAAGTTGTACCCAGTTTCATCAAGATATTTAAATAAATAAAGAAGAAATAGGCTAGAATTTTTTTTATTTTCCATAGGGATACCATGGGGAATGAGTTTGCAAGTTTGCTGCCACAAAAAAAAATAATGGGGGGGGGTTTAGACGAATATACTAGATCATCTAGATCCACAATCCGAGTTTTATTAAGATATGTTGAGAAATAAGCAAGTTATGTAGACTTAACTTATTTCCCATAAGGATGTCATTGGGACAACCCGAACATACTCTAATCCGAACCCCTCGGGGCCGAGGCCTGGCTGAATAACACATTTTCTGGTTACACAGAAGTTTACTAAAATTATAATTATCCAAAAAATATATATATTTTATTATTATATGTACATTATAAATTTATCATGAGAATCATTGATACAGTTCCTCAGCTACTGAAAAACTAACTTATTTTACTTACATTGAAGAGAGCATAGTATGTAGACATGAAATTACTGAACTCAGATATTTTTCCACAAGAATCGTCGATACAGTACCATCCATTTCTTGCCACTTCTTATCACTTCTCGTTAAAACTATGTTTGGTATAAATTGATTTATATAGAGCACAAAATTTATAAATTTTTAATTTCATTTTTGAAATTATAAATATGCCACATTATCACTGCCGTTTGGTGCAGGTACAGGTTCAGTCAGATTCGGCCGGCCATGAAGCCTCTCGCCGTCTCCATGAAAGTCTCTGTGCGAACGGACGACGTCGGTCTGCTTTGTCTACAGTTCATGGTCCAGACGGAGACCAAGCAGCTCTGCTACATCGAATATTATGTGAGTTGATTGGTCATTTTTTACTCAATAAATTATGTCATTTTTACTAAAAAATAATTTAAGACTATGTTTTGAAGAAAGCAGTACAGCATGCTCTCCTTAACTTGAGGACCGTATTGGGACCAAACCTTGATGTGTAACTTGAATGATGAACTGAAATGGATACATCATATATGTACAGATACAATAACATTTCTATTGATCCATTTAAAATTAAAAGAGCTACTGCTTTAATTTTTTATAAACATATCATGTTTAGCTGTTTTTTTAGATTATTGTAATAACACCTAAAATCATTAATTAAATAATTAAACATTATTTGTACAGCACTTGAAGCATAGGTCTGTACTATGAGAAGAGATTCATTTTGTTATTATATAAATTATTTTTTACGTCTCCATTATATACCCACTTTGACAGAGAAGTGTAGCTAAATTCCGACAGCTCTCCCAACAAAATTGTTGGTAATATCAACCTCAGAAAAAATAAACAGAAGTAGGTCTGCCTTCTCAGTACTAAGTAAAGACATTCTGTGAACTATGAAAATCGATTGCCAACTGAAATCTCGCAGTAGTTTGTAGAATATTCACAGAATGTAAATATAAAACCTGTTGCATTGATAATTTTTCTAATATTGTTCTGCCAGGCATAGGACTAGAAATCCCACAATTCCTAAAAAAAGGGCAGTTAATGCAAATTGATTCCAAAACTTGGGTCAGTTAAAACAATTTATGACGTTTTCCAAAAAGAGACGGTAAATCCAATTTACAGTTATTTGGGGTTGAAAAGGGGTTGGTTATGAGAGGGTCCACTGTAGATTGGTTCATTCGCTGGTTCAAGCCCTTCATTGATTGTGTGATCACCAGGCTCAATAATATAATGAGAGAACTAATACTTGGTTACTGTTCATAACCTATTAGAAGATAAATTAAGTTCCAACATCAAAATAGTTTTTCAATGTGGCATAAATAAAATAAATATTTTAATTAAACTCTTCATTCCTAACCCTACATTCATACTTTAAAGTAAAGTATACTTTCTTCCTTTGTTTTCTGATATTTTAAATTGCATCTTGCAATTTTTTATTTATTAAAAAAATTTTAATATAAGGCTTTTTAAAAAAATTTTACTTATTCCATATTTACTTGCTTGAAACAAGGAAATAAATTTTTGTAAGTTGTAAGTAAGTGTTTGTAATTGGGGAGGGTGTTTAGTTTTGATAACATCAAATTTTTATCTGTTTTTTTTTTTTTTTTTACAGTGCACACCGGTTGTTGATGATGACTAAGTTATATGCTTGTGAAGAGGTCTTGTCATGGTGAATGCAGTGTTTCTGCAGTCAAAAATATCGTATGCTATGGCATGAGGGTAAGCCACAGGAGTCAAGTAGTCAGTTTTCAGTTGATTTTTGTTTGTGAAATATATTATCTTAAAAGCTCTTGCTCCATATTGGAGTAGTTATTCTGTTTTGTATATTTATATTTTATTATAAGACAATAAACACTGTTATAAACAGAGCTTATGAATTATCCTTTGAATTATTGTATCCTGTTGTTCTCATAAAAAATGAATTTGTGAATTCCCAGATTTACAGCCATTGCTTTCTTAGTCCCAGATTTGTGTGCACAACCCCCCTGGAGCTGCCAGCCTCTTGAAAACTGACCTTTTTTATACATATTACTTTTTGGACCCTAATTATCCCCTCTAATTCACTCACATCTCTAATTTCACCTCTAATTTTTGACCAAATGCGGCTCCTTATTAGTGTACGGCCCTTGTGATAAATCCAGCCTAGTGACTTGACCGGCCTAATGATAAATCCGGCACCGTGTTTCCAATCTTAATAAAGGAGGTTTTTTTATTCAATCTTTCCTAGTATTCATTCTTTGAATCATATTGATGTGTTTTAAGTCCCACCCTTCAAATACTGGTACAAGATATACTCTAAGAATTACAAATTACTAGATTATTATTGTAGTTTTGCTTGCAATAACATTCATTCAAATTTTAAATAACACTTGACTTTTGTTAATGAACCTGTGTCTAACCCAATAGCTTTTTGATTCTAATTTGTAGTGCGAAGTAAACCCTTCTTCCATTCATGTCTGATGGAAAAATGAAGGCTGTGGACTTTGAGCTGGCAATGCCGCTTTACGTGGGTTTTAGCATACTAAAAACTCTTTCAGAGCCAGCTGATTTCAAGTAAATGAAAGATAGTGCCATGAGAGTATGGATAACAAATCAGCTGAACCCTTCGACGCGTTGTTGCCATTTACAAGTGTCGCGGCCTTGTTTCTAGAGATGGCTGTGCTCCCAGTATAGCCATCTCTAGTAACAAGGCCATGGCGCTAGAACAAGCAGGCATTGTCACAACTAAGGTTCAGCTGATTTGTTTATCCATACTTTCAAGACTCTATTTATTGTTTACTTGAAAACACAAAAACCCAAAATAGAGATCTAAGCATTTTATTTTTGAGATGCTTAAATGTTGAAATTAGTAATAATTACTATATCGGGAATTACTGTATTAAAATTATTATATTGGGAATCAACTGTTAAGTGATTTCAAAGCTTATAATTTCATGCCACCTTGTACCCATGGTGTCACGATGACCGTTAATGTTTTTAAACGTACCCTGTACCATTAATTGGGTATGTTTCAAAACTTCTACGTGCACAATGTCTAGGTTCATTATTTTTTACTGTCAAAAAGCTATTTCATAACATCCAGGTTTGCTATTATAAATTTATTAATAATAGCTATTTCAAATCATCCTTCAGCTCCTCTCCAGTCCACTTTTCCAATTGTTTCCGCTATAATTTAAGATAAAAAAGGACATAATACCAAAAATTGATTGGCATAGACTGAGTTTGCAGCCTGGACATTCTGAAACAGGAATTAAGGAATAAATTAATAAGCTGATAACCAACCACCAGCTTCCAGGCCAAAAACTTTTACCACTGTAAAGCCCCCAAAAAGGTCCTCAAAAACTAAAACAATTCAACAATTCAACTAAAATCACAATGGCGCTTTTTTAAGTTTAACTAACCGATTTTCTCCTTTAAGCAACCAATCAACTCTAGGATAACACAAAAGTACTGTTCTGGAAACTGGACTCTCTACAGATTATTCAGAAGGAGACGCATAAACACAATAAAGACTGTTCAAGATCAAACAGGCAAATTGTTATTGAGGAATCGTATCATTTGAGAGATAACGAAAATCAAGAGTTGACTCATGTAGGGAATCAGGATACGACAAAAGTCCTAAATTACGGAGATAGCCACGGAAACAACCTGGGGATTTACTTGGAATCTTTGCTCCCTCAGTGTGTTGAAACTTTTGTGTGGACCAGTTCTGGTGGCAATGTTAATCGAAACCTGGGGAAAGCAAGTGGAGAAAATAAAAGGTTAATAAAGGAGGATACCGATGTTATTGCGGAGGCCAATAATATTTGAGATGTAACTGATGAAAAGCAAAATCCAGGTAAAAACTTTACAGAATTCATCTTTTCATTTGCAAATAGACATGTAATAATATCTACTTGATTAAATTTGATTACAAATTTCTACAGCTCAAACGTGATAACGCTAGGTACTCAAAAGTTGGATTTTTTATCTTTCTTTGTCCGACAACCCCGGAAACTGAACAGATGTCCAGGAATATAAGGCGCAGGCGTCATAGAGTAATAAAAAACTCAGGTGACATTTCATAACGTCCAGCTTAAAAATTTTTTGAAAGTTTATTTATTTATTTATTTATTTACGGGCAAAGCCATTTACATTACATTTTCACAAGAATCGGATGATGCTTGATGAACATAATTAATGAGTAGATGCATTTTAACATAGTAAATATTACATTATGCAACTTAACATAATATGATAAATACATGCAATTGAATCCTAAATAAGTACATGCAATTGAATATGATAATGAATTCAAGCAATCGATATTAATATAAAATTATACAATAAAAGATATTTAAATAGACATTAATAAAAGTTATCATCAGAAAATTTAGCAAATACCGAATTGTGAACATTCCATTTACCATTTTTCTAAAATAAACGCAAGGTCAGTTCAAACAACTTCATTAAATAGTAGTTCAATTTCAATCTAAATCAAACCCTAGACTTTAAGAAAATAATGACAAAATATTACATATAAAACTACTACAATACATAAAACAAACCATCCAATCAAAGCAGTTACAAAGAAAAAAAACAATACAACATGCTACTCAAAATTGAGGGACAGTTACAAACTAAATGCATAAGTCAAACTATCCAATCAAATCAAAATTACAAAAACAAACTACAAAATAGCATGCTACTCAAAATCAAGTGACAGTTTAGCTAAGCGACTCTTAAGACTACCAACCAATTGTGGAACAAAAGAAATCAATATGTGGTGATACAGCATTGCCATTTCTTAAGAGACGAGGGATGATGCTGTTGTAGCCATACAGTCTGTACACATGCCTCTTGCCAAACAATAATTGAGATCGTGTCTGACTTGGAATTCGAAAGCCTATCAGGCGAAGCAGCTCTGGGCAATCCACATAGTTGTTGATCAGTTTGAACAGGAACATCACATCAAGGTGTTTATTTCACATAAAAGTTATTTCATATTGTTCAGGTTTCATGTGTCCGACTCATCGAAGTATATAAACAACTGGAACACTGGGTAGATCAGAATTGACGGATGAAAAACGCGCCGTCTTGGCAGCCTTCCCCCACCACCATGATGGACCCAACGCAGATGAGTCAGTTACTCAAGCGTGCACGCGGTTGTTAATACGCTCCTGGCCGTCTATACGATAGGATAAGTGCAATTATACTTATAGATTTGGAATCTGCATTAAATGCAGAATCTGACCGTATAAATATATTATTATTTAAAGTGTAATTCGAAATTTAATATCTGAAAATAACAAAAAATTTTTACATCTTGACATTAAAAAGTTACTAAACTAGGATTTTTTTTATTTTTTGGTCAGAAGCAAACTTCAAGCGTGAAAGTTGTAGCTAATGAGATGATCTTCAGCATATAACCAAGCAATATCAAATAAAATTCGTTAGTCGTGTGTGATGGAGTGATTAATAGCGCGACGAGGTTCTTTTTAAGTCGCGCCGCGGGCCGTCCTCCCTGGTTCCATTGTTTTAGCGAATTTCCTTAAAGGAATAAGCTATTACGGTAGTACTCATGGTAAGACCTAAGCCCGAGACCATGTTAACTTTTCATTTTGGGGTCCCCAGAAGCAAAAAAGACCATTCGTTCGAATTTTTATATATATATCTATATATATATATATATATATATATGTCTGTTAACACGATAGCGGCCGTAAATATGGTCCGATCTTAATGAAATTTGGTACAGACGTGTAAAGTGGTAATCACTCGGACGAGTTCGTGAACCAGCCCAATCGGACCACCGGAAGGGGAGGTAAAAGGGGATAAACCCCCCCAAAAGTGGGTTTTTTGAGTTTTTCACATAGAAAAATAAAATTTATCAAATTTGTGTTGGCACCATTGAATTCAGCTCAAAAAAACAAACAATTTAGTATTTTGAATTACTGCTCTATGTCCATTGGTTACCGAGATATTGAAAGTGGTAAACACAGTACGTTGTCTCAATGTTAACCTTATGGGAAATAAGAAAAATTCTATATTTCGCTTATTCCTCAACATATCTTGATAAAACTTGGTAAATGGCTTCTTCTAGTTCAGATCTACTAAATATTGAATTAAAACCAACCAGTTTGAACATACCTGTAGCAGCAAACCTGCATACTCATTCCCCATGTTATTCTTATGGAGCTTACAAAAACATGTATAATCTCGCTATGTTGGATTGAAATATGTTGTTTTGCACTTGAAATTCGCTGAGTATGCAGGTCTGCTGCAACGGGGGTATTTTTTCGTTTACGGTACTTCTTGAAACTTTCTGAGTACAATCAGTATTTATATTAAAAATTTTTATTACAGGTTACACTACAGGTTAAATGCTGTATTATCACCTTCTTGGTAAACTATTTACATGCTATGGTACTGTAAATTAAAATATAACATGTAGACTACATATACGGGGACTGGTAGTCCCCATTTGTTAACAAGGAATCGTTTACTATCTACTTTGTTTGGTATTTAATGAGAAATAGCAAATAAAAATATTCAGAGCAAGTAATTTATAAGGTCATAAATACTAAACCTAGGAAGTATTTAACTTTAAGGCAATAGCAAACAATTTAACAATAAATTTACAAATCTAATTGTTAGGAGTGTTCCTTAACAATAGGAGTGTTTTGATCATGTTACGAAGACACGATTAGTAAAAACGTGTTTGATTCCCTTTTTTTTATTTCGTATATTTTTTAAAATTCATATCACGTATAAGAGGAAAGGGTTAATAATACAAAACAGTATTTCTAAGAATATGTTTTACTTTCCACAATCGTGTTTAAATACAGTACAAAGGTTTGACTACATATTTTGAAATAAAACCAATTTCTTGAATTTTTGTCTTAAACCTAACTTATTTCTATTAAATAAATTCATTATGTTCCTAGCATTTGAGTTTGTCGTTCCTTTGGAGACTAGTCAGCGGCCACAGCGGCGCATGCACATCGAAGTAAATATACAACTTTTGTATATACAAAGTTGTATATTTACTGAGTTGTATATTTGCGCTGAGGTGACGCAAGGAAAGCGCCTTCTTCGAACTGCTGCTCTGCATGTCATTGAAGAGCCTTTTTAATTGGACTTTGGTATTATTTTTTTAATATAGGAATGAGTATACAGTAAATAACTGTATTTCATGGAGTATTTCATTCAACGGAGCTGAGACCCAGTTTCAATTTAGTTTCTTCAACTGAACGGCAGCCCGATGCCGCGGTATTGGCATTTATCTTCTATATTATATGTAAATAAAATGTATGATCACACTTATAGAATGATTGTATTCTTCAACTTATATCAACTATTAAAAAAGTTAACATTAATTGAGCTTTACAATGATTGAGTAGCAAAAACATTTTAAAGAATTGCTGGACTGAGGAGGTTGGTGCGACTTAAAAATCAACCTCGTCGCGCTATTAATCACTCTACTGCAAAATATCTGCACACTTTATTGTAAATTGCTTGATTACATGTTGAATATCATATCTTTAACTACAACTTTGACGCTTAAAGTTTACTTCTAGCGCAAAAATAAAAAAAAACCACGCATACTAACTTTTCATGTCACAATGAGATAATTCTTAACATTTTTTTAACTGTGAAAATTCTAATTAAAATTAAAAGTAAAATGTATTTATATCATTGCATTCTGCATTTAATGCAGATTCCGAATATATAAATATCATTGTACTTAAACTGTGTTATTGAAGGCTAGGAGCGAGTTAACAACTTAGCGCGCCTTTCAATGCATTGGCTCATTTCCGCTGGGTCCATCATGGTGGTGGGGGAAGGCTGCCACTACGGCGCGCTTTCGTGAACCCATACTTAGCGTTCCAGTTGTTTATATACTTCGATGGTCCGCCTCTTTTATCAAGATCAAGATATGGCATAAGACCCGTAATCTTATATCTTTTTCTCATTTTTCATCCTTCAATGATTGAAGGGATTATTTATTTCTTTTCCAAATATATCACTTACCATTTTAACTTGACTGACAAAGTCTTTAAAGACTGATACAAGATAGATTATGAGCAAGCATGATTACAAAAACTGAAGAGATATAAGATTGCGGGTCTCATGCCATATCTTGATCCTGATCAACAAGGCGGACACATGAAACCTGAGCAAGGCCAATATGAAATAACTTTCAATAAATTTTTAACCTGGACGTTTTGAAATGTCCCGGTTAGATTTACCAGTATGGTTTTGAAACGAGCCCCACCCTGGTCAACTCTGAACACCTGAGTTCATTATTACTCTATGACGCCTGCGCCTTACATTCCTGAACATCTGTTCAGTTTCCCGCCAAATATAAATGGTGCTAGAGCGAATTTAATGCCAAGTTGTCGATTCCCGAGGTCTCGAGGGTTGTAGGACAAAGAAAGGTAAAAAATCCAACTTTGGAGTAGCGCTATCATGTTTGACCTGTAGAAATTTGTATTTTATCAAGTAGATATTATTACATGTCTATTTGCAAATAAAAATATTAACTCCTTAAGATGCAAGTATTTGAAAGGGTTTGCTTAGTTTAGGTTATGTGCTTCAAAAATAGTGTTTGCGCTTAAGCCCAATAACTGTTATTAGCTGTTGTTTAAAGATGTTATGTGGATGTTACATTGGCAACAAGACAGGGTTATTTGGATTTTTAATTTCTTCTCACTCTACAGTCAGTTAGTAGTGCTTTGCATTTGTTGTCGTTAATCTCAGTTGAAGTGTGTAAGCCATGGTTACACTAAAAACAAGACTTGTTTTAGCGAATTTACCCAATAGGGAAGAAGCTATTACCGTAGGTCTCACGGTAAGACCTAAGCCCGAGACCATGATAACTTTTCGTTTTGGGGCCCCCAGAAGCAAAAAACACCATTCATTTCAATTTTGAGATATATCTATATATCTATGTGTCTGTTAGCACGATAACGGCCGTAAAAATGGCCTGATCTTTATGAAATTTGGTACAGACATGTAAAGTCGTAATCAATTGGACGAGTTCGTAAACCAGCCTGATCGGATCACCAGAAGGGGGGGTAAAGGGGGTAAACCCCCCCAAAAATGGGTTTTTTGTGTTTTTCGCATTGAAAAATTAAAGTGATCCAATTTTGGATTTCACCATTGAATTCAGCTTGAAAAAACAAACAATTTAGTATCTTGAATCATAGCTCTATATGTATTGGTTACGGAGATATTGAAAGTGGTAAACACAGTACATTGTCCCAATGTTAACCTTATGGGAAATAATTAAAATTCTTTATCTCGCTTATTTATTAACATATCTTGATACAACTTGGTAAATGGCTTCTTCTAGTTCAGATCTACTAAATATTGAATTAAAACCACCTAGTTTTAATATACCTGTAGCAGCAAACCTGCATACTCATTCCTCATGTTATTCTTATGGAGCTTACAAAAACATATCAAATCTCGCTATGTTGGATTGAAATATGTTGTTTTGCATTTGAAATTCGCTGAGTATGTAGGTCTGCTGCAATGGGGGTATTTTATAAACTTTTGTTTGTAAAACATGTTTAATGCCTTTTGTTTTTAAAACTCGATCTTGTGTTTTTAAACTTTACTACAAAAGTTAATAAAATGAAAATTTCCTTCGATCTTTTCGATGCGGCTTGGGAAACCTGCAACCTGTTGTAAAACACGATTTTTTGGTTTTAAAACATGCTTGTTTAATAATTTTCATTGCTTTCTTTATCATTTTCAAACCAATTAGTGCAGCCTAATTGGTTGTACAACACAAGCAAGGCCGTAGCCAATGGGGGGGGGGTTAGAGGGTCAGAACCCCCCCCCCCCCGAAATTGTAGAAATAGCATTGAAAACTTAGCAAACGGGGTTGAAAACCCCCCCGAAATAGTTGAAACCCCCCCAAAAACCCCCCGAGCAAACGTAGAGGGGCCCGGAAACAGTAAAAACGGGTAAAATTGACGTTAAAGGCGGCTGAAAGCACACACGCGAGTAAAAAAAAAGGCCACCACTTTTGACGAGCTGGAAATTCACCCACCGGGCCTGACCAAACCCCCCCCCCCCGAAAAAATTTCCTGGCTACGGCTTTGAACACAAGTTTATAAAACAAGTTGTGTAGTGTAAACGCGGTTGAAGGTTTGGGATGTTTTAAGTTATAGCACTATATACAACAAACTGAGAATTAGGCCTATGCATTGTGCAATTCTTGATAATGCTATAATAGATCTCTAATCTTGGAATCAGGTGGGATTAGTATTCACGTGCTTTCTCCAGTAAGATCGGACCTTTGCCGATCCAGCGGTACCCTAGAGCTCAAACCCTATTGTTTATTATGGAATAGGTTGATAACTCATGATTAGGTAAATAGTCTGGTTTTTTAGTTTTTGTAGCCTTGTAGGCTTTGTTGAAGCAGTAAAGTGCTTTGCTTTGGAAATAAAGAGAACAGACTATTAAGTTAGTAGTCTAAATATGAAATCATGCGTTTACTTTTTCAGGTACTTAGGTATTATTTGGAGGCCATTATTTTTAGAGAGATTTTATAACTGGATGCCAAAAATAATCACTTAGGCCTAATTGGAAAGAACACACTTAAAATGACTTACTGTCCAAATTTGACATAATTATGGTGAGCGGTCTTTGTGTTTTGCCTCCTAGAAGGCAGCGATGTCAGTGAGGATTGAGTTGCAAGCGTCACCGCCGCTATCGGCCACATCCGATCCCCACCCTTTTACAGTGTGCACTGCGGCGGTTATGTTATCATAAATATGTTACTATGCCAAAGACTTTTCTCATTTCGTTGCGAATCAAACGATAGCAGATGAGTCATACTTTCGCACTCAAAATCCTGTAAGTAATGCACACACTCCAGTCAACAACCTGACCTTGGCCTACTTGGAGGGGATTTGGCGGGTGAAAGTATGACTCATCTGGTATCTTTCGGTTCGTAACACAAAATGAGGAAATTATCTCGTACATATTTATGATAACCTAACATAACCGCTGTAGCGCGTTGTATTAGGGTGGCCTCCGAATGATACCAAAGTACCCTTTTTTATATAAGCCTAGGATCGAGGTCATACAATCTGCTTAGCACTGTTAGGGAAATTAAAACATTAGAATTTATTTCACGTCATGACTTCTAGAGTGCTGATGTGTATTAAATTAAATAAATTATATATTCAGTTTCAGACATGTTTTGCCTTGCACCTAACAAGGATATTTTCACGTAACAGTAATTAGAAATTGTACTTAGCCTACATCAAGCTGGTACAAGTTAAATGAACTAGGATAAATACAAACAACTTAAGCCCTATGAGCTGATTGAATTGAAATGGGTGTTTGTTTAGATATCAGATCAGATTTGTACGCCCATCAGATCTCAGCAAGTATGGCAGACCTAATGTGAGTAGGCCGGAAATTATTGTCGATAGCTATGTTTATATTTCAATTGACAAGCATATATTGTTTTGCAGATACCTCACGATGAGTGCCTACTCAGCTGAGCAGCTTCCTGATTTGTTGCCTCTATACTACAAAAAGTTGTTTCCCTTTGGTCCATACTATCGATGGTTGAGCTATGGAAATTGTAAGTACCTAAGGTAAATTAAGAATAAGAATAAGAATAAGAATATTTTATTGTCAATCAACACATAATTGGTTACAGACAATGTCAACATCAACTCATCACACTTTTACATTAACATTACATTAATCATAAATAAATAATCTAAATAGAAATATCACTCGTTGGAAACTGAAAAAATTCTTGCACTGAATAAAATGGATTTTCAATCAGCCAGTTATAAAGGTGTTTTTAAAAACATTTAAAGATAGGGGAAAAAATCGACTTAGGAAGTTTATTACACAGTTTTACACCTACTACATAATGACTAGATTGCGTTTTCTTAATTCTACAATGGGGTATTTCAAAATTTGATCAATTTCTAGTAGAGTAGGAATGAATTTCACTTCTTAAATAGTAATTACTTTTGTTATTGACAGTGTACAAAATTAGGTCATATATAAATAAATTGTAAACTGTTAAAATCAGTAATTTTTTGAATAGGGGTCTGCAGTGAGCATCCCATGACGAATTTGTGAGATGCCCTACAACTTTCTTTTGAATTAACAATATATTTTTTACTTTTGAAGAATTAGGCCTACCATAAAAAATTATTCCATATCGTGTGATTGACTGGAAAAAAGCAAAATAAGACATAATTAAGTATTGAAAAGGAACACAATTTTGAAGTTTTTTTAACAAAAAGACTACACGGGAAATTCTTTTGCACACCAGATCAACATGCGGGGCCCAGTTCAGCTGAGTATCTAGCATCATTCCTAAATATTTTACAACTGATGTCTGGGGTGCGGATTCAAAACCTGACATATTTTTCAGCGTGAAAACTACAGATTGGGTTTTGTCGTTGTTTAAGAAAAAGTTGTTGCATTGAAACCACTGAGAAGCCAGATTAAGTGTGGATGCTGCTAAATTTTGAAGTTCCTTGAAATCAGAATTAAAAGACAACAAGACTGTATCATCCGCATAGATGCAAGTTGGTGTACTTAAATTTTGAGGGAGATCATTAATACAAATAATAAAAAGCAATGGGCCCAGAATGGACCCCTGGGGCACACCACAAGTGACTTCAGCGATTTTCGACCACTCACCCCCTTTAAAAACAGACTGTCTCCTACCCTCAAGATAACTTGCAAAAAAGTTTAGCTCATTACCCCTTATTCCATAAAATTACAATTTTTGTAGAAGAATCGCAAAAGAAACACACTCGAAAACTTTGCTAAGGTCACAGAAGGTTCCCCAAGCGAAGCTATTACTTTCAAAACTGCTAGTTATTTGGTATATTACTGAATCTATAGCCTTGATTGTGGAGCTTTGTCTGCCAAAACCAAATTGAGATGCACTAAAAAGGTTATTTAATTCGAAAAAATCATAAAGTTGTGTTATTATTGAATGTTTTACAGTAGACCCCCTCATATCTGGCCTCGGTTTACCGGTCCTTGGTTTATCTGGCCTCTTCTCAGAAGCCAGTATCAAATCAAAACATATTTTCTAAGCTTAAATGCGTGGCCCCTCTCTACTTTTCTCTTGTATCTCTCTTTTTGTTTAAATTGTATTGTGTCTCTATTTGTTTTATGCATTATACAATAGCCTATACATTGCTACCTACATTGGCGACCCGGGGAGGTATTTTAATCCAAGTATATGGCTCCAGTTCACTTAAATAACGATCAGGATGATCCAGTTGAATACGAGCGTGCACTGGTATGTTCGGCATGACTCACTCTGCACAGACCTTCCAACTCTCCCGCATTATGCGGGAGTCTCCTGCAATCTGACGTCCACTCCCGCTCTCCCGCTTTCAGTAGAAAATCTCCCGCATATCTGATATCATACTATTTATTAGGGAATATTTTAGGAAATTTCTAATTTTTAATCGCGTTAACATTATGTTGGTAGTTCTCCTGACTGGGAGTCTGCAACTACATGAAAACAAATGTAGTTTAATGTCACTTTCCTGATGTGCTTACAAATTAGCAATATTCAATAATGTTTGTATGTTTTAGGATGATATGAAATGGAAAAAATTAATTTTTAAAACCCTGTATATGTTGATAAAAATGCATAAACACTCATTTTTCAGGCTTGAATTTCCCAAATTTTTCTACTGGGGGTTCGAACCCCCCAGACCCCCCGGGGGGTCACTCCCACCTGAAATTCCTTCTAGGTTGACAGGTCTGCTCTATATCACTTTCGTGTACCTAGCAAATTTCATGCCATCACCGAGCGTTTGGGCAAGTCAAATTTGCACCTAATTCGGCGATAGTGAACTTGAGCCATTAATTTTTACAGTGTAACTTCTTAGTAGAGCTAGTACCTTCTTAACTTTGTTGAATATGTATTCAGTGCGGTTATTAATTGTTTTATTTCTTTAAGCCCCTTTGTGGCGGAGGCATGCAAACACCGATGAAACCTGTTCTGGGATTGAATACTACTGAATAAGGAATGATTTATATAAAGATTGATATTAAAAACCTTATGTGAAACGAGACCAGTTATAGCTCTGGACAGCCTTACTGGCGGGTGGTGAAAATTGTAATTTCCCAAAATGTCTGCTAAAAGTAAGAGTTCTGTGTTAAACAGATGTTTTGGTAGAGCTGTCAAAACTTTGTTTACGTTTCACCTCATTTACACTACAAAAAAATGCCCTGTAATATTTCACCGAGAGATTTCTTACGCAATTAAAATCTCTGGAAAATATTTGCGCAATGCATCAGCTGGTCTTTTAGTTTGGCAACCTTTCATCTTAAATGATTGGTTTACATTTAAGAATGTGTTTCCACACTTTTGTCATCGTACTTCATGAATTGTGCTGAGCTTGCAAGCATTTAACATTAGTTGCACTTGCGGTTGCAGCAAAATATTTTCTTGTGTAAAGTACCTTTACATAAACAAATGACCATGTGATTTATTACCAAAACATTGCAGATAATAAACACTAATTACGACAACAGCGCACTCACTCACCCGAAAGTAAGGCTGTCCAGAGCTATACTGGCCATATCATGTGGTGTGTTGGTTTTACTAACATGTGTATTTTTTAATAAAGTAAAAAAAAAAAGACTTAAAGCTCTACTTTAGACTTAATTCACTACCCACATATTATTATTGTGAGGTATGAATTACCATTGTTGTAATAGGTTGGTTTATCTGGCCAAATAGTCATCTGGCCTAGGCTCTGTCCCTTGGGAGCCGGATATGAGAGGTTGTACTGTATATTGTATATGGTTCTGACTAAATAAAAATTCCGAGTAAAATATATCTTTATACTGAAGGGATCTTGGGACCACATTTACCTTGGCTTTGTTGGATTTTGTCCAATTTTTGTGAGAATCCCAATTTGTAGCCTACAGATCTCTAAATACCAATGATACAATGGCCGAACAACTCATGTTCGGTCATTACACCTTTACCTGTAAAGGTGTAATGGATTTTGCAGCTAGGGGTGTTAGGTATTTATGGGGTTTATTAAGTCACCTTCAGAAGTACTTTAGCACGTTATTGTTAAGATTAAATTACTTTCTTACTTTGTGGATGGATTCTTCATCTAAATAAATAAAATGAAATAATAATGTGAATTATTATTTAGTCATAATTTTTTCATTGCATGAGCATTGTACCTTGTTGGCCCAGCAAGTAATTGCTACATGATATAAATTGTGTATATAAAAATTCGTAAGTAGTGGATCTGTATGTAAATAAATAAACAATGATGCTTTAAGGTTTTTTTAAAATTGTTTTTCTGTTTCATTTTCGTAGACTGATTTGATAGTCTCCCATACTGTAACCCACTAATTTTAGTAGTCTAGGCCTACTTATTAAATTCATACTTAAACTTAGTTGGAATAGGATTTAATTCATATTTTACTTTCTTAATAAGATTATTAGGCCCTAGTCTCATTTTCAGATTAGCCCTAAAGTGCCTTAACTGTGTGATATCTATATATATCAAAGCCAAAACGGTTGACTGACTGACTCACTGATCACAGTTTGTTTATCAAAAACTATAAGGCTTTGGGCTATGAAAGTTGGCACAATTAATCATTATAGGCTCTAGATGCGTACTAAGAACGGATTGTAAAATATGCTCTCTCAAAAGGCTAAAATAGGGTAGATTATAAAATTCAAAATGGCGGCCATTTTTAGTTTTTAAAGCTTATTTTCTGAAACAATGTAGGGCTTTGGGCCGTTAAGCTTGGCTCAAATATTCTTTATAGGCTTTACAAGCATATAAATGAAGGATTTTATAATGTTTTCTCTGAAAAAGCTACAATAAGGTAATTTGAAAAATTCAAAATGGTGGCCTTTTCAGTTTTTAGAACTATAAAAATAATGGATGGAAGGTCTCTAGAATATTTTCAAGAGACATATAAATAGAAATTCCATCTACCAAAAGAATAAACACAAAACTATTACGGTTATCTATTATCTATTTGTCAGATACCACATAGACTGCTCGCGTTCGCGGATCACCCGAAGTAATCAAACTCTGCATAGACATTCTAAACCACCATTCCGTCATCTTTATAGAATCGGGATTTTCAGAATTACAATTACTTAAGGAGCGTTTGTGCGCTCTACATCATATGCCTCTCATTCTTTTGAGTCAAAATGGCCGACAGATTTTAGGGGACTGCGCGGTGAATGAAAGTTTTGAGTTCAAACCCCTGGAGTGGATATTTTTTTACTCAAACTACAGTATTAGAAACACAACTTTATAAGTGAAATAATAGATTAACTAGGAAATTTCGTATTCTTAAGACCAAATTGAAAAATTACAATGTGCTATTACGTGGTAGCCAACTCATACTATTTGAGGGTAAAAGGATAATTCATCGAGGCATCGTTTCATCTTCTCATTTAAATCTGGGGTGGATCAATATTTGCAACCTGAAGGGTGTAATTAAGCGCTTAAAACCGGATAGTTCAGATAAATCATTGAAATCATCAGTCAATTAGCAAAATTGTTGTATTTGCACATCACAAAGGATAACCAAACATTTGTTATCGTTTCAGCGAGCAAAGCCGCGGGTATAACTACTAGTCTACTATATATTTGTCAAATACCACTCACCTATCATAGTAGCCCAAACTACGTGACCTAGAACCTTGAAACTTTGCATGAACGTTCCTCTCAGGGCATAGGCACCCACTAAGAACGGATTTTGAAAAATTCCCTCAGGGCTACGCCCTATGACACATCAAAGTTTCAATGTTAAAGTATAGGGAAGCTCATGTAGTTGTCATGGCAACCTTAACATTAAATCTGAAATCCAAGGAAGTTTTTCTGTTTTTCCACGGGTAAAACCGTATTGGTCAGCTAGTTGTTAATAATTTTGATAATCTAGCAGAATGTTTGGGATCCTGTTAAAACAATTTAGAAAGGAAACAAAAATTTAAAATACCTTAATAAAGTAAAAAATTAAGTGTAGTTATCTAGATCTAAAATAATTTTTTAATTTTAGATGCGGTTAATTTTAAAATAATTTTTAGATTAACCATATTTCTGTGAGTTTTTATATTGACAATTTTCTTATAGTGGATCCAAACTATTTTCCAAATAGAGAGTTCTCATTTACTCTTCAAGATGACATCTACATCCGATATTTGTCCTTCAACAATCAGGAAGAAATGGAGAAAGCTATTCAGCAGAGGTGCCCTTACAAAATAGACATTGGAGCCATCTACAATGCAAAGTAAGTACAAGACAAGTTTTTACTAAACCCTACAAGTCCCTTGAAGAAAAGATTTATTGTCGTGAAAAGAAATACTCTTTCTTTTAAATTATATTTAATGTAGATCTCAAGTCACAGAGCTAACTGAGTGTGATAGCTTGTGCCCTCTTAGTTTTCTGGATCTACTTACACAAGATCAGTCAGTATGGATCATTATATGCATAGCGTAGCTGGGATGCAAAGTTGTTGGCCCATGTGAAACTACAAGCACAAATATATCTAGTCAGGTATGTTTATTTGAAACAAATGTTTTAATAATCAAAGACTTCATTAAAATTTTACATTTAATCATATTCCTCTCCAGGCCTAAAGACCGCCGTAGGTACACAGTGTTCACCCCGAAGTACAAAGAGCTTGTGTTTGATATCGACATGACAGACTATGACGACGTGAGGACCTGCTGCTCTGGGGCTGACATCTGCTCCAAGTGTTGGAAGTTCATGGCTTTGGCTGCTAAGATCCTCGATACCGCTTTGAGGGGTGAGTAACTGAATATTTCTAAATTTTTATGGATCCTCTCAGCATAAATTTATTGTACGGTACTGGTTTTTCTTTGCATTGTAGTGTGCTGAACACAGTGTCCCAGTTGAAAATAATATGTTAGTAGTAAAAAATATGTTTGTGTCAAGTAAGTAAAAAGAACAATGTAACTACAGAAGAATAATGTATGTATTGTGAAGTAAGTAAGAATAATGTATGTTTGTATGTATGTAGGTATGTTATGTGTATGTGTATGTGTTTTTATAGGTTGTTATAATTTGATTGGTTAATACCGCAATAGCTTAGAGGTTTATAAAAATAATACAACTATGAATATTAAACATATTGTGAGTTTTAAAGCTTAATTTCATTCTGTTCTTCTCTATGCTTCTTCTTTCTTTATTTTATTTTCCACTTTTTGGTATAAGTAATTTCTTTCGTCGTTCTACATCAAAGTTGTCAGTTTATTAGTTGTGGAATGTTTTTGCCTCTTCTGCGCTTCAACGGTTGCCTGACTTACCAACCAACCTACCAACCTACTCCTTGATCCAGATTCATAATTTTGAAACCAGATAATAAGGTTCAAACCAGATAATATGGTTTGACAATAGAAAATAGACAGTTTTTAATTTACGTATGGTCAAGTAATGCAATAATGGCATCAGTAGGTCTAATAGGACATGTCTAGCCTCGACTCAAAGACGGCTTTGTCCCAGATGACTTTGGGTTCGAGCACCTGCTGTAGGTGTTCTCAGGGCGGCGAAGTGTTCACTGCTGAGTGTGTGACAATAACTACTGTGTCTAGCCTCGACTCACAGATGGCTTTGTCCCCAGATGACTTTGGGTTCGAGCACCTGCTGTGGGTGTTCTCGGGGCGGCGAGGTGTTCACTGCTGAGTGTGTGACAAGATCTACTGTGTCTAGCATCAACTCACAGACGGCTTTGTCCCCAGATGACTTTGGGTTCGAGCACCTGCTGTGGGTGTTCTCGGGGCGGCGAGGTGTTCACTGCTGAGTGTGTGACAAGATCTACTGTGTCTAGCATCAACTCACAGACGGCTTTGTCCCCAGATGACTTTGGGTTCGAGCACCTGCTGTGGGTGTTCTCGGGGCGGCGAGGTGTTCACTGCTGAGTGTGTGACAAGATCTACTGTGTCTAGCCTCGACTCACAGACGGCTTTGTCCCCAGATGACTTTGGGTTCGAGCACCTGCTGTGGGTGTTCTCGGGGCGGCGAGGTGTTCACTGCTGAGTGTGTGACAAGATCTACTGTGTCTAGCATCAACTCACAGACGGCTTTGTCCCCAGATGACTTTGGGTTCGAGCACCTGCTGTGGGTGTTCTCGGGGCGGCGAGGTGTTCACTGCTGAGTGTGTGACAAGATCTACTGTGTCTAGCATCAACTCACAGACGGCTTTGTCCCCAGATGACTTTGGGTTCGAGCACCTGCTGTGGGTGCTCTCGGGGCGGCGAGGTGTTCACTGCTAAGTATGTGACAAGATCTACTGTGTCTAGCATCAACTCACAGACGGCTTTGTCCTCAGATGACTTTGGGTTCGAGCACCTGCTGTGGGTGTTCTCGGGGCGGCGAGGTGTTCACTGCTGAGTGTGTGACAAGATCTACTGTGTCTAGCCTCAACTCAGACGGCTTTGTCCCTAATGACTTTGGGTTCGACCACCTGCTGTGGGTGTTCTCGGGGCGGCGAGGTGTTCACCGCTGAGGGTGTGACAAGATCTACTGTGTCTAGCCTCGACTCACAGACGGCTTTGTCCCCAGATGACTTTGGGTTCGAGCACCTGCTGTGGGTGTTCTCGGGGCGGCGAGGTGTTCACTGCTGGGTGTGCGACAAGTCCGCCCGAGAGCTGGACCAGTCGGCTCGCTCGGCTGTCGCGGAATACCTGCAGCTGGTGGCGGGCGGAGAGAACATGGCCAAGAAAGTGTCAATCCCCTCGGACATGCACCCGTCCATCAAGTGAGTCCATGACTCCAAATAGGCCTATGTTTTTTTTGTTTGTTTTGGTGTGTTGTGTTTTGTATTCAAGTTTTGTTTATTTTTTACAAATACCATTGACGATTACACTTTCTTTAAGTCATCAAAATTGGCCATGAATTTTTTGGCTTGAAACAAACCCATTTGTTAAGAAAATGGTTTTTTCATTTCTTAGTGGTGGCTTTGAAAACTAATGAGTGAAATGGTTTAACGACATTTGTTCATGATTTGAATTCATAGGTATTGAAAGTATTATTGTTTTTAATTAAGCAGGTTTATTATTATGACCAAGATAAGTGGTTGAATGTCCTAGAGCTTAACATAATAAATGACAGTGTACTTAACATTAAAATTTGTATTTGATTCTAGACGTGCCAGAAACATAATTGCTAAAGAGTTTGATGAAATGATTGTGGAAGAACAAGATTTTCTCGGGACTCCAGAACAAGTTAGGAAGGTGATTGCCCTGATACCAGACCAAAAAGTAAGAGAAGAGGTGGAGAAGGAATTGGAAAATCAGAGCACTTCCAAGAACAGGTGGAAAGTACTGCAGAGGGTTGTCAGCGATGCACAAATGAAGGTGAAATTTATTTAAAGGTCATTAAAACCTAGGATTATAGATTAAAGATTATATTATTTTGAAATTCATGAAAACAATTAAATAATTACCTCGACCATGAAACTACAACCATTAAATTAAATAATAATGACCAAATTATTTTGTAAGTGTGCATGAGACCACGTGTAAGGTGAACGAGACCTCTCACAACTTGGTGGACCACTAGTATCAGATAGGTAATTAAGACCTGAGAAGTGGACAATCTTATGAGGAGGTATTTTGAGGGAGTTAATTCCACGAACAACTTTGGGATGAGTAAAGACAAATTCATGTTTCCCCATCCATCTTCTGCACTTAGTCTTTTTTTGATTGAGGGTAATAATCCACTTCAAACATTTTAAAAATTAAAGAGGACATAAACTGCATGTAGATCCCTTTGGATCTACATGTAGCATGGTATTGGATGTAGCATGTTTCCGATCATTGACGCGTCTTGCGTTGGAAAATGTGTTGGCTGTTGCGTGCCTTCTTTCTAAGGTTTGACAAAACGCCAGACATCAGATGCTGTGTTCTCTGTGTACATCAAAAGTATTTTAGTTTCATGAAAACAGTTATACATTTTCAAATTCACATGTTGGCATGATTATCACAGAACTTAGGCATATTTATTAGAGTTTAAAAATAAATTTAAAAAAATAATCCTACAGACCTAAACAAAAACAAAGTGACATGTCCTATGATCGTTGAGGCCAGCAGGTTGGGACTGTCATGCCCAATTCTTTAATTTAGGTTACGTTTTTAATTTTAACTCTGAACAACGACATTGAATCAAGAGATACTAAAGACATTGGAAGAAACTTTATGAGTTTATGTACCATGTAGTCACCTGCAGAATTGACTGCATTTGCCTAGACAGGTTTTGAAATTGATCAGGTTTTTTCGGGACACAGTGTATTTAGTTCAACGGGTATGTACAACCCGTCACTTGTACAGTTACCGCCGGTTATGTATGAACAGCCTTGGTCACTGTTTTAAATACCTCTGGCGGGTATTCAAACAACTGTCGTCTGGGGAGAGAAATTTATGTGCATTCATGCATAAATGCTCCTATTTAAATTAACAGAACTGAGCAATGAGATTTGTCTGTCTTACTACATAAAAATATTAATCTAGCCTTTCAAAATTGGTCCTGAAATAAAACAGAAGTAATGTGTAGTAGGAAAAGCAGCAAATTAATGTTGAACCATATTCTCGAAACTCCTTAGTTAAAATGATTTTTGTTCCAGGGTTCTTTGAGGTGGAAGGGGAAACATGTTATTGATGAAATCATGATCCAGTATGCTTACCCAAGGTTGGATATAAATGTGTCAAAAGGCTTAAATCATTTGTTGAAATCACCATTTTGCATCCATCCAAAAACAGGGAAAGTTTGTTGTCCTTTCAAACCCAGAAGTGCTTCAAAATTCGATCCAACTACAGTGCCTACTATAAGGTGATAATTTTTTACTATTAACAATATTCATATGTATGGAAAGCTAAGTACACAAAGTCAGTTTGTAGTGTATGAGATTTAGTTGTCGTTGGTATAGCATACACCCTCATTAGTGTGCATGGTGTTGGGTCCAGCTTATGGCCTTGCCCTGCCATCTCCTGTTTATTGCCATATCCAACCTTGAATTTTAAGCATAATATGTCCTTGAGTGGGCAGTCTTAGAGGAGTGCCCAGTACAGTGTAGACTTATCTGTAAGTACCAGCAAATTACATATCTCTTACCCGTAAATATGTGTGTATGTCACCCCCCTCCCTCCCAAAATCCAATATCTGCAAGTAATAGTAATTAGCGTAAAGATTAGGAAGTAATAACACTATTAAAACCTCCTCAATTAAAGTTTGTTTCTATAAAAATTATCACTGAAAATTGCAATGATGGCAGTGGTGGGATGCCCTGATTCCCATCACCTTAGTTAGCAGTGGTAGTGGTGCAAGAACTGAGGATGACCATATTAGTGCTATAATATCTGTAAAATTGTATGCTTTTTGGGAACATCCTAATATTGATAATTCTATAGCACAGAGGACAGAAGAACTTTTAGATATCTCCTATGTGGCTGTAGCTTTAGATATAGAGGCAGAGGACATACCAGAGTCAATTGGGTTCGTTGTAGTCGATAGTACTGTTGAGGAGCTGTTGACTTATGAGACTGATGTGTGTGACTTAATTACTAAAGTAAAGGTCTTTGTCATCATGGGTTGGTTCCTTAATGGGCAAATGTCACAGAAAACCCCTTAAAGAAATTTATATAGACAGTAGGGACAACAAAAGACCATTTAATGCTTCATCTGGTTCTTTTCCAATTAAATCAGAACCTGTTAAGTTTTCAACCGATTTATTTATGAAAATTGCAACACGATTAACAACCGTGACCGAACAACTGTGAAAGTGTTCATAGCCACTCCCTGCCTTTCCGCCAGCCCCCGGCCTGACATAACTGTCAGTTATCAATAATGATAAATTTGAAGGATCTAACCTGCCTAGATCAATTTTTGAAAAATGAATCCATAGAGTAGTCCGGTGTAACCTGTCGAGCAAGAGCCAAACATACTTTATTTGAGGGGTGTCAAACCTTGTTTAAGCCTCGAATTGAAAGTATTGTAGATCAGCAGATTAATGCACGCTAAGTCAGTTTGTACTACTGAAAGATGAATCATTAAAGTAAAATTTATTAATTTATAATTTGAATATCATCTGATGCCATGATGTACTTTAAAGTGAACTGATTGAAGAATTGAGCCGTTTTGATGAGAAGCAGACAGAAAACAAAACTGATGAAGATATCAGCAAGAGAGTAAAAGGCTACAAAAAGACATCTTTGAACACCAGCGTCCATATTTTTGAGGAGTTCTTGAGAAAACTAGAAACATCGTGGAAGGGTGAAAGATTGAAAATTAGTGGTAAGTTTACTATGTAGTTTTTTAATTTTGTGTTTACACTACTAAGTAGGATGGAACGGATTAACTGTCTGAAAAACATATTTACATTGTCATACCCATAAAGATCATTTGTATGAAAACATTACAATAGTAATTGGAGAACATCTGATGAATACAAAAAACTCTCAAGCTCATATAATCTATAATTTTGATTCTCATGTCACTTGGATTGCTAGAACTGTCATACTTTTCAGTATATTTTAGTAGGTACCACAATTCTAACAGGACTTATAATTGTATAATTACAATTCTATCTTTCCACATTATTCAAAATCTTTAAAAAAGGCGCTACCGAAGGCTTAATAGTAGCCTAGAAAAATTCAATATTGTTATTGCTTATCAATTTGGCTTGACGTAGGTATTTAACCCTTTGACGTAGCAATTTTTTTTACATTTCTTAATTTTTAATTGTTATATTTTTATTTTGTCTATATTTGGTCTAATATTTCGGTTATGACCTTTGTGATTGTCAATATGTATTGACAATGTGCTAAATTAATTAATAAAAATAAAAAAAACCGCGTCCTCCTCCTCTATACAAGGGTAAAATGAAGCAAAACAGGTGTCCACTGCAATCCCTATTAAACCTACAAATGCCGTCAACTTCCACCCAAGCCGGTCACCGTTTATTTTAGGTGGGCCCTCCCACCAGCTTTACCACACATTTGAAAGCCTAATAGGGATTGCTCATGGAGCGGGAATTGAACCTGCGCCGCGGCGTATGTCCTAATCATTGGCTCGTCAGTCAATGATTTAGACCACACGACCGCGCAGTACCGTCAGACCAGTGCTCGTTTGAGTCTTAAAGCCTACGGCTCTGGCGGCGATTCATTGAACCGCTTGAGCGACCGGCCTGGTGGCAAATCAGTGAACTACTAGGCCAAGCCGTCGGCAACAGCACAAGACAGTCCCATCGCAGCGCCACGAGATAGTCTCATATGTCTACGCCAATGGGTTAACTAGATATGCAGGCAAAGAAAACCTGTGTTACATTTCAACCCAATGGCATACTTTGACGGAACAGTTCCATCAAAGGTTTTATATGAACTCCGGGTGCTGTTAGTGAGGGCTTGGCCTATTAGTTCTCTGGTTTGCTGCTAGGGTCGACTGTAGACTTTATGCGCCAATCATTCTTCTGGCTGACGGTGGCACCATGGCCGTTTTGGCTAACGCGCTATACTGACGAGTATAGTGTTGAACTCATTCAGAAGTGCTTTGATTTGATTCCCAACTATGCGCAATCCCTATTTGTGCGGTAAAGTACCACCCAACAAGCCACTACCGATAAAAAATAATAATAATCACCCGATAATAATAATAATAATAATAATAATAATAATAATAATAATAATAATAATAATAATAATAATAATAATAATGATAATCACTGGTTGTGATGGTGTTGTTTTGTTGTGACCCCGTTGGCTCACCTAGGAGTTTGTAGGTTCTTCGAACCTTACCTAAAATAAACGGACACCGGCTTGGGTAGAAGTTGACGGCATTTGTATGTTTAATAGGGATTGCAGTGGACACCTGTTTTGCTTCTTTTTACCCTTGTATAGAGGAGGAGGACACGGTTTTTTATTTTTAATTAATTCAGCATATTGTCAAAATATATGGACAATCAAAAAGAACATAACCAAAATATTAGACCAAATACTGCCAAAGTAAACATATTAAAATTAAAACTTGAGAAAAAAATTGGTTCGTCAAAGGGTTAATATAATTTGCTTTTGATGAGATCAGAATGAAATTCATTTGTGACTGTAATATTGTTTGGAAAAACCACAGAGGAGAATCAAACAGAGGTATCTTCTATTGTTGCGCTAAGAGTGTGTCGAGCACTGCCCAGCGTGTGTCGAGGACTTAGTTTACAATTAACTCCGCAAGAGAGCAGCACCGTCGCTGCCCTCTCCTAATTTAACTTAACTGTAACTAGTAGCTGGATGTAACTAGTAACTTAATTGTAACCATAACTGGATTTAACTGTAATGTAAATAATACTTGGGCACAACAGAAGACCCATCCAAAAGCGACCTCTGTTTGATTCTTTTCTGTGGAAAAACGCAGTTCAATAATTTGTTGCTCCATTACTCCATTTTATCATTACAAAATATGTCAAAATTTTGTTACTGTTCCCTTGAAGTTTGAACTATTGAAGTTCCTCTAAAATATGTATTGTATGGAGTTGTATGTTATTGGAAGAATCAGAAGATTTTTAATTTGTTTCCAGTCACTTAAGCTAAGAAAATGCTATTTGAAGAGGGAAAACTTGTTGTTAAGTTGTAATAAAGAAGCCTTAATGGACATTGATGTTCCTAATGATTTTCTTTCCTCTTTCAGATCAAAAAATGGAGTTCTAAAGAAGTCACTCCAGAAAACTGAACTTCCACATTTATTGAGGGTTTTAATATTTTATTTTCATTTGTAAATACGGTTTTTTTAATAAAAGTTCTAAAGAAAATAAAAAAAAACTTTTTTACCACACTGAAATTTAATTGCCTGTTTTAGTGAATTTCCCCTATAGGGAAGAAGCTGTTTCCTTAGTTCTCATGGTGAGACCTAAGACCCAGACCTTGATAACTGGGGACCCAGACCTTGGGCCCCTTGGTTTTGGGGCCCCCAGATGCAAAAAAAACTTTCTATATTGAAGAATATATATACAGTACACCTAGGATTATCCGGACCCCACATTATCCGGACTGGTCCATCCAAAAATTAAAAAAATTGAATCACAGCAAAAAAAGTGATTTTAGCGAGTTCACGAGTGAAATGCGCCTTCTAAAAGTAAACTGCAAATGCAATAAAATACTGTATGCATTTGGAATTAAAATAATTAAAGGAGTTGCATCGCCAAAACAGTACACTACAACGTTTCCGTGAACGTAGTCTTTTGGTTCGCTACTTGGGGCGCTAGCAGTAATCATCATAAGCTTAGCCTACGGCAATTTTGCGAGCTAGTCAATTGCTGTCACTTGAAGTGTTTACAGTCGTGAACTCTTTGTGTGACTGATATTGAATTTCAAAATGGGTGGTTGTAAAAGGGAAAAATGGTTTTAACTTTAGAACGAAACTAAATGCTGTCAAAAGACTTGACGCAGGAGAATCAAGTAAACAATTAGCCAAGGAACTGGGTGTTGGGACAAGTACGGACAGGAAGAATCGAACGAAGTTAGAAAAATAGTACTTTTACGGAACAAACTTGAAAGAATAACATGTTTTACAGTCTTGATACGCTGTTTGCAGCATCAATTTAGCAGGGGCTAAGGTACGTGATCGCTATTTAGGCGATATTGTTATGACCTCGGAGATTATCCGGATTTTTCGTTATCTGGATCGGTGTTCCGCCACGTTAATCCGGATAATCCTAGGTGTACTGTATATGTCTGTTACCTCGATAGCGGCCGTAAATATGGTCCGATCTTAATGAATTTTGGTACAGATGTGTAAAGGGGTAATCACTTGGACGAGTTTGTAAACCAGCCCGATCGGACCACCGGAAGAGGGGGTAAAGTGAGATGAACCCCCAAAAATGGGTTTTTTTCAGTTTTTTACATAGAAAAATAAGATTGATCAAATTTTTTATTGCACCATTGAATTCAGCTATAAAAAAAAACAAAAACAATTTAGTATTTTGAATCACTGCTCTATGTCCATTGGTCACTGAGATATTGAGAGTGTAAACACAGTATGTTGTCCCAATGTTAACCTTATGGGAAATAAGTATAACTGGCGCCAAATCTAAAGACCCAGTCCGTTCATAAGACTAATGTTAATTTTGGCATTTGGCTTATGGACGGCGTGGGCCTTAAGGTTTGGCACCAACTATAAAATTCTATATCTTGCTTTTTTCTCAACATATCTTGATAAAACTTGGTTTGTGGCTTCATCTTGATGAGATCTAATGTTTAATAGTCTAAAACCCCCGATATTTCCAATTTCGTGACAGCAAACCTGCATGTCGCAAACCTGCATGTCGCTGAGTATGCAGGTCGGCTGCAACTCTTTATGAATGTCATATGGAGGCCAAAAGTAGATATTTTCCACCTTGGGGGCAAAGAGTATATCCGTAGTTTTTGTCATCAACACAAAAAAACACAAGGTGAATTTCCATAATTAAAATTCCATAATTAAAAGCTTGTCTACAACTAAGGGATTTATTATAATTTTTGCCAGTAAAATGTTTTGTTATTTTTAATTAATTAATTCAGCGTATTGTCAAAACATAAGGACAATCAAAAAGGACATAACGAAAATATCAGACTAAATAGTGTAAAAATAAACATATTAAAATTAAAACTTCAGAAATAAAATACCCCCGTTGCAGCAGACCTGCATACTCAGCGAATTTCAAATGCAAAACAACATATTTCAATCCTACATAGCGAGATTTGACATGTTTTTGTAAGCTCCATAAGAATAACATGGGGAATGAGTATGCAGGTGTGCTGCTACAGGTATATTAAAACTGGGTGGTTTTAATTCAATATTTAGTAGATCTGAACTAGAAGAAACTATTTACCAAGTTTTATTGAGATATGTTGAGAAATAAGCGAGATATAGAATTTTAGTTATTTCCCATAAGGTTAACATTGGGACAACGTACTGTGTTTACCACTTTCAATATCTCGGTAACCAATGGACATAGAGCAGTGTTTCAAAATACTAAATTGTTTGTTTTTTTGAGCTGAATTCAATGGTGCCCACAAAAATTCGATAAATTTTATTTTTCTATGTAAAAAACTCTAAAAACCCATTTTTGGGGGGGTTTATCCCCCTTTACCCCCCCTTCCGGTGGTCCGATCGGGCTGGTTCACGAACTCGTCCAATTGATTACCACTTTACATGTCCGTACCAAATTTCATGAAGATCGGACCATTTTTGCGGCCGCTATCGTGCTAACAGACACATAGATATATATACAGGGTGAGTCATACCACCCGTCCACCTATTGTAGCGGGAGAACGGTTTGACATAGAAACGTCAAATAAAATTATTCCCCACTAATTTGCATATGAAGAATTCATTAAAAATATTTTCATCGCGATTCATGTACAGGGTGTTCCAGAAATGAAAGTCATGGGTTCGAATCTCAAAATTTTCTTGAGTAAACCTATAGCAAATACTATATCATTTTAAAGGTCTTGTTAAAAGAAACATTTTGATGAAAACAGAACTAAATTATCTCAAGCCGTTTCAAAATGGCGGCCATTTTTGTGAGAATTTTCGATATTTACGGGAACCCCTGTATTTTCCAAACCACTCAACATTTTTCAGTTCTGATTCAAAATTCTCAATCCTTGGTAACTCAGCTTTACTATGATATGCCACATGACAATATTTAAAATTTGATTTAATTTTGAAAAAAAATTAATTTTTGAAAATGTTGGCAGCCCTGAAAATAAAAAAAATCAAATAGCAACATATGCCAAAAAGCATATAATTTTAAAGGTCCTCAAAATTCCTACAACTTTGTAATTTACACAAGTATTCTATCATTTTTAGTTTTTGAGTTATCGTCAAAAAACCCCATTTTCCCATATGAAGTGCATGTTATTTGCACGTCCATAGCAAACGGTATGTGGGTACCCTTTGGTTATTACGAACTGCATAAATAACATGCACTTCATATGGGAAAATGGAGTTTTTTGACCATAACTAAAAAACTAAAAAAGTTAGAATACTTGTGTAAGTTACAAAGTTGTAGGAATTTCGAAGACCTTTAAAATGATATGGTTTTTGTCATATGTTGCTATTTGATTTTTTTTTATTTTCAGGGCTGCCAACATTTTCAAAAATTAATTTTTTTTCAAAATTAAAAAAAAATTTAAATATTGTCATGTGACATATCATAGTAAAGCTGAGTTACCAAGGATTAAGAATTTTGAATCAGAACTGAAAAATGTTGAGTGGTTTGGAAAATACAGGGGTTTCCGTAAATATCGAAAATTTTCACAAAAATGGCCGCCATTTTGAAACGGCTTGAGATAATTTAGTTCTGTTTTCACCAAAATGTTTCTTTTAACAAGACCTTTAAAATGATATAATATTTGCTATAGGTTTATTCAAGAAAATTTTGAGATTCGAACCCATGACCTTCATTTCTGGAACACCCTGTACATGAATCGCGATAAAAATATTTTTAATGAATTCTTCATATGCAAATTAGTGGGGAATAATTTTATTTGACGTTTCTATGTCAAACCGTTTTCCCGCTACAATAGGTGGACGGGTGGTCTGACTCACCCTTATATAGATATATATATATATATATAGATATATATATATAGATATATATATATATATATAAAAATTCGAACGAATAGTGTTTTTTGCTTCTGGGGGCCCCAAAACGAAAAGTTATAGTGGTCCCGAGCTTAGGTCTTACCATGAGACCTACGGTAATAGCTTCTTCCCTATAGGGGAAATTCGCTAAAAAGAAAAGCTGAATATTATATGGACTGTTTGGCCATCAGATGATCTACAAAAAAAGTGTAAACTTTGGGGGTTCTGAGGGAACCTAAAACACACCGGTTCAGAACATAGACTGTGTAACTCGCATGGCAAGTGAAGGTGACACAAAGGAACGTAGATTGAGTGAACACACTATAGAGCAATAATTTCCTTTAATATACATGAACTATTAAATATACATGGTGCACTACTTATTTACGGATCCTCTTGATATTTATATTGACAAAAATGTTATAGGTCACTGAGTGAACTGTTGTCCTTAGTAGATTCAATTTTGCATAGTATTATATAAATTGAATACACATTCTATAGGTTAAAATATATTGTATTGATTGCCCTACAAGGACCTTAATAAAGATATTACATATTATAGACAAGTACAAACCCTTTTACACAAAGAAAATCAAAAATGACCCTTATGTTTTGATAAGAATAAACGACAAGTTAATTATAATGTCTTTCACAACTATTCACAAATGGTTAACCTTATTTTATATTTACAATTGTCTTTTGAAGACTTTCCTTCCTAAGTGTAGATAGGATCTATTTCTTAGACTGTCATTTCTTTAATGGATTTCATTTGTTTTGTTAATAAACAATTTATTTTATTTCATTATTATTATCTTTGTTGGATACAAGTTTATTATTTAATATTTATTCATTTTCAATTTATCCCTTTGGGTTGGATTTTCAAATTCTTTCTCTGAGAGTTTAATTGAGTTTATAGTGCACCAAATTATTTTAATTTGATTGGGGACATACCCGCTGCATCTTTCCTGGTGGACCCGTGTTACGCCCGCGTCGCCAGCCAGTCGAAGGCCCGCGTGGATCCCCGAGTCGGTGTCTCCTCTCGGTGATCTCCACTCCCTCCGGTGATCTGCGTGATCCTCGGTGGTGTCTTTGCCCCCTCGGTGGTGTGCGTTGCCTCCTGATGGTGTGTGTCGCCTCGGTGTTGGTCCCCGGTGACCTGGGTCTCGTTCCGGTTGGATGTCTTCCGCTGGATGTCCCTCGGTGGTGCGAGTCTCGAAGCGAAATCTCGAAGTTTGTGCGTTGGGGAGATAGACTATCTCGAGGGTGCCGACGGGTGCTTAATACTGTCTGCGACGGTTTACCAACTCCTACTCAATTCAGAGTGGCCCCTGAGTTCCCCAACTTATTACTTCTACTCCTATTCGAAGACTGATTTCCTAACTCTACCTTTCAATTTTCCATCACTCTCCCTTCCATCGGACTTTTGCCCCGTAGTGCTATTGTCACGCCCTCCTGCCAATCGGCGATGGTGAATCCGATACCTACGGAGCCATTGGGAGAACGACTGAAGTCCAGCCCTATTGTTCCGAGAATAAGGCGTGTCGCTGATGGTGAGTTATTCCAATTTTTCAAATATTTTCCCTCCATGGGAATCGAACTGATCTCGGTCATTTGCCTCCTTCCTAGTAAGACCTTGAAATATAGTGCTCTCCTATTGTATGTCGTCTAGATACGTGCTTCCTCGTGGGAGCTTATAAGTTTTATTTTATTTTTATTTTTTGTACTAATGTGAGAAAACCCATGAATAAATCTCTTATTAAGTATTAATTTTGGACAGAGGTAACTGATCTGATTAATAGTCGATTTCCGGATAGTTTATACTCCCCTGCTGCGCTTTAATTTGGTCTCCAAATTAATTGTATGTTGTGCTTCTCGGCAGTTATAGAATGTGGGTCACCAGTGCTGTGCTGTGGTTGCAAGGCATCTTCTGTCTCTCTCTCTCTCTGCATCAGCTGGTCGCGGTGCGGCGGCGTGTGTACAAAGCACAGATCCCTCTGTTTATACTGTAATGTTTTGTTTTGTGTTACTCTAGATTTTTTTGTTGATATTTATTGCTGAAGTTTGGGAGGGTTGTATAGACTTTTTTTATTGGTTAATCAATTTATTAATCGTTCAGCTGTTCCCGGATTTCGGTTGTTTTGCGGGATTTGAGGGTAGTTTGTGTAGGGTCGTGTCACGCTCATCTTGATTGTTTGTATATGCAAGCAGTATATTATTACAATTAAGATTACTGTGAGGCTTGATGTCCATGCGAAGAGTATGTAAATTAGCAATTTTGTGTTACCGAATAAATCAAAATCGTTCTTCTCTAATTTGAGATGTCTTTTCTAATTTCGTTACGACAAATGTGGGCGTGGTTATGTTCCAATTAGTATCAATAATTTCAGTTAAGTTGTCGAATTCGTGGTAAACTCCTGAGTCTAGCGTAAATAATTTCAATGTTTTTAGCTTTGTCCATGCGGCAGGAATCAAAATAATGGGTTCTAAGTTCTGACTGTCAGCAGAGTCACATGGTTTTATTTTTGTTATAAGAATAAGTTTGTCCATATTTAGTTGGCAGTCACACGGTATGTTTATTTTAAGAGTGCCCGTAGGAATTCTTGGAATTACCTTTGAATATGTGTCTTTGTCACATTTTAACTGGAGTACTTGTTGTACATTGGTGATTAGATATTTGTTTGGGAATAATTCTGTGATTATTGGATATTCTGGTCTTGCATCGCAAATAAAAGGACAATTTTTTTGTAATTCGTCTATGGACGCTGATGCTAAAATTAAATGTAAACATAGTTACATTTCGTTTGCTATGATCGTCGTACGGGGAATCTTGCATAATGGGTAAGATTTGTCGTTGCAATTTGGGGCCGATATGCTGATTATTTTTGTATAAGCTGGAGTTTTAAAAATGATTTTTTCTTCGGTGTGCAGTGAACATATTTTATCCTCCCAAATTAGAGGTGTATTAATGGTCTTGAAGATTTCGCCTTGAATGTCGGAGTGAATTAGAGGAATATTAATTCGAGTTACTAGGGTATTTCCTGTTATAGTGCAATGATTTATTTTCAATTTGTAGTATAGATGTAATTCCGATAGAGGTTTTGCTAATGTGAGATTTTTTCCTTCTGCCTTTTTCTCCAAGTTTCGTAATCTCGAGGTTAAATTTTTCGGATTTATTAATTTTTCTGATAAGAGGTTAAGATGACATTTATTTAAAATTTCGGTTTGGGTGTCTTGATAATAATTATATAATATGTATGTCCATGTCTGTTGGAAGGTTATGTAAATTTGAAACACTGCTTGTTTCTCATCCCTCATAGCTGATAATTTCATTAACTCTTTCTTTACTGCATCAAAATTTTGGTGAACTTTTTTCGCTAAGTGTTCAAACACTATATATTGATACAACAGCCATGTGAAACGAGTAAGAAAATTGCAGCAATCCAAAATCCCGGTAAAGATTGACTGAACTTTTAGCTATAGATTTGATTTTTTTATTCAAAATAATTTCCTACCTCTGAGGTACATATGTAGGTAGGCAAGATTAAGTACTTTTATTGCAAAATTTTACAGTCAAACCTACTTTGCTCACTTATTGCTTTACAGAAAATATTTGTATACTTATGCAAAAAATATGTGCAATCACTTGTACAAATTCAAATACAAATTGTCATTAGAATTATGATCGTGTAAAGATGCAACGTTAGCGTAGCTGATATTGATGTTGCAACAGCTAGTGATCAATTTTTTATACAATCAAGATACAGTTAAGAGATGCTGGTGATAAGATTGCTTTTGAGTGTCACCTTCATCTGTAGCTGTTATGGGTGGAACTTGTATGATCTAATAGTACCTCATTTTGGTTCCAGTGTAAAGCCCAAGTGTCAGAGGTATGGTCAACAAGTAAGTAGGCTAATTATGGTCAACAAGTAAGTAGGCTAATTTTTAAGATAAATAACATGAGTTATGATGATTTTTTATGTGAGGCCATATGCTATACAGTCGAATCTCGCTGATACAAACCTTGCTTGATAACTTGAAATATTCCATCTTGAATGTTTTTCAATCTCTTTAGAAAAAAATCTTCTAGGTCAAAAAAATATCCAAAGGGAAAATTTTGACCTAGAAGATTTTTGAGTCACATAACTAAAAATATTTTCACTGTTATTTTCTACCTCTTTAAGACAGCGACACAAAAAATACCTCTAAGTTGAAGTTCAGTAGATAAGACGAAATTAATTTTTGCAGTTTAACCCACAGAAGTAAAAAATTGCCTCTATGTCTCAAAGGTTTCTGAATGGTCCTCTGTAAGTTGAAACTCTGACTTACATAGGTTGCAATGTCTCATCTCAGTCACTTAGAAACTAGTTTTTATCTCTAGGCTCCCGCCCAACATAAATTTGAAATTGGTGATTGGAATCCCGCCAATCACCAATGTAAATTTGCTAAATAAATGATAATGCTGTAACCTTGAGGGTGCACAATAAACTAATTTAGCTCCAGTGCATGTCCATGGAAACTTTTAAGCCTGGCCCTCGTTAAAAAAAAAGACAAGCTATCTTGACCATCTAATTAGCCTGCCTTATTGACCTGTGTGAACAGCCAGAAATCCTGCCTACCTTCTTGATCATCACATCAGAGTCAGTTTTACTAGAATCAAACTAAATATTGTTTTGCCTCACTAGTGCAGGGGTAAATGCGGTGTCAGTTCTTAAAATGAAATTTACTTGGATATTATTGCAAAGATAAAGTTGTAGTTGTTTATTGCTTCTCTTAAATCATGTATGCTCACTCATTAAAAAGAAAGCACTAAAATTGGTAAATTCAACACAACATATCTTCAGAATACGTTAACATGAACAATTTTGGATTTGCACTTCTACAAATCTTTATCTGTAAAATGGTAAATTAAATTAAATTTTGAAAATGAAAACTGTAGGTACCATACTAAATGATACCGCGCAGATTGTGTTTAGGCATGCTTGGCGAAGGTAGGTAACCAACCCCCTTAACAATTCTCTTCCACTGAATAGTCACGCTTATGCATACTTATTAATTCATTATACATGCATTATACATTCCAACTGTAAATATTCTCTAATTTCCGATGTTTTGAGTGGGTTCTAATGTCATTCTCAGTGCAAGTTTGATCGCCACTGCTGCGCTGGATTGGAATGTCGCATAGGAGGTCAGGACTACAACATCGGCTTCTTCTGCCACAAAAGACTGGTAGAAAACACCTATGTCGAGTTCACTGGTGGGCCGTCATGGAAGGTAATTATACCAGTATAGTCCGAGTCGAATAACTCAGCCCAAGCCAGCTGTAAGAACATTGTAACATAACGAAGGTGACATATTAGTCTTTCAAATGGACTGGGCCAGGTTATTTGACATAACCTATATGTTGTTGAAGTTCATTTGTTAAAGGTGACAAAATCAAATTTACAAATAATTTCATGGGGATCCTAGATGTTGCTCTCAAATTCATGGATGTTACTTCAACTTTAACTGTTTTATTGAAGCTCTACATTATTTATGTGTCAGCTGTATTATTGAGTTCATACTTTTGTCTCTTTCAAACCTTATGATTAATTTATTATAGTTCAAGAAGTCTTTCTTGTGAAACTAAAGAAATATAGGTTGTCTTTATCAAAACTACTTAAACATATTACGAAATGGTTGTATAATTCCCGTGAGAAAGAGTAATTAGTTGCATACTTTGTGTAAGGGTTGCATGATTTGTCCTATTTCTGATTTAAACTTTCTCTTCTCAACCTACAGTACCTTAAATATTTTTACTTCCATGTAAAGATTCAATATTGGCAAAAGGTGAAAAAAAGAATACTCAGTCAGTTCATAGATGGATGTTATGGATATAAAGTTGGATTTTAACTATTTTCACTCTGTAAAGAGGCCATCCATAAATGACAAGAAGCCCCTAGGGGCAGGGATTTTTTTGGCAGCGTTATGAACCGTTACGGGGGTGGGTGGGGGGAGGTTAGATGCAGTGTTACTTAACAGCTTAACCTCAACAATGTATTTCTTATTTTATTTAACATTACTTTTTCTCGAGATAAAATTCAAGTTTTTGGAATTTATTTTATATTAGTATTATATTTTCTCATAAGAATGCAAACTAAACTAAGTTTGAACAACGTCTATATAAAACTTGAAAAAAGAATGACATTTGAATGAACCTAGTTGGACCAGGTTGGATGCCCGGTTCAAACAGAACCTAAAGTTCATACCCAATTAACAAAAAACCCCAGAACGGAGTCATGCACAGTGCCAATCATGACAGTGTCTGACCACAAGACCACTCCACATGGGACTCGTGGGAGGACGAGTGATGATTATATTTATTTTTTCAATTTCTTTCCTTTTACTGCATGAAATATAATGTGATGTAATGTAATATAATACAATGTGATTTGATCAATACTTGTATTTGTCTTATCAATAAATTGTTTGTTTCTTTTGAGTTTAAATTTGTCTTGCGATATAGCTTATTCCGGTTTTTAAAATAAGATGAATGGGGTGGTAATGGCACTGTGTTACGTAATTTTTAGGGGGGGGGGGTTAGTGTCACTGTTACAGTTCTATTACAAAGGGGGAAGGGGGGTCTAAAAATGCAGATTTCAGCATTATGTAATTTATGGACTGCCCCAAAGATTCCTGACCATAAATTTTATCGAACTGCTTTAACTTTTAGTTTAATAAAGTGAAGTGCAGTTGACTCTCGACATCTCAAATCTCAGTAACTCAAAATCCTCGATAGCTTTTAGGATACCTTTAGCTCATTTACTTTTGATTCCCTCAGTAGAACCTGTTTAAGTCTAAATAAAAACCATGTGTAACTCAAATGAATTTTATAGCGATACTTTACCTCTGCAAGTCGAAGCAATGTGAAAATTCCCTCAATTAGAAGTTTATTTCAGTAGATAACTCAAATTAAACTTGGACTTGTTCACCTCTACGTTTCAAAGTAGAGGTGTGCGGATATCCGAAAACTCGGATCGGATTCGGATCGGATCGGATATCCGAATCCGATCCGAGGGTTTTATAACTATCCGGTAAGACTGACTAGATATCCGACTCTATCGGATAGACTGCATTTTTTGGGGTAAATTGTGAAGTAAGATCAAATTTTCAAGTAAGGAAAGTCTTCCAAACAAAAGAAGTCACTGCCGACGAAAGTACATTAGTGACAGAAAACATCGCGGAGCAAAAACGACGCTTTGAAATGCGACGGTTGCGATAGCGGCTAGAACAACGCCTCAACACAATGCGATTATGTAGTGGTATGCATCAAGCGATGTATTTCGGTTGCCGATATTGCGACTCGTGATAAGATCGAGAATCGAGATCGTTGTATACGATCAGATTACTGCGCAATACCCGACACGATAACAAACATTTTCTTAAGATAAATTCTTGTATCGTAGCATTAAATCGTTAACAAATAGTAGTACAAACTGTAATAGTTCTGTCTCGATTAGTATCCGTTACCGACGAAACATCGATTGGTATGAGGGAGAATCGCAATCAAGACAAATCTGTGTTCGCCATTGACCGACAGTGTCGACAGTGTCCAACAGTCAGTCGTCTTGAATTTCCAAAACGAAATATCCCGTAAATACCCCATAAATAAATAGTCGTGTCGATGTTTCGTACGACTATTTCAGGCCGTAAATATCTTACGTGGCCTGTCGATACGATAAAATTAAAAGCCTACAATAATTTTGGGCTGTGAAAGATTTGGCAAACTTGCTCATTCATTGTTTTGTCTTTCCAAATCACTTAATTTTGAATGTCGTCGTCTGCTTAAAAGCTGAATTAACTCAAGAACGTCTTTCTTCTTACTTTATTTATCAATTAAACAATTACCTACCTATAAATAGAAAGTTGAACGATCACAAATAAGTTTTTATTTTGCTGAAATATTTATCTTTGACGATTTAAGCCTAGTCAAAGCCGGCCGGCCGTATTTTCAATACGTGATTAAAATTTTAAAATGGACTTTCTTAGATAACAGTACAATGCGACTTGACAGCCGACGTCTATGAAAATAATTAGTGAGTTTGCTTGTTGTTTGTGATATAAAACAAATAGACCTTTGTTCTAACTAAATGACCAAGCTTTAATACCGAAGTTTAAACATTTGAAACTTATCTTGAAATTTAGGTTAAGTTTACTGCTCGGACTTGTTTTGTTTTTTTAGTGTTATTGTAGTGAATCAAAATCTAGGTTGTCAGGCATTAATGCATAAATAAAAATCAAATATGAGGTGATCGGTGAATCAAGTTTTATATTTAATTCTTTTGTCTAGTCACTTAGGCCTAGTTTCTGATCAAATAGGCTAAGGAAAAGAACAAAAAAGACAGAGGCCTAATAGTGAAAAAATTTAGGTTGCATTGGAAAAGGATTTTTTAAGTTGCAAATCCTGAAATTGATTTAGGCCTATTATAAGCTTATTCAATTAATTATATTACCTATGCTTAAGGGGAATCAACGAATTTCTAAATTCTCAACAGATATTTAGCTGAACCTTTGCATACTTTAATAATTGACATTTGGCCTATATTGGAAACAATATATCACAACAATCAACAACTCAACCCTATCAAGGCAAATCCTACCTTACACATTAGGATGATATGGTAGTTCCTTGCAATTACCTTAGGCTTTTGAGAAAACTTAAATCTGCTCATTACGCCGCGCCGTAAATATCCGAATCCGGTATTATCCGATCCGAACCAGTTGTTATCCGATCCGAAACCAATCCGAACATAAGCTATCCGATCCGAATCCGATCCGATCCAAAAAATCACTATCCGCACACCTCTATTTCAAAGTTTACTTTATGGACCTCTATTAAATCAGTACCCCAGTGTGAAGGTCGAGAGTCAGTGTCAATGAGCCATATCCGTTCCATCATCACTATTCTTTATCTCTGTAACTCGAATTTTCATTAGGTTTAGCTCTATGTCTTGAATTTAGCTCAGATTACCTCTGTAAGCCGAAATTAACCAATAATTACCTCTATAACTCCAACTAAAACTAATTCCAACCATTCGTAACTAAAAAAGATTGTACTCCCGTATTATTTTTAGTTAGCTTTTAGTCAGCAGGTGTTGACTGTTCTTTAATTTTTGCTAATATTTTCAACTGCTCTCTTAAGGACTACCAAGAACCCAATTCGGACCTGTCGGAGGATGAAGGTGCTAAGAGTCTGAATGTCGAAGAATTATGCAGAAGAAATGAAGAGCTGCAAAGGAAACTTGCAGAGCTGAAACTGTTGCGAAAGAAAGTGAGGCAACAACAGCTTAAGGATGTGAAAAAGAGATTAGAGGAAGTAGAGATTGAACTGCTTAAAGATGAGAAAAAGAAGTACGAGGAGAAGAAGAACCAAGAGATGAAGAAATTGAGGGAAAAAGAAATAGAAGATAACTTGTTGGACATGGAGAAGGAAGAGGTATAATTGACTTATTATATCATTCAGTATTAATTGAATTGTGACTTCAAATAATGTTATTTAAGTTTTGGGGTCTTCATGCATGTATGCAGTTGTTACATGTACTTTTACTAAGTAAAAGTCTTCAACATTTTCTGTTAACCATGGCCCCCACAGGGTGGGGCTGGTGCAACTGTGGTCACAGGGCCCGGGATCTTTTGGGGGCCCGGGCCTAGCTCTATTTTAATTTGTTTCAAATTTATTGCAGAATATTTTACCGCAGATTGTGATTAAAACTTAAAAAAAAATTTTTTATAAAGTTTAGTAAAATAATTAGTCTAGTCAAGATATGAAATAAAACACCCTAACCCTAAAAAAATTGCTTTAAAAGTTTTTTAAGTGGTTTTTACTTCCAATAAGTGTGTTAAATAATATACTAAAAGTCTAATAAAATCAGAGTCTAGGAAATATGTTTTTCCAATATGGCGTCCTGCAATTTGAAAAAATATAGTAAACTTTATTAAATTTCATCATTTTTACATGCATTTTTTGAGATATTGACTCGGTACCAACACGTATCATTGCTGGGTGGCTAATTCTTTATTTCGACAGCATAATAATTTTTCGGCCGCCATCTTGGATCCGCCATCTTGGATATCAAATTTATTTTTTTAATGTAAAGATGATTTTGTGACACATCATTATGAACTAGATTTTTGGCTGATTACAATGCTGAAATCCGTTTTTGAAAATATGTATTCGTTAAAAAGATATGCACAGATAATTATTTATCCGTATGCATTTCTTGTGGACATTTAATTTTTTTAAAGAATTTTTAAGAATTATCTCTTACATCTCTGGTTCTAATTAAGGTATGTAATTCGTTTTGGTCTTAAAATACTCAGTCATTTAATGGCTTTTATATGAGCTATTGATCATTAAAATCGGACGACTGCTGGACGAGCTATAAGGCTAAAATCGACTTGAAAATCCATTTTTTAGAAATTTGTTTTTTGTCAATGATTCATAGCGCAGGTTCTAAATGGATTAAAAAGCTCGTTCTCCCCTCAAATTACTCAGACGATTCTGGGCTTTCATATGAGCTATGGCTCATTAAAATGGGACTTATTTAATTTGAGTTATGAACCTTCATTTACCATAAAATCTGTTCACTTTCGTAAATTATATATAATTAATGACTCATACATAGAAAACTAACAGAGATTCAAAACAGTTTTATGTTTTAATTAACTCAGTACATTATTGGCTTTCATTTAAGCTCTTAATCATTTAAATCGGTTGAATTTGAGGTGAGATATAGACCTCAAACCAACATAAAAATAATTTTTTTCCAAATTTCTTAATTATTTAAATATTAGTATTTCAAGACCCAAACATGGCCTGCAAGTTGCATTGGTTTTGAAACACGCGCTGATCTACTAGCTTTCATTTGACATATTGATAATTGAAATCTGACAAAAATAGGATGAGTTATATTTTTTTATATCATCTTTGATAAAAAACAAATACCTAAAAAATGAATTTTCGTGTCGATTTTAGCCTTACAGCTCGTCCAGCAGTCATCCAATTTTAATGATCAATAGCTCATATAAAAGCCGTTAAATGACTGAGTATTTTAAGACCAAAATGAACTACATACCTTAATTAGAACCAGAGATATAAGAGATAATTCTTAAAAAATCTTTAAAAAAATTAAACGTCCATAAGAAATGTATAGGGATGAATTTTTATTTGAGCATGTCTTTTTAACGAATTTATATTTTAAAGAACGGAGTTCAGCATTGTAATCAGCGTAAAAATCTAGTTCATAATGATGTGTCACAACACCATCTTTACGTTAAAAAATAAAGTTGATATCCAGTATGGCGAATCCAAGATGGCGGCCGAAAATTATAATCCTGTCAAAATAAAGGATTAGCCAACCAAAAATGATAGGCGTTGGTCTCGACTCAATATATCTCAAAAAATCATGGAAAAATGATGTGAGGTAATTTTTTTTTAAATGATCCCTTGTTAATTTTTTCAACTATTTATCAATGGTATTTTTTGTTTTTCCTGGGTTATGCTGTAATTTTTAAATAGCAAACAAGCAAAACCTTTAAGTACATGCTAATAGCAACAGAAAAAAATATGTGTTGAAAATTACCACGGGGAGGGAGGGTTTCATAATGGTGGCCCATGGTCTGCAAGTGTTTGAAAAATATTAATATTGGACGCCATCTTGAATTTTAGACTTCCGGTACTCCGATTTTGTTAGACTTTTTTTACTGGTAAATTCACATAATTCTTAGTCAAAATACCAAAAAAAGGCAATTTTCTTAGGGTTGTCTTACGGATTTACTCGACTAAATATTAATTCTAGATTTTTGGTTACCGTAGTTACTATTTTAACTAGCTGCATACGTGCCATTTACTGTTTGCATATTAGAATATAGTTTGCACATTATATCTCCGGCTATGGCTACTATGCTACTAATCGTGTCATATAATATTTTCTAAATATGATAGTAGTAAACAAATATTTGACAATCAGTGGGGCCGTGGAACATTGTTTTCAGAAAAGTACCCGCTTTCCCCCCACGTCTTGTAATCATCTGAGTCTGCCATAGCCGGAGATATAATGCGCGAACTGTACAACAGTATGCTCGGGCCCTAACTGAATTTTAATCTTGGTCAGTAAGGGAAATCGATCTCAAAATGGAAATGTATTTCCAGTAAAATAAAAGTGAATGAATAATTTTAGAGGTGTGCGGATATCCGAAAACTCGGATCGGATTCGGATCGGATCCGAGGGTTTTATAACTATCCGGTAAGACTGACTAGATATCCGACTCTATCGGATAGACTGCATTTTTTGGGGTAAATTGTGAAGTAAGATCAAATTTTCAAGTAAGGAAAGTCTTCCAAACAAAAGAAGTCACTGCCGACGAAAGTACATTAGTGACAGAAAACATCGCGGAGCAAAAACGACGCTTTGAAATGCGACGGTTGCGATAGCGGCTAGAACAACGCCTCAACACAATGCGATTATGTAGTGGTATGCATCAAGCGATGTATTTCGGTTGCCGATATTGCGACTCGTGATAAGATCGAGAATCGAGATCGTTGTATACGATCAGATTACTGCGCAATACCCGACACGATAACAAACATTTTCTTAAGATAAATTCTTGTATCGTAGCATTAAATCAGTTAACAAATAGTAGTACAAACTGTAATAGTTCTGTCTCGATTAGTATCCGTTACCGACGAAACATCGATTGGTATGAGGGAGAATCGCAATCAAGACAAATCAGTGTTCGCCATTGACCGACAGTGTCGACAGTGTCCAACAGTCAGTCGTCTTGAATTTCCAAAACGAAATATCCCGTAAATACCCCATAAATAAATAGTCGTGTCGATGTTTCGTACGACTATTTCAGGCCGTAAATATCTTACGTGGCCTGTCGATACGATAAAATTAAAAGCCTACAATAATTTTGGGCTGTGAAAGATTTGGCAAACTTGTTCATTCATTGTTTTGTCTTTCCAAATCACTTAATTTTGAATGTCGTCGTCTGCTTAAAAGCTGAATTAACTCAAGAACGTCTTTCTTCTTACTTTATTTATCAATTAAACAATTACCTACCTATAAATAGAAAGTTGAACGATCACAAATAAGTTTTTATTTTGCTGAAATATTTATCTTTGACGATTTAAGCCTAGTCAAAGCCGGCCGGCCGTATTTTCAATACGTGATTAAAATTTTAAAATGGACTTTCTTAGATAACAGTACAATGCGACTTGACAGCCGACGTCTATGAAAATAATTAGTGAGTTTGCTTGTTGTTTGTGATATAAAACAAATAGACCTTTGTTCTAACTAAATGACCAAGCTTTAATACCGAAGTTTAAACATTTGAAACTTATCTTGAAATTTAGGTTAAGTTTACTGCTCGGACTTGTTTTGTTTTTTTAGTGTTATTGTAGTGAATCAAAATCTAGGTTGTCAGGCATTAATGCATAAATAAAAATCAAATATGAGGTGATCGGTGAATCAAGTTTTATATTTAATTCTTTTGTCTAGTCACTTAGGCCTAGTTTCTGATCAAATAGGCTAAGGAAAAGAACAAAAAAGACAGAGGCCTAATAGTGAAAAAATTTAGGTTGCATTGGAAAAGGATTTTTTAAGTTGCAAATCCTGAAATTGATTTAGGCCTATTATAAGCTTATTCAATTAATTATATTACCTATGCTTAAGGGGAATCAACGAATTTCTAAATTCTCAACAGATATTTAGCTGAACCTTTGCATACTTTAATAATTGACATTTGGCCTATATTGGAAACAATATATCACAACAATCAACAACTCAACCCTATCAAGGCAAATCCTACCTTACACATTAGGATGATATGGTAGTTCCTTGCAATTACCTTAGGCTTTTGAGAAAACTTAAATCTGCTCATTACGCCGCGCCGTAAATATCCGAATCCGGTATTATCCGATCCGAACCAGTTGTTATCCGATCCGAAACCAATCCGAACATAAGCTATCCGATCCGAATCCGATCCGATCCAAAAAATCACTATCCGCACACCTCTAAATAATTTATTTAAGTTTGCAATAATTCCCCCAATAAAGTTTGTTTTTTAGATTGGACTATTAGCCTTAATTATTTATTATTATCAATTATCAGTCCAAATCAAATTTGTAAAGGGTTAAAAAATTACCACGTAATTTTTGAAACGTAGCATAGCACATGAACACAGGGTAGCATAGCACACGTAGCCCCGCATTCGCATGTGGGGGCCATGCCGTTAATCATCTGGCTCCTTGGCTCAGGAGTAAAATGTTGTAGTAGTATATATACTTACCCAAGTCACAAATGACTTTTAAAGTAATAGGAACATGTATATTTGTTCCAAAATTGTAACCGTTTGGATTCCCTAGCAAACGAGAACTACAAATTACAGCTAAACACAGTGTATATTTAATTTAAGTAGGTGTGGTAGGATGACTGTAGTGAAACTGTTATTCATTAATGCTAAATATTCAGATTGAATTTAATCTATTAAAAAACATTATTCCTCTCTGTTACAGGTTAATCGAACGTTGTCCAAGCAGAATAAACGGACTGATGATTTTATGGATATATTGGTTTAAATAAATAAATAAATAAATAAAAGTGTCAAAGACTCTTAATCTAGATCTGTGAGGAACTATACCTTAGTTAACGACAACACTTCAGGAAAATCAGAGAATAACATGTAAAATGGATGAATGATGACTTAATGTTCAACAAAATTCAATTTTTATTTCATCCTTTTTTGAATCATTATACATGTGACATATCCCGTCCTCTTAACCATGTAAATGTGATCTTTTTTATTCACAAACAGCATTTAAAATATGAAATAAAACTAGCTAAATGATACATGGGTTCTGAATCATAACTGAAAAATGTGTCGTTTCAATGCCACAACAACCTAGTATCATTGGAACCAAAACTAAAATCCTTTCGTCCAAAATGTAAGACATTAGGGAGTTTTTGCAATCTATGGTAAAACAACATGATAAACGTTAAACGTTTAAATCAGCTCACTTTCTCCATTTAGTACAATGTTAAAAATACCTTTTAACGTTTATCGTATTGTTTTACCGTGTATGTCAAAAACTCCCTTCTATTATGTTTATGAAAAGTTAAAATAAACTTGAAATTAAAATAAAAGAGTGACATCAGTCTAAGAGAAAAGCAAAACTGAAAACATGCAGTTGTTCAATTATTGTCCTTGGACGCAACGCAATCAATTAGGCCTTGTGAAAAGACAAAGTATGTAATAAACTTAACCCTTGGAGTGGCTAACAGACAAAAATTGTCTATCTCAAAAAGTCTTGCTGAAGTGGCAAGTGACGAAATTTATCGATTTACATTACATTTTTTCCGTTGCATTTTACGCCCTGTAATAGTTGGTGAAATGAGATAATTCTCATACCAATGGAAAGATGAGATTCTGAAGATTGATTTCATTACTAAAATCAACCTTATAAGAATATCGATCCAATCATTAGTTACATTTGAATGAAAATAACGCGCTATTTAATGGCGAGCTCGCAGTAGCCATTTTCTGATGTAAAATCGTGAAACGTCTGTGATTTCAAAAAATCATTGGTGGGGTAATTTTTGTTCCTGGCAAAAACGGATAATTCATGATGGAGATGGATGAAAACATTTCTTTAGATTAATACAATATACAGTATGTTAATTTTTTTAATTTTTTTAAATTTTGTAAACTATAATGAATTATTTCAATCTTAAGACTCACATTAATCCAACAAACCAACTTTATTTTACATAAACAAGCTGTGTAAAATTAACACCAATGAACTTTAATACTATGTTATAAGTTAAATGTAGGTATATCAAAATTTTTATGATTCGTAATTCTACGTTAACTAGAAAAATTTTGGTAGTTCAAGCAAAATCGAGAAACATGGAAAATCTTTGATGTTTTAAAATAGATTTGTTTGGTATGAAGAACAATATTTAAAATGGATTTTATCATAAAGGTTTGGCAAAATAAAACATAAATGCCACTAGATTAATCCCAAACGCTTACGTGTTCCCAACAATGTTTCAAATCAATGAGGGGAGATTGCGAATAATCAGCTTTAAGTGGTTGTGAAATCGGGAAACTATAGAAATGGCAGGAAACGACAGCTGATTCATTGTTAGATGAGCTGAGCCTGTGGCCACTAAATATTGTTTTCATGCGGTCGCTGATTAGAGATATTATCAAAATCAACGAGTTAAGTTTTGATGGGCAACTGTTCAGCGGCCACAGAATGAAGATTGAATGAAACATTGGTCTGGAAGCAGATAACAACCTCAAGCTATTTAACCATTAGCTGCAGTAGTCAGGGCCGGCTCAAGAGTTTTAGGCGCCCTAGGCGAAAGTATCGTTTGGCGCCTCCCCACTACTTTCTCACTTCAGTAAAAGGGCACGTTACTAACAGGGCTAGAGAAAAAAATTATATACCATAAAAAATCCAATTGCTGAAACATTTTCAGTTTTTAACGATTTTATTTAAATTTTAATAATCACTTAACAATTATTTTTACTTCCTTGTGTGGTTAATTTGTGATAAGTACTTGTGCACAAACTAAACTATAAGAGACTTGTAGTATCGTCGATGAATTTTAATTTTCTCAGGAGATATATTGTCATATTATTATTATAATTGTTATAAAGTTCAAATAATAAAGTTATAAAACGATTCGTCCTATCATGAGATTTTTATGATTTTCTAGTTAATATATTTTAACATGATATTTTTTTACTTCCTTATTTATTATTTTATACGTTATTTTTGGGAACTTAAATGGTTTGATTTGATTAGTATCTACCACCACGATAAAACCACAGATGGAATAAGTGTGCGAGTTGCTTGGGGTCATTGGAGTCGAGAGGTCGATCAGTGCATTATCCCCTTATTAATTTTTCTTACTTGAAAGATTAAACACCGAACCGCCAAGAACAGACTTTTTTCAATACACTATGTAATGAAACAGTCCAAGGTAGGCCTACAGTTCAGTACGGTTTCAAGATAATGCTTTTTGAAACTTGTCAGTTTATTTGGTTCTCGATGTTTCTTGTTTAAAAGTAAATATTAATTGTAATAAAAGGAAAGTGAATCTGTGTAATTTTGGTATCCCCAAGAAAACTCTTGAAACTGGAAAATTTTGATTAGGGTTTAACCCAGTGATTAATGAAAAAATTCTCCTTCTTAAGCAATCCAATTTATTGAAATGTGAACAATAAATTAACCCCTACTTGTTCAGGGGCATCATCAGGGCTGTTTTTTCGTTAATTAGATAGCAATAACTGTCAGCCAACAACAACAATATTTAAACCAGTGAATTTGAAGACAAATCACACTTTATACACACTGTCAGTGTCATCATACGTGTATACCTCTATGTGTGATATTTGACTTTTTATGCTTGATTGTACAATCATCTAAAAAACTGCTTTAAACATTTTCTTCAAATTATTAAAAAGCTGTAACTTATTTCTGACTAAAAAGGTGATTTGTGCAAGTCACATGGTAGGTAATAAAAGGAATTTGAGAGTATAAAAATTAAATATTTCACATTGGACCTCAAAGTTTTCCATGTTATTAACAAAATAAAAACAAATTAAGTCAAAAGTACTGTTATAACTATTTGTCAATTTCCGGCTCCTTCATTTTTACTGTACTTCATTCATTTGGAGACTGCACATCGAGTGTTCATTAAACATAATGCCATATGAACAATTTTGTTCATAACATGAGGCTTTATAAAATTAAGATGGAGTTGGTTCTTTAGAAAAAATGTTAAATAATTTTTTTTGAGTATAAGAGATGATTTTGACCGTTTATCAAATAAAAATAATATAATTAATATTCAACTCAAACAACTTTTAGGCAAGTTATTGATAACAATAATTTACGAAACAAAAACACATTACTTGCCAGCATTGGGAATATCATGGACTATAGTGGACCGGTCTTGAAAGGCTGTCAAGATAAAAAGAAACTAAACTACTGTATAACGCCACGGCGAGGGCGCCGAGAGAGCAGAAAATGTCGCATGCCTAGTACTGGTATATAAATCACAAGTTTGGAAGAGTAGGATTTTCCACTATTGGAGATAAGTTTATAGTTTTAAAGTGTTTCAAAAAGTAACAAGCAGAGCATATTCCCGCGAGCTATTCCCAAATCATAAACTAATAATTAATAAAATTAAAAAATAAATTGAAGTTTAGGCTACATTTATGATTTTCCTTTCCAAAATGAAAGTGAGAAAGTGTATTATTCGCGCCTTCCTTTTATGAAAAAACGGGGCCGCTTAGCGCCCCTTAGGCCCTGGCGCCCTTGGCGGTCGCCTAGTTCGCCTATATGGTAGAGCCGGCCCTGGCAGTAGTGCAGTTGTTTAAAACAGCCTCGTACTTACAAGCAGGTTCTTAAGTGGGTATATAGATGTAGTCTTAGATGGACTTATCAAATTATCTGTCTTATGAAATGTTTGGACTATATTCTGTCCAGTTCAAGTTGGCCGGTGGACCCCGGACTGCCTGAGGCCATTCCTATATAATCCCTCGTCATGTCCGGCGGGGCTGTCCGCTGCCTATAGGTGATGAGTCACATACTGGCTGTGTTTATACAATGGTAAACTAACAGAATAACAATTTAACATTATAAGAGACTATTTTAAATCAACTAAAAAAGTTATGAAAAGTGATATAAAATTCGACCTAGGTATTATAATATTTAATCTAACTATGACAATGTTCATAACTGGCAAATCTGGTAGTAATAAGTCCGGTTCTGGGTGACTGGGTTTTAATACAAAGGTAGAATTTTTATATCACTTTTCATAACTCTTAAGAAGATTTCAAATATGCTTTTGAAAAGTAAAATTATTATTCTGTTGAAAAGTATACCATTGTATAAACACTGCCAGTACACAGCCCCGCCTGACGTGCAGAGGGATTTCATAGGGGTGACCTCAGGTAGTCCCGGGTCTATCGCCCCCCTTGAACTGGACAGAATATTGTTGTCGCAACTAACTAACAAGAGTGCAAAATTCTCAATGAAAGTTGTTAGGTACATCACGTTTGTCCCCAGTCTTAGTCCGAATCAAATAACTGGCCCCATTACCATTAAAATTAACAATGGTCTTGTGGACGGACTGGGCCGAGTTATTTGACTCGGCCTATACCAAAATTAAATTTAGAGGGTAAGATTGTACTAAAGCCATTTAACCTCATGCAATTAGAGATGTGCGTAGATTTGTTTTGAAACGGCGAAGGGTGAAGATGACCATGTACAAACAAAACACATCAGTACGGATCATGTTAAAGGCGGGTTGATACGGTCCGAGTAGTGTCCGATTAATCTCGGACCGAACTTGATTTTTACTCGGTCCGAGTTATAGGGCTCAATCGTTCCGAGTCTGCTAGGGCCGAACTTGTTAGCCAGATAGTAAACTCGGATTGAATTATTAAACAGATCAAATGTTAAATCCTTTCAAATCGAAATTCTTATCCAAGAAAATATCTCCATCCGACTAACTCGGACCGAGTTGTTTACATACGAGCTACTCGGATGCATTGTTGTCGTGATCCGAGTAGCGTCCGAGCGATGCGAGCGCATCGTCCGAGACGTAAACGTATAATTAACTATTTATTCATTTATAGATTAAAACATTCTTCGGGGTGTAAATTAACTATTAATTATCATACAGATACTTAAAAATTCTTGGTATATAACGGAGATATCGGGTTTTTAATATTTGCCATAAGAAAAACATTAGACAACGTATATTGCGTTTACCGCCGAACTAAAATATCAATTATCTCCACAACCAGTTGATGTTGACTAATGATTCAAACTACTGGATTATTTAGTTTTTCAAGCCAAATTTAATGGTTGCAAGTATATTTTATTTAAAAGTTACAGATTTTGTGAAATTTAAAAAATATTAATTTTTTGAACACCTAAACCTCCATAACTTTACAGACATGCGGGTGGTGTCATTTTGTTTGTCATCTTAAGTACTAAAAACCATTACATTTTGATCAAATTCGTTAGAGCCGTTTTTGAGAAATTTGGAATTTTCTCGTTTTTATGGGGTAGATATCATTAAAAAATAAATAAACGGTATCAGGAAACTGACACATACTTTCTCCCTTCAAGTCATTTAAAACCAGAAAACATATTTAGTGAAATAAAACAAATTAACAATCAATTATCACACAAATTTATACCAAATGTTATCAAAATCGGTTAGCAAGTAACGGAGATATCGGTTTTTAAATATTTTCCATAAGAATAACATTGGACAACGTACTGCGTTTACCGCCGAACTAAAATATTAATTATCTCCGCAACCAATTGACGTAAACTAATCTATCTACACTTATTTAATACACCAGCAGTTTTTTTGTTACAAAGACTCCTCCTAAACTACTGAGCCGATTTTCATGTTTTTGGTGTCATTGGAAAGAGCTTGGCGTGAAGTTTTGCAGGAAATAAAATTAAAAAAGGTTTGACTAAAGGGAAGAGCCCTAAACGCCCTTTAAGTTTCGTATTAGTCCATAAGATTTAACATGGGAATAGAAATTTCAAATAAGGCAGCTGATTGGAGCAAACAAAGTTTTTCAGCAAAGCCATATGTTGTTAATGGAGTTGAAACCCATTGCGTGTAAAGCTGGAGGCATTTCAGTTTATGGAACATGTAAATAAATAAACTATTATCCTAATACATACTTAAGGTCAGAATTCAATTTTAAAAACATTTATTTGGAATCACATGTATGAAGATCTTAATATTTACATATGTTTATATTCCAAAGAAAAATACTAAAAGGAGAAATAAATTCTTATGTCTACCTGGGTAGGTCGCCATTTCAAGTAATGTATCTAATGTATAAATATAAATATAAATAAAAGAAAAAAGAAACAGACTTAACATTGATTATAAGTCGATTTATTGAACCATTTTAGTTCGGTTTGAGATTAAGACGGGTCATACGCTACTTATAGGGCCGTGAAACATGGACATCTCCTTTAAGATGACTGAGTATTCACAAAAGATTTAGTTTTAAAAACCTTTTGTAAAAAAAATTTGTATAACAGGAAGTTCAACCATATAATTAATAAAATAATAGTTCTAGAATACCGAACCATAATTATTTTTATTTTGAAATTAATACATAACAATTAATTGCTCGATTTCGAGCAACAGGTTTACTAGTGATTCAAAATACTAGATTATTTAGTTTTTCAAGTCAACTTTAATGGTTGCAAGTATATTTTCTTTAGAGGGCACAGATTTTGTGAAATTTGAAAAATATGAATTTTTTAACACTTAAACCCCCATAACTTCTGAACCTGAATTTTTACAGACATGCGGGTGGTGTCAAATTCGACAACTCAAATTCGAAAATTTTGACGAAAACAATACTTTCTCCATATACTATGTATAGGGGGGAGAAAGTAAAAATTAAAAAAAAACACCATGAGATACAACGGTTTTATACCTACATGCCCAAATACATGAAAATTGGACCACTGGTGTCATCTCTAGCTTTGTCTATATAGACACACACATCCATACATCCACACGGTCGGAGACACCACTCCGAAACCCACTTTTCTTATTCAGGAAGCACTAAAACGAATATTCTCACTAACAATTCAAATTTGAAAATTTTGACGAAAACGATACTTTCTTCATATACTATGTATCGGGGGGAGAAAGTAAAAGGGCTAAATAAATTAAATCCTTGATTTTATAGTTGATAACTTTAATATAAGATATATTAAATACTATTTAGCAATAAAAACAGTTCAACAGTTTTTTGCGTTTTTCTAAAAATAAAAAAAAATGGAGAATGCATAGTTCCGAAATATAGGATTCAAACAGTGGTGTACTCTTATTGGTAGTAGGAAATCTACTACGGTAGGGGCTCATAGCTGATGATCTTTTCATTTGAACTCAACAGGTGTTCAATAGTAGAACTATATCCAAGTCAACAGACCTTCACATCAACCCAGCATCCTTTTGGAACAACGCATAAATTATCTACCCACAACGTTTGAGAATGACTTATCTCCGGTAGCCAGACCTCCCCTACATTTTCTTGTGTTGAAGCAGCGCTGCCGCCTTGACAGGAGCCCATCTGACGCAGACAATAATGGGGTTCCCCAGGGGTCCGTGTTGGGACCGGTGTTATTTATATTAAAAATTGTGTTTATTTGTCACTTAATAAGGCCTGGATGGAGGACAGGGGCGTGGCAAACCGGTCGCACGAGGAAGAATAGATTGTTGACTGGATAAAGAAGAATTTAGGAAGGATTTGTATTAATGCGTGGTTTGTGTAGGGTGTAATGAGTAATACATTTTCATTTTGGAGAGCCATATGGATAAAAAATACAAAATATCTATTGACGTTTAACATTTTTATTGCATTTCTACATAATCTTTGATGATGGGAACCGACAATATCAACTTCGTAGTTAGCCTAAATAAACTAAATAAAATTAATATCGTAAAGCCAATATTCTAAATGCGTCTTTAATTAAACACCGAACCATGCGACTGATTGTCTATAAAACACAGATGGTTAACGGTTAACGCATAGTTTGAATACAACGCACTCGCACACCCGACAATACGGCTGGCCAGCGAGCTAGTTCTGTTATATTAAATGAAAGTATTCTCTCAGACAATTGTAATTTAAACAGGATTATACTTACCCAATTCGCTATTAGTAAAACAATTCTTGACCCTGACCTTAATGTCTTTATAACGATAAGCTACTTCTTTTGTTACCCGGCCGTATTCGGCATTCAAACAAGTTGACAAAATTTCTGAGATTAGATTTTTCCTAAAGGAATTGAAATCTAAAGAAGAAAAACGCTATAATAAGTAGTAAGGTATTTTGCATGAATCAATGAATGTGGAAAATCGTTGATTGGTTATTAATTAAATGCTAGATTTAGGCTATCATTTTCAGGAATACCCAATTATTGATTCTACAGCTGTAACGTGTATTGTTAAGAATAATAAAACGATTGTATGTTTTTAATGATTTTGTGTTTTGATCATAATGTACGTGCAATCAACTCAGCAGCATAAAAAATCAAGTATAATTTTTTACGGAATTAAAATTTGGCTTTGTTTTGATCTGGAACATTTAATTAAGACTTAGCTGCCGAGTAAATTGGGACCAAGAGTCCGTGAGGAAGCGTGTCAAAATGGTAAACTACAGCTTTGTGCAATCTTTAACTCTTGTTATGAAGCGGGCAATATATAGAGCCACTCTCAGCCGTATATAGAGTCAAGAGGTTTCTAGAGGGTTTTATGGTGGCCTTAGTATTAATCGTTAAAAACCAATCGCGTTCTAGTTATAAAAGATCCTGATATAAATAAACTATTTATTTTAGAATGGTTAAATAAAAATAAATAGTTAATTTTAATTGTAGCCCTATTTTGATGATTTACATATGAATCTTTTCAGTCATAAAATGATAGATTCATCAGCTTGATTGTCCAATGAACTGATGGAAACTTTGTACAGTCTTTAATTGAAGTAAGAAGGAAATCCTTAGCTGTGATGCTGTCGCTATCCTGTGCACTATCAATATCAAATGTAAAATTATTTATATGGAATTTAAAATACTTTTACATTTGATATTGGAAGGGGGTAAAAATTGGAAACCATGAACTGAAACAATGTAACTGGCAGACCGTACTCCTCCATATAACAATACACCTATACTTGTTTCATACTTGTGTCGCTTTAAAACTCGATAAAGTTAAGGAGTTTTAAGGTTTTCATAAGTAATTAATTTACGATTGAAATACTGCAATGTAGGCTACTTTCAACTTTAATTTATTATCAGTTTGACGTCCACGCTTCGTATACGAAAATGCCTATTCTACCCTGTCGTCTCACAAAAGAAATACCAATAAAACTCAACTTAACCCTAATTTATCCCACCCTCTCCTTCAGCCGTTAAGCCATTAATTCTAGTTAACGTATGCCTACGTCTTCGAGTAGAAAGAGTGAGACAAATTAATGTAAATAAACTGTTATAATTGCTTAATTGGGTTAAGTCTTAAATAATGTATGGCTCAATTATGCGGGAGTTCTCGAAAATAACTCTAAGTTTTGACGGCGAGTAAATGTTTTATCAAAACAAGGGTCAAATTCCGTTATCTTCCCACAACCGTAGATTTGATTGGAATAGGTTAAATTAAAAATGGTTATGTTAGGTTTGATTAGGTTAGGTTAGGTTACGTTAGGTTATGGTTTGGTAAACTACGTTATAACGTTCGGATTGTTTTATAAGCGTTAAGTTAAAGATAATTAAGGTTCATGGGATCGTAGATCGTAACAAGACTCTTAGAACCTAACCAAACATTACCTAACCAGTTTTAAACCAAAATTACTAAACTTTAACTACTAACCTTAAATAACCGAACCGAATGAACCTGACCCATCATAACTTTAAAACTGGCGCCAATTCTTGGGGCCCAGTCCGCACTTGAGGCGGGTAGTCGGTAGGCTGGGAGGAGAAGGGAGAGGGAGCGGCAGCGGCGGCCGATAGTGTACTAGCCTGGCTGCGTCCATTCGGCAGCTCGCACGTAGTTACTGCTTCTCTGTCAATTGTTGTTCAGAGTATCAAGACGCCTTAATAAATACTAATGAAACATTATTCTTAAATTTTATGCTGTATTTTACTTTAAACGTAAATAAACGTCAATGTTCCGTCGATTAATGTTTTTAGGACGACATGGAGTGACACGCTATTGTTGACGGCTGAGAGCAGAATGACAGTGCTGCGCTTTAGCGACGTGTTGCCGCGCATGCGCACTAGCCGTTTTTGCTACCGCGCATCCACTGCACTGGGCCCCAAGAATTGGTGTCAGTTATACCAAAATATAGATCTACAATATATTTTACTTTTATACAACATTTTTCAACTCAATATGTTCGGCTGTGGCACGGCGATGCATTTTCGGTGTACCATTACCTGCATGTTCGACACAGATAAGAGCGGCAACAATAGTGATCGAAATATCCAGATATTATTCCGATATACTTGGCAAGCTGTTCAGTAACTGAAAATCATACGTATATAACGTATAAGGTCGTTAGGAAAATGTTTGACGGTTGTGGGCAGATAACGGAATTTGACCAAAACAAGAAACGTAGGAATATTTTTAGACCTAATATTCATATCCCTAGATCTTTCAGAACTAAGTATAACATTTTGTTACCCGCAACTTTTAGTTAACTTCGACATTTTTCAACACTTGACTTGCTCGAGAATTGCTTCACTAGGCCAAAGCACTGACGCCCTTCCTGTAGTTTAGTAGTCATATTTTATTTTAGGAAATGCAAGGTATTAATATAGATTAGTGATGGTAGTCCACATTAAAATAAATAGTACTCCTGGTTAATTAATGTATGATATTGAAATAGATTGGTGATGGTAGTCTGCATTTAAATAAATAATACTCTTGGTTGATTATTTCTTTAAAAACATCCGTTTTTTGCTTATTGAAAGTCAGCTAGTCTATTTAATAAGCTTGGGGTAAATCACTCCCCCGCGTGAAGACTATCTTGCCCGAGCAGGTTTTTTTCGGGGGTTTAATATACAAGTGATTAATGATCCCAAATATTATTAGAGGTTAATTGTTACTTCGCCGGTGGTCCAGTCCAAAGTCAGTCTCTTGTTTGAAAGGGAACGTATTTGAAATACGTTGTTTATGCTAAAGAAGAGATTTGAAAAGAAATTCTCAATTTCTACCCGTATGCATTCAAAGCAAAAATCCGTGAATACATCATATCAGCCACCAGTTTTGACTTGGAAATTCAAACTTCACTTTTACCGTAACGAGAATTTAAGTATTTCTCGGGCCACAAACTGGGATGACCATAAAAAGAGCGACGACGACGTTTTCTATGGATGATAATAAAGTGTATAAAAATGTAAATAAAACCAAGCCGTAAAAAGAAAAATATTCCTTAAAAATCTTTCCTTTCTTTGTTTAATCTCATATAAATTTTGGTTCATAAATTGTTTCAAGAACACATTATGTTATGTAATTTAAGTTATAAATGGTTTTTAGGTTAATGCGATTTATAATGAAAATACAAAAACACATAGAAAATATCACAAACATAAATAAATAAGTAAATAAATCAATATTTTATTCAGATTCAATATCATATTTTGTAAAAAATCATCCACATCTTTTCATAATTTACTTTCCTGAATAAAAACAAACACAGGAAATGTAACTTGTCAATGCAGGTACATCCATTTTTTCATAATCGTTATTAGATTAACTTAAGATATAATACTAGAAGTTTCCATCACAATGCACAATGCACAATCACAAGAGTGTTCATTTAAATGAGAGGGGATACGTTGAGGCAGATATCAGCATATCACAGGCGGGTGAAATGGCGGGAAATGACAGCTGATTTATCGACGGGGCAGCTGTGGACGCGAGATCGCTACAGTCGCTGATACGGGATTATCGAGTCAATTAGTGGTAATGGTCCATCTGTTGGCGACCACCGATTGGCAGTCGATGAATTCATTACCGAGAATTCGGCCGAACAAAAGCTCAACTGGAATTATAATTTCATTGAAGTAATTTCAAGGTTTTAAATATTGAATATTAATTTTTTATTCCCCCCTGTGGAGTAACATTTCTTGCCTTAAGTTCACTCTTCAATCAGTTGAATTCATATGACTGTGAGCTAGGTATAAAAACCAAGTGGCCTACGATATGTTGTTAAAAAGTTGGGAATAAATGTTATGGTATTGGAATAAAAATCCATTCCTAATGTGTAAATCGTCTTAGATTATAATTCGATTAACCTTAATTTTATCAGGAGATAAAAAAAAATTGATTAGCTAAAACGACTATATATAGGAAACAGGATAATCACCTAGTTTTCATTATCTCGCTATGGATGTCTCATAGTGAAAACTATGTCATCATTTTACAGTCAATTTACATTGTTCATTAAGAAGAAGAAAATATAAACACGATTTATTTAGTGATCGGAGCCCGGAGCCCCCTCATAAATCAATCCTTTCTTGGAGTCCCATGTGGCATAAGGAAAGTAAAATTTAAACAGTTTTTCAGTATCATATCTTGAAATAAGTACGAAACCCTAAAATAAATCAAATAAAAGAACGCCGCTACAAAAAAACTCCAAGTAACGTTTCCTTCTGAATGTCTCGACAGTGACAAAATGCTGACGAGTGGTCAAAATGTAAAATCACCATCCCTCCGCCCTCCGCCCTCCACCACCAACTGTGCGGCTGCCAGGTGCTGCGGCCCAGCCAATGCAGCGGAAGTTCTGTTTAGACCCCAGGAGCTAAGCACGTGCCCCAAAATCTCCAAGGGACATTCCTATCCCACCGACCTGCTTTGGTTTTTGTTTGAAAGAAAATGACACTTTCCCTCAAAATGCTTGGATTGCGATTTAATTTAAATTAATATTCTAAGGTTCTATCATGTAGCGACATTTATTTCATGACCATTTATTATTATTTAATAAATAATAAATTTAATAAATTTAAGTAGCTCATGAGCCCATGCTGGTGGTTAGAATTCTAGCGGCTGATCAACTCTATCCTAGCCTCTAATTGTTGGTCTAGCTACTGATTAACTCTGTTCTGGCCTCTGATAAGTGGCCTAGCTACTCATAAATTCTGTTTGGCTTCTAAAAGTTGGCATAGCGTCTCTTAAATTCTCTTCTGGCCTCTGATTGTTGGCCTAGCTACTACTGATTAACTCTGCGACGGGCCTCTGTAAGGTGCCATAGCTACTGATTATTTCTGACCTGGCCTCTCAATTCCTCCTGGGTCTAACGAAGGTTCGCTCTCGGTGGTGACTGGTGTGATTGTTCTAAGAGTGAGCACCTTCACTTTGCTCATGATACATTTACTGGCAAGGTAAACTCGCGTCCCTTTTTAATTGCTCCTCGCAAATAAAAGAATTGTTGTAAAAACGGGTTTAATTTGTTGTTTTATTTAACAAAATAAATAATATATTTTTAAGTTGCTAGCCTATTTGATTTATATTGTTTTAAAATGTGTCCCATAAAAAAATAACCATAATACTACCAAATAACAATATACATACTAGAAATGAATCAACGTATGTATACTTTCACCTAATTGTATTGCAACATCCTTATTTGCTCTCCATATCAGTGTAAATTTATTTGGGGTTCAAAAATATGAGTAGGTGCTTTTTTATTTTTAAGTCATCTGAATGGAATGAATTTATACTAAAAAAATTTTAACTTCGGCTTGTTAAATAATATGCGGATGATATTTATGTAAAAAAAGCTTAAATGCAGCCAAACATATTATTGAAATTACTGACGTAACAGTGGATTTTTAGTTTACGGTGAACTTTTGGAACGGATAAACGTAACAGCGGACATTCTCATGAGTTTCGCGGAGCAGGTGTTGGGCCATATTTTATACCGGACAATCACGTCATGGGGCAGCTCAGGGGCAGCAGTTAGCTGCACATGTTGCACAGTGCTTTCACCCCTCAGGATGGCCATTTTTTAAGTGCTTGAGATACTACCTTACAAACTTATCAAATTATCGGAATAAAAAATCCTCTTCCTCTCCACTAAATTTTAAAAACTCCTATTACCGCATACTGACAGTTTATGTAAGGGATTCACCCAGTGATTTTGACTCTGGTATTAATACTAACTTTACAAAGTGACTTTAGAATTTATTTGCTGAAAAATAGTAAGATGTAGCTAGTTTTTATTTCTTAAAAAAGTAGTTCTACTAAGTTACTTACCCTGAAAGTTTGCTGAGAATTAAAACTATTAATTTATTTCTGTACTCTACCCTTACACTACGATATGCAAGAAGTTGGGCTGCAGACGTCTCAAAATAAGGTTTACCCACTAAAATAACAGACTGTCTTATAGGTTACAAATAACTGGTCAGGTAAATTTAGAGTTAGATTAAAAATTGATATGTTTACCATCCACAGACTTCGGACCCCAGGGTCCTGGTTTAAATTCCGCCAATCACCAATGACAGTTTGCTATGATGATATGATAACGCTGTAACCTCGAGGGTGCACAATACAGACTAACCTGAATAGCTGCAGTGCATGCTTAAACTACAAATACTGGCCCAATCTAGAGTCAATAAGATCCACAGAAGTGAATTAATTAGGCTGTTCGTAAATTACACACATATAATCCGAGACGCTGTGGAATAAATATGAAAAATTACAATTACATCTCTATTAAGGAGGGTAGGCTTCGTTCTGAAAATTCAGGAACATGTACAGGATGATACTAAACATTTTTAAATAACTTATATTTGTGTGTTTGATAAAAATGTTTCTTTTGTGAAACATTACTAACCTCACCACTGTCGCCACTCAAACCGAAGTAAGTTTTTGGCCCCCGCAACAACACTGCGTACAGATTTGCAGAGGATAAAATTTCCAATGAAATAAGGATAGGCTAATCGTGTACAAGAAGTTTTAAAAATAACTGTTGATATTAGTGATACGTTTTTGGCCCCCGCAACAACAATGCGTACAGATACTATATAGTTTCTTTATTCATTGGCAGCAATCCGCCTCCTCTGATTTCTTATAAGAAATATTTTTAAACAAGGAGCCTTTCTATAGATAAAAATTTTACCTTAGCTCAAGTATTAATTACATTTTACTTAAATTTGAGTTAAACCAAATCGCAATAAATTGGTGCTGGATAATAGCATAGCCATCTGTATTACTAGAGACGGCCGTGATAATAGTCCAGGAATTTTAGGCGAAACAAAGTTAATCGACTTAACAAATCCTAACCAAGTTGAAACTTTATACAGATGTTAAGTAAACCTCCCTAATTAAAATCCCAGTCCCCAGAAATCCCGGCTGTGCTCAAGCCGTCATCTTGAAAAAAACATTTCCGGTCTATGCTTCTCTATAAATGTTTTTAATCGACGCGAAAACCGAGAGATGCTAAAACAGAGTAACAGGTGTTTTTGCAGAGGATAAAATTTCCAATAAAATGAGGATAATCGTGTGCAAGAAAACTTAAAAATAACTGTTGATATTATTGATTTCTCCAAAATTCGTTAGTTTTAATACTGTACTCCTGTAAGAAGAGATACTTGTAAGATTTGATGAAAAGACAATCCCAAGGGGGCGAGGCCCTTTCATATTAATGAGTAATAAATTATATTCATAGAATCCTGAAACAAATTCCAGTTATTTTACAACCCAATCATCAAATTTGGTTTACAATACATACAGCCGTGGGTAAACTCAGAAAAATATATGCTTTACGATGAAAGGGCTTCGCCCCATTTGGAATTTATTTTACATAAATTTTTCATGCATTCCTTATGGAAGGGGTTTTAGAAATACCAAATATAAGAAAATCAATAATATCAGCAGTTATTTAAAGTTTCTGGTAATTGTTTGTGCTCATTTTATTTGAAACTTTACTCTCTACAAAAACGCCTAATACACTTTTTTAGTATCTCTTTTGGTTTTAATGTCGATTGAAAAAAATGTATAGAGAAACACAGACCGGAAATGGTTTTTTAAAGACAACGGCTGGAGCCTGGAGCACAGCAGGGATTTCCGGGTACTTTTGGGATTTAAATTAGAGAGGTTTAAATAAAATCTGTGCGAAGTTTTAATTTGGTCAGGATTTGTTAGGTAGATTTCCCAAAAATTTGTGGGCTGTAAATGACGTATATAAAAAATATTTTTGTTTAATCTAAATAGTCTTGTTGTTAATCCAGTTCAGTGGTGGTTAGACATCTACCCAACAACATTCTCTGCACTATCTCACTATCTCACTATTACATGGATTGATCCAGACTAGTTAGTATCCAATAAATAATAAATTAATACAAATTTAAAATCAGTTCATGAAAAACTAGATCATAAAAATCACATCAAAGCGCTTATAAATTCAATATATAGGCTATATATTACTGATTTCTTTACAAAACTAATGCTCAAAACACTCTGACATGTGGAGTTTGTAAACAAAAGGGAAGAGGTCTTTCATAATCGCACACAGAACCAAATGTTATGTGGATGGATTATAGTTTGGTATAGGGAATGGTAAAATAATTATATTAGTCGATAAATTAAAAAAGATGTAACCGGAGATTACCCACATTGCACTAACTTCAGGCTGGTAAACCTTTTTTTAAATTGATTTTCAGTTCCTAATTTTTGTTACGTATTCTGAGAAAATATTTTAAATTCTAGAATATTCATTGTTTTTTCTGAACAACGGTGCTCTGGTGTTCTATGTTGATGAAATATTTCCATAAGCGAGTATTTTACTCTATGTACAACCCGTGTATAAGGCATTGTTTTTCATGTTCTTTTTCAAAAACGAAAGTAAATAAGCGTATAAACACACTCAAATGCAAGAAACAGGAGAGTTCAATGCCGTTGAAAGTATTTTGGGGTGTTTTTGCGTCAGAGGTTTAGTTTTTGTTGTTTGTGTCCCCTCGTTATTAGGCACGGTCATGGTTTATTGCCTTGAGGGTTGTTCGGTTTTTAATGTGGACCCTTACACCCTAAGAAGCTGTAAATATTCCGTCCCTTCATTATCATGTTCTTCTATACGCTTCCCGGCGAAGGAAAAACGCGGTATTGTTCTTTTTTCCCGGAATAGTCCCCTAATTACGTCTATTCACTTGAAACGCTGTAAATAGACTAATATGGCAAAATATGTTTTGGGAATAATTCTGAACTAGCGCGATGTTATCAACATAATCTCACCATAGTTGGTTAGCAACATAAAAACTGTCAAGCTAGATATTTTGATATTGTACTCATAATATTAATACAGTAGTAAGGTTAGCAATTTTTTTGTTTCGCGAGGCTCTATTTACTATGGTTTACAGCGAATATGTATTCTCCTTAAAATAGTTTAAGAGTAGATACTGTCTCTATTTATTGACAGACGCGACGCCACCGCCGTGGACAAATCAAAAGGTTGACAATAAACTTACGTCTTTCAAAAGTGGTTATTAGCCATCTATATTTTAGCAGAGGGACATTTCGAAAAGTTTGATTCGCGTCGACAGGACTAGAACCATCTATCTATGGTTGTAGTTATAGTTTTAATAAATCTTACAGCAGCCTTTCGTCAAGTTAACTATAATGGTTGACAATTAGACTATGTGGTTTTATGTTTTTTCGGAATCTAATTTTGCAGCTGATATTAATACTTAAGTAAGTATACTTAAGCATACTTAAGTAAGTATGTTTTAGACATTGTTTTGTTACTTGTTTATCTCTTGTTTAAGAAAATTAGATTTGGCTTGGTTTTGCAGGATTCTATTCGTTTCAAAGAGATATGTTTAGCAAACACTCCTCCTGAGCTTATTTTAGTTTCAAGTATGTATTTAGTTTCATTGCAACCCTTACGATTGGTAAAGGACTTTTTCGACAGTACCCTTCCAAGAGGGATTGACAAATGTCAACAACGTATTTTTAATTCCCAATTAAAACCCTTGCCTCGGGATCCTAGTTAGATGACTTACGACTTTGATACATGTTTCCCATGGGATATATTCGACATTCGACCCACCCTAGCACAAATTTGGGGGGTTGGGGAGGTCATGAGTCATATCTACCCCTAGAGATGATTCAATGCACCCCTGACCTACAGTCGATAGGACGCCCTACTGCCGCTGTAAGGACTCATAATCCTGTGATCTTCAAGTCGAATTGGCACAAGACTTGAAACACTTGAAGATTAAACACAGAAGAAACCGGCTCCCCATTATTACGTTTATACATACGACCATTCTCATAATTAGACCAGTTCGTAATTTATTGGCGAAATTGTTGTGGTTCGCATCGTACGTTAAACTTAAGTCTGTGTTGCCGTTGGTTGTTGGGCTGTTAATTAACAGGCCTATATAATCTAGTCAGGAACAAGACTACAAGATCGAGCCGACGCAACATCCCACACTTACAATCATTCATACTTGGCTTAAAGTACCTTCAAGGAATGTGATGTAATGTAATTAAAGATTCAGGTTGATGAATCAGACGGTCATAGGTAATACAAGGCTACAAAAGTCGCATACATACTAATATGTATACAGACAATCTTAGTGACACCACCGTATTGAGGACACCAGTATCAGGTACATTGTAAATTATACTACAGTCATTTTCTCAATATCAAAGAGTAACCGTTTGGTACGTAATAAATAGCTAGCTGCAACTATTAAAAATATCATACCGTAACATAGTTTAAGAAAAATATATTCAGTATATACATAACAAAATATAAACATTAGGTGTTGTCGGTCATTTTCGGGGCCTATTTAAAAAGAATCCTGACGTATATACTTATTGTTTCATCATGAGTTTAATTTTTAGATGACCGAATGAATGTAAATCGTTATTCTTGTTAGCTTCATTAACCATAGTTCCGTACTCAAACTTCTGTGCCATCCTTTGCCAACAATAAGGGTGAGGGGGAAAAGTCGAGTGCCCAACGATTTGGAATGCTTAGATTTGGAAACGATTTGGAACAATTAAATTTGCTTGGATGGCTAGAATTTGATTTTACAAATTAATCATAGAACTTTTATTGCCCGTATAATCCGGAAGATTAACTTAAAATATTAATAGTTGACGTGAGAGTTAATGAGTACAATATATTCAAGTTTATGTGGTGCAATTCATCATCAATCTTTTCAAAGTAAACCAGTAAAAAATAGGTACAAACAGTAAAATTGAATCTTAAGAGGGTTCCCTACCTACCCCAAAACATGCCTAAAACACGCTCCGCGCGGTGTCATTTAGCGCCTGCAGTTTTCAAAATAAAATTTAATTTAACATAGCATTTCAAAGATAAAGAATTGTAGAATGTTAATTGCTAATCCAAAATCGCTCATGTTAACGTATTCTGAAGATACATTCCGTTGAAGTTGGCCAACTTTAACGCCATGAGTATATATTATATATATGAGTATTTAATGAGTGAGTATATACGATTTTGGAGAAGCAATAAACACTCTGCAACTCGTTACCTTTACAAAGCTGTGTCCGAATAACTTTTATTTTAAGAATTGGAAACGTTAAATGATACCGCGTTTACCCGTGCACCGGCTTGCACGGCGAAAAGTGCACAAATTTAACATGGGCTCTTATGGAGCCGTAGTTCCAAAAGTCGCCGCTAGTGTCGCAGAAAAACGAAAACTGCCATTGGTAGGGAACCCTCTTAAATAATTTTCATTTGTAAAGGTCCCCAGAGACTATTGATTTGTGCATACAAAGAGTTAAATAAAAACAAGATTAAAGCCGTTACATTATAATGTACAAGTATAGAGAAAGGAATGGATGTAAAAATTATTTTCTCTATGCAATTTAGATACATTTAGCCATCCATAGTGAATAAGTTGTGGTTTTGATCAAACTCGATAGTAGTAGTATCGTCAGAGTCTTTATAATTTTATAATTCCAACAACGACAAGCTGACATTTTGACTAAGCTTTTTTGCTTGGCAAAAATAGCGAGAATACTCAACATTCTTTTGCGTTTTTCCTCGATAGTCTGAACGTGTCTTTTTTGTCACAATAAAGTTTCACTGCTCTCTGTTCCCAGTTGACACTTTCACTAAGGGTCGGATCCCCGAACCGAACTATGTTGTAAATTTTTTGTCCCTGCCTTTTCCCTACCGCCGCCTTGCGTCTTTGAATTACTACGTAAAATAATAAGACATTTAAAATAAAGTGGGAGATTAAAAACTTCAATAAACGTTAATAGGGAAGAGTGGCGATCGTGCTGGTACCGCAACAAACATTATTTCCTCAAGTTTAAATTTATGTTTACTATATTGATTGTTTTATGCTTTTAAGAAAATAAGTTAAGAAAGTTTTACATTGTTTATCAATATTTTTCATAATTCGGGTTTTCTGCAGATACCACGTGCTTACGAAATAATATAAAACCTTTGATTGTTAAAAACTGTTTTATTTGTGATTGTATACCTTAATCCCAGCTGAAAGAGAGGATAATATTTTTTTTCAATAATGACTATATTTACCGTTCCTTAAATGGGTGGTTTAGGTTTTATGCCCATTGCAAATAATAATGTTAGAGTACGTTATTATCTGGGAAGTTTGATTATGGTATTGTAGTTTAATGAAAGTATTAGAGAATCATCTCTGAAATATCCCTTACAGATAATTTGTTATCGTCATAAGACGTCTAACTATCAATTACATTTTGCCTGGTTATCGTCATAAGACGTCTAACTGTCAATTACATTTTGCCTGGTTAACGCCATAAGACGTCTAACTGTCAATTACATTTTGAATGGTTAACGCCATAAGACGTCTAACTATCAATTACATTTAGCCTGGTTATCGTCATAAGACGTCTAACTGGCAATTACATTTTGCCTGGTTATCGTCATAAGACGTCTAACTGTCAATTACATTTTGCCTGGTTATCGTCATAAGACGTCTAACTGTCAATTACACTTTGCCTGGTTGTTGTTGGTTGCTTTATCACTCTGAGGACTAGCAGGTGGAATATCAACTGAAAGTGAAGCTACCGACAACAATGCTGCGAAAGGTAAAAAAAGTCCTGTAGGAAGTTTTTGAATGTATGGTATATGAGGTTTTTGAAGTGGTTGTGAATATATGATCCAAACTCCATAATGCTTAAGTTTGGAATAAAGTAGGCCTAGTTTTAAATTCGCTTACACTCACGATACAGTGAAATCAAAACAACTCACCCTTGAAACTTCCCTTTGCAATACAGGGTGTTTTTTTATTGTAACCCAAACTGTATTTTATCATTGAAGGATTAAACCCCCCCCCCCCCAAGATCCCCGGATTCGTCCCCACTATATTATTTTCTTAGGAGATATATATAAACTAAGGCCTGTGAAAACAATTCACATGATATTCAGCACCTCAAAACAAACATAACAAATTTAGTACAAGAAATTCAGAGAGGTACTTTGCAAAAAGTGCTCAGGAATTTGATGGAGAGAGCACAATATTGTATAAATGTCAATGGTGGATTGTTTGAACACATATGTAAGCTAAATGTTATAAACCTTCCGTAATATGTTGTATAGAATGTAAAGATAAACCAAACAATATTAATTTTACCTTTATATGTATATTATTCAATCTTGCGTAAAAAACACCCCGTACAGTATTTATTTGTCTTTATAAATAAACGGTGTCAGGAAACTGACACATACTTTAACCCTTAAAGTCGTCTAAAAACAGAAAATGTATTTAGTGAAATAAAACAAATTAACCATTAATTATCACACATATACTTACCAAAATCAAAATCGGTTAGTAAATGACGGAGATATCGGTTTTTGAATATTTGCCATAAGAATAATATTGGAAAACGTACTGCGTTTACCGCCGAACTAAAATATAAATTATCTCCGCAACCAGTTGATGTAAACTAATGATTCAAAATACTGGATTATTTAGTTTTTCTAGTCAAATTTAATGGTTTGCAAGTATATTTTCTTTAGAGGTTACGGATTTTGTGAAATTTGAAAAATTTGAATTTTTTAACACTTAAACCCCCATAACTTCTGAACCTGAATTTTACAGACATGCGGGTGATGTCATTTTGTTTGTCATATTAAGCACTAAAAACCATGAAATTTTTATCAAAATCGTTAGAGCCGTTTTTGAGAAATTTGGATTTTTGTAATTTTTTATGGGCTTTTATGGGGTAAATTCCCTTAAAAATTAAAAATTCAAAAAAATGAAAAATACGCCTGGAGATAACACGGCTTTATACCTACATGCCAAATTTCATGAAAATCGGACCTTTGGTGTCGTCTCTAGTTTTGTTTACATCCACACACACATACATCCACATACACATACATCCACACAGACAGACAGACACCACGCCGAAAACTCCTTTTTTTGGATTCAGGAAGCACTAAAACGAATATATCCACTAACAACTCAATTTCTAAAATTTTGACGAAAACAATACTTTCTCCATATACTATGTATAGGGGGGAGAAAGTAAAAATGAATGAGAATAATTGATAAATTAGCGAGTCAACTAAATATTATGATCTGCTCTTTCATGTGAATTGTATTTCATTGATCCACTGCCATCAATTGAGCGTGTAGCTACGAACAATTAAAATTTTAAATTGTAATATGAAACACAGCATTATAGTTATTTAAAGATCGTAAAAAATCATGTTTATAGTTTATCACCAATGATAACTAATTCAGAAATTGAATAGAGAGATATATCATGTATTGGTAATACAATTGGTAATAATAAAATAAAAACTTTCTTATGAAGCTTGTTCCAATGCTTTTTATGTCATTTTATTTGACTATTTATTTTGCTTCTTAGTAATGTCTCAGAACAAATTATAATGTAACTTGTTTAACTGAGCTCTTATATTCTGGCGGGCAATATAGGTTAGCGTGATAAATTTTCATGATAACACGTAACACGATTCAAGATCCTATATTGTTGTTGGATTGTTGTTGTGTTTGAAGATTCAAGATTATTTTTTTGGTTTAAAATTTAATTTTTTCGGGTTGATCGCTAAAGTTGGTTCCCAGGTGCGACTGAGGGCAGCAATGTTGATTGGTTGTCCGATAACTTCATTCACAGAGAGGGCTACGATATCTGCAGACGGTAGCAGTTGTAGAGTTTGCGATACCATCAGAGAACTGCCTACTTCCGCCAGCTACCATTGTGGTGGGTCTCAACTACCCCTTCAGTAGATGGGGGCGCCCCTAGAGGAGCCCTGAAGGAGATTGTTTAATCAAAACCTGTCAGGTTCTTGAGGGCCGACGTGTTTAGCTCAACGGACGGCTTGATCTTAACGAACTGAGTGGTGATATTGTTGCAATTACAATAGAGGGATTTGTAATTTTCAATAATAGATTATAATCGTTTTCTCAAGTACCCTAAACATTTTGTCTTCCTACATACTGCCTATAACGCTAACGCCAAAGCTTGAAAGAAACACATTTACAACAGAGTTTTATTCATAGAGGCTGTATGTTTGTTCAAAACTTGTTCATGTAAAGCTGCCTAAATCTCTTTGCCCCGATAAATAAATACAGTGATCGCTGAACTGGTGCATTATTTTCAGTTGGCTTTAATTTATATTTTCTTTTAAATTGTTTTATTTCCTTACTTGCTGATAGCCCCGGCTTTGCTTGGGAGGTGCTTTTATGGATTAGGAGGAGTTACATTCAATTAATAAAAATTGGAACTACTTCAACTATGAACTGTGACCATTTGGTTTTGTACAAAGAAATTAAAACGGTCCCACGGCGAAGCCGTAAAAGTTATTGAAGCCCAACCACCATAGTACACATCATGAGATACCAAGTTTTAATTTAACACGAAGACCAAGGGTTTATGACATGTGATATGTATTTTACATAATATGTATAATATAAATACTAATTACTCAATATATTGCATATATATTTACACTATATATATGCATACATACACATTTTTGTATATTTATTTGTTCTGGGATTTTTCATCCAATGTTTTTAATACTTGCGAAATTCCTGCGTAATTTTGAAAAGGAAAGAAATTGCTTGGCTTTAATCAATTAGGTATATACTGTATCTTCAATCTTAGTTAAAAGTAGACGAAAGGGATGTAATAAAGGATGATACAGAGCTTACGCACGATTTAACTTCCGTCATATTATGTCTTAACTCCCCGTTATAGCACAAGTTTGATTGGAAGCAGCAAAACAACGGTTTGAAGGATTATGGAACTCAATCACTGCTCGAGTTATAACGACTATAATATTACTTTGGTAGAAGATCAAGTTGGGGATGGCATACGTCTCTCTGGCCGTTAATATTTGGGTTTTCTTGTAGAAATAATTATGTCAAAATCACACTTATTCAATAATAGAAAAAAAGTCACCAACTAAGAGTATTGAAGAATAGGTTGTTAATAATATGGTTAGTACTCATAAACTTTAAAAGAATCATTCAAGCCCTTTTATCATTATCCTTTATTTCTTCAAACTTTTATTAATATTATTGCTGTTACAAAAACTTAAAAACAGTGTTGTTATAACGGTTTCTTACTCTTTTGAGTGGAAATATTTTTGGTCGTCATATTTAATACGAATTCTATACACTTATATATTACATCATATTTCCTTTCGTAATCATATCATATAATTCGCAGCGCAAAATCAAAGGCATATTCTTGCCATCACGTGCTAAACAAGTAAAAAATTAACATTAACTCCAGAAAACACACTGGCTATCTACAGGGCTGCAAAAAGACTGGAACATTTTATATATATCTTTAAAAATAGGGCACTAATCCAAATGTAATGCAACTTTGTAGTAGGGTATTTGACATAACGTGCTGCAGTGTTGGTGCAGTCTCAGATGAAAGTAATAGGAATTAAAATGGCCCTAAGGTATAATAAGATAAGAAACATTAGCAAATTATTTAAAGAAGGTCATTTAGGGGGTACTTAAATTATTTCTATGTTTCCAACTTTACGATGTTAAACAATAGGGTGTTTACTCTTTTGCCGTCGGTCTGTGTTTTAAGTATTCACAAGAAAAATATGAATTATTTTTTTGGAGTGTATCAAAATAACACAGGTGTGTGTGTGTGGTGTGTGTTTCCAAAGATTGTGCTCATTCTTTCAAATTAAGTTAACCTTTCTCTTTTTCCACATTCACAGATTTCCAATATTCACAGATTTACGATAAATTACAAACGAAAGGGTAAAAAAGAGACACTTGCAAAACAGTATTTTATCCTATTATATTTTCCCACACAGTAGGTCTATGCACACCATATTTTTTATAACATCCATATTTAATATCTATTTCATTATTAAAGTACAAAACTATAAAACACGAATATCTTCATCTAATTTGATGTACAAATTCAACACTCTAGTTTAATCATGAGTTGGTAACAGCGACAGACAATTTATAATTTTATTTCTATTAGTAATTCAGGAAAATTTCACCAAATTTGAAAAATTTATTATTTGTAAACTACACAAATTGGTATTACTTATTAACATGTGAATTATCATCATATCAGCGACCACAAATCGTCGAGGTGAATACAGAAATACATACATGATAGTCACTTCACCACTGTTCATTAGTTTTTCAACGTTTTTCGGTAGTTTCAACAAATTCAACTCGCTAGTTGGCAGCTGTCCGCGTGCCCCGGTTAGAGGATCATTGGGTATCATTGGGTATCATTGGGGATCATTGGAATGATCCCCGTTTTATTACAGGGGGTCATTGGCAGTAAGGACGCCGGCGTTCCTCACGTACGTTTTCGAACTTGTGGTAAGTTATAATAAATCCATTTGAAATTTAAACTATACACTTAGATTAAACCTTTGTTGAACTTATCTACTAAAATAAAATTAAAAATATTGCTCACTCGAAATATTGAAAAAGGTTTTTAATGAAAAATGTACATATATTATACATAAAAGTTTCTAAATACTTTGTAAATAATACACTGTACAATATTATTAAAATTGTATACAAACTTACTTATGCTATTACAAATGCTATACAATTAGAATATCAGTCTTGTTTAAATGCACTGCACAAGTGCACAATGCATTAGCTTAGAAATGATTTATTAGTTAAGAGCTATCTACAATTTTTACATATCTCTTAAAAAAGTTCAGGAATCTAAAATAGAATAGAATAAACGTTTATTTATCCATAAAATTACATGATACAATTTACATATACATACAATACAATACAATATACATTAATATATACAAGATACTATAGAACTATCATGAATTATTAGTATGGATAAATTATTAGTGTGGATAAATGCCTGATGAATTTATTTACTCATTGCAAAAGGTTGTTTTCATGGATTATATAGTTGGTATAATCTGTGTCATGATAATTGGATCACGAATGTAATCTCTGAATGGATGAATGGATCTCTGAATGTAAAATTTTAATGTCAACACATTTTATAATTAAGCGACATTAGAAATGTCTGTCAGGATAATCAACATCTTCGATATGTGACTAACAGTAGATTTAATGTTAATGTTTAATGTGACTTTAGATTTAGTAAAATAGTACATAATGCATTTTAGATGTAACTAAAACATGTTAACACATAATATTTGCTTGGATCTATTGTGCTGCTTTTCTTATATTTACAATATCAATTATTAATGTGGTCTCTAAAACTACCACATTCTACCAAAAATACCAGGAATTTTAAAATATAGGCAATTTGTAACTTTGATTAATTAATTATTTTCATATTAAATTGTTTAACCAGGCTATTCAATTTTACTGAATATTGCTTTGTTTTTTGCCCGCGTGTGTTAGTGCTGTAGTGTATTGTGTAGTTTGTGTTATATTTGCGGTTGAATACGCCTAGTCCTAGATTAACTAGGAGGTTCGCTCCTGGTTGATTTGTGGTAGACGGACGCTTGACCGTGTCTTCGGCTCGGTCTGCTGAAGGTGGAAAACTCTCTAGTGTTGCAGTATTTATACGCATTAGGCATGCGTAAACCAGCAGAAGTATCACTTTCAGCTTGTGACGACATCTGGAATTGTAAAAAAGGATATTGAAAAGTATGTAGTTTATAAGAAAGATATTATTAATAGACTGTTTTATTGGTAAAAGTATTTTTGTGATCTTGATTTGGTACAAGTACATTATTTCGTGGTCAGAAACAAATAACATATTTAGCTTTATTTAATTTTTAAAACTTATTTTATTTTATAAACAAAACATTAAAAATTAATGTTTTCAATTGTCTTTTATTTTACAATTTAGTTGATAAAATTTTAAAAAATTGGAAGTGGCCTGTATAATAGTTAAATTGTATGTATATTTACATTTAAAAACAAAAATACCCTAAGTATTTAAAGGATTGACCCACAAATTACAAATCCTGAGCACCAACAGTACTTTCAGTCAAATTCATAATTTCTAATTATTTCAATCGTAAATTCTAAGAGATCATTCAATTACTGATCACCAAAATACTAGTAATCAGTTTTATTATTTTTTGTTTAACATAATACAAGTAACAAGACGTAAAAAATTAAATTTAGGTTTGTGTGGTAACGCATAAATGAACGAGAAATTAAATAACAGGGGGTTTTATTGACACAGTTTATGGTTATCCAAAACTTTTGACAGAAATAATGAAATTAATTTTTTAATACGTTGATGTAATTCAAAAATGTTAATTTATCTTACAAGATGTGCAAGGATGTTATATATCAGTAACAATAAAAAATAGTTTCTAAATTGGTTAAGAGCATAAAACGATTAATTTAAATATAGAAATGTCTCAATAAAAATGTGTTCGAACAGTTTGCTTGTAATTTTGAAAGGATATATATATACTGATATATATTTAGAAGACAATCACAATTATGCATTAAATAGTTGAAAAGGCACATACCAACATGTATGTGAAAACATATCAGGTATTAAAAGAAAAATAACTTAATTTTATGTATCTCATAAAAATTATAACTTGTAATTTTAAAGACACATACAAATGCAAAAAAAGTTGTATCAAATATTAAATTCCAGTAAATTATGTCACGGAACAAAAATATAATAAGATATCTAAAAAATTACTAAAAAAGAATACAACTGTTGAAGGAGAAGACCATGGGGGAATACGAATTTCTATTATTTGATGTACTTGCTATTAGTTGATGGGATGATCAAAATAATATATATTATATTAAAGTTTGTATAGTTAACTACTTACAGGTGGCCTAGCCTGGCTGGTGATACTGACGGATCGTTGGTACGTGGGGGGTGTTGGCGGGAGGGGGGGAAAGGTGGCGTCCAGCAGACCACTTTCCGTCTCTCTCTCTTCCTTGTCCGACGCGACTCTTGTATTTTGCGGCATAATCCTGGTCACTGGGACCCCATTGCCTACGTAGACAATAATTTAAAAGTAAAAGACAGGTAAAAAGTATAACTCATGAAAAAGTCATGTTTTTTAACTATGAAGAGGGGAGATTACGAATGTTGAGAATTACTACATTGCATGAGATGAAATATATATTCCAAGACCATATGGACGTTTCGTTTTACGTTATAACTATACGAAAATTAAAGAGGTTATACTTCGACATTCGCAAGTAAAATTTATTCATCTTTTTTTAGAATATTGATGTTATTTGATGGAAAATCATTGTTCTACACGAATACCTTTTTTATATGATTTTGTTATGATACAGTATTGCTTAATGATTTACCCACAACAATTATAATTGCTCTCGCGTTGAAGCAGAGGCGGATGCCACTGTAAAATATTAGTGTAGACGAGCAAAACCATAAGTTTGTATTCAATTTAAAAAGCTCTATTTCTCAGTTGGTAGTCAGCTTGTTTTACATAAAGTTATTAGGTTTTATTTGTAATGAAATGCTATTTAAATGGGCCAAAACAATTTTTTAGGGATACGCAAAAGGTTTTGGTTCCTCGCACTGACATGAGGTCCTCAAAAGGCATATCTTGACGTTACGGGCTTTTAAACAGCATAAAGACCATCAACTTTGACCGAATGGTTTGGCCAGAATTTTCTGCATGAAATTGCATCTGTCTTTTTAATATTTTGATTAAAAATATATATTAATGAGATATTCATTAGGATTTTGTAAATTACTTACCAATGATTTTAGAGTAATTTTTGTCCCCAAGAATGTTGTAGTTGTTTGTAGGAACCCTTCTGTCGTAGTAACCAAACGACGAGTTGGACGTCCCATACTTCCTTTCTCTGTTGTATGTAGGAACCTTTAAACAATAATCTAAATTAACACTGCTATAACGGGCTTAGTATTTACTAAGTATTTTATATTTAATAAGAGGTGGTCATCATGATCTCAAATATGCATTATGCAGTCACAACAAATCACTTTAATAATAGCACTGGTTTCAACTATTTTTATCTTACTATTACCTAAAATTCTAACTACCTTATTAATAATTAAGTATCAAAAAAGTCATCAATTATTTATATCATAACTAGCTGTGACGCTCCTTTATCTTTGTTTTATTTACTATTTATGTTACATTTTATTTCAAATTCAAAATCATTAATTCCAAAAAAGCTTGTGTAGAGTAATACTTTAATATACATAAAAATAAATTAGCTATTTTCCCAAATAAACTAACTACGGTTGGGAAAATCCTTATAAGAAGCCGACCACAGTGCCGATCAGTGGGAAAATCCTATCACAGTGCCGATCTTCAAATATAACATACATACCATCACAAAAAAGATTAACATTGCAGAATCAATAGCATCTTTAAATGCTGAATTTACGAGTGATTGATAAAATATAAGAAGGAACAAATAATTCTATAATTTACTGCACATATTAAGTCATATGCTGTGACGGAAACATATTGTATATAATCTGCAATCCAAATAAATATAATGAAGAATACATACAAATACCAAACGTCTTCATGTGGCTTAGACATTGACATGAACCACCCATATAGATTATTTACATCACACCCATCAAATAAGCAGATATTTTTATGACATTAACCAAAATAGTTCGCCTCTAGTTATCATTTTAAATTAAAAATAAAAAGGTTAAAGCAAACACACCTCTATCAGACCACAGGTTGGGGGCGGTGGCACTAGTGTGGTGTAGGCGTAGGCGGCAGACGACTGAGTGAAGCCTCGCTGCATCGTTTTGACCTCAGCGTACTCCTCGTTGTGGGAAACGTCGCTGTACAACCGGCACTTGTCCCTGACCTCAGTCTTGGCCGGTTCTATCCACAGGTCTTTGGTCCGAGGAGGCAGGCTGACCATCAGGGTCTTGAAACCGAGGGGAGGAGTGTGCATTCCTGCGTTGCTGCAAGAATCTGTGAAGGGGAAAAATGGACAGTTAAAAAATTATCCGTCAATGAAAATATTGTTGAAAATTATTCTACTCTCAACTTGTTATTGCTTTCACAATTGCGTAAACACTCTGAGCAAACCTGGAGAATAGGTTTTTTGTACAAATAAAAATATGAAGTTTTGGTTATTTCTTTCCTGTTCTCTCTATATACTGTAATCGACAAGATGAATGAACGATGTCAAATAAATCTGTAAATGTGTTTGGATGAAACACAATCAAGATATAAATTTCGTTGAGAGAAAATTGTAAGATAATGCATGTTTGTAAATCTTTCACTTACACATTGAATAATTATATTAAATAAAACCCATACTTTTCCTGTTATTATTTAGTTTTTTAAAAATTTTCTAATTGTCATGGAAAAGAATATTTGTCTTAATCTTGGTTTTGTATAAAGTATGAGGTTTTACTTATCGAATTGGTTTGATGAAGTATATTTTTCCGAAAATGTAGTTATAAAAACCAAGGAACCATTTCATTTTTTGGTAATGTAGTTATCTCAACTAGTTAAATATAGTTGTATTTGTCCTTACCTGAAAGATAACCTTTGTTATTGAGCATCTGCCTCTTCCAAACGTAGAGCATTGCGGCAAAAAATAGAACCATGACGGCTACCATAGACCCGAGGAGAACCATGAACCACGTCTCAGACAAGAAGTCAGATTTAGTCATCTCCAAACTTGGCTGCATTCCGATCGGTTGTCTGTGAAAGAAGACACACATTGTTTTGAGATTTTTCTATTTTACCTGGAAGATACCATACAGTAATATATTAATTTAAATACAATCGAGGAGTAATTAATTTTCCAATAGCAAAAAGAAAAATATGTTTTACCCGAAGTGGCCGTGAAGCCTTGAAGATGGATCTAGCGTCAGAGTGGCAGATTTACTGAAAGGACCAAGTCCCACGCTTGTAGCTGCAGCCACCTTCACCGAGTAGACCGCCCCCGACGTCAAATTGGTCAGAAGAAGAAAAGGCGTCGCTGCGTCTACTGTCACGTTGCTCAAAGTGATTTCCTTGACGTTTTCCCGCAAGCTGACTATTACCTTGAAATGGAACAAAGGTAATCCAATGTTTAGAAACTAAAAGCTTAATGTTGAAAAATGTAGTGTGAGACATAGTTCTCCTAACATGAATACTCAAGGAGATTACCGAAAGGTGATTTGGTGAAAAACTGGTGGTCGGGCGATTAAGTACGTCCTTACCACTCAATGTCAATATTATTTACATGGATATTAAAAAATTGTAGTCAATAAAAACATTATCTTGGAAAAATTTCATCCTTGCAGATCCTCTAGATTAAAACCCAATAGAGAAGTTGGTTGGTTTCAAATGAATTATAATGGCTCTTTTCTCTGGTATTAGGGATTGGGAAAAGTTTTCCACGAAATAAGAATACACACGAGTATCATCCCACCATTTGAAATCATAAAATAAAGCTCTAAATGGATTTTTAATTTATTTTGAACCCTCAGAGTATCATCAATATTAATGACACAATTTCTTTCGTTGCCAATAGCATACATCATAAAATATGAATGCAGGTGCATAAAAGAGTAAGATTTCTAAATGAGCCTCAAATTAAATTATGATTTGCATGTCACTTACTTCGTTTAATATAAATAAGTGAAATGAATAAGTTTTCCCATGTTTATTACCTGGTAAGACGTGAGAATCCCATTTTGAGCAAATGGAGGGGGTTGTTTCCATTTTAGATGAACTGAACTTTTATTGACCAAAATGGCCTCCATTTCACTCGGTGGTTCTGATGGGACTGTAAACAAATTGTATGCAGGTTTAAGTTTAGAACACTTTTGATTTTATTATTACAACAACATTTAATGACACAGGTAAATGAGGTATCATATATCTCTTATTATTTAACGAGCTTGATGAAGACTCCCCACACTCTTCTGTACCGAGTTTGATATTTTATATGTAGTTGAAAATATCTTGGCATGAAGTTTTGCAGGAAATAAAATAGATTAAGGCCAGCCTTACGGGAAGGACCTTAGACGCCCTGAAAGTTTGGTATTCCTCCTAGGAAAATGCATTTTGAGGAACTTAGACATTGCTTATCCAAAGGCCATCTTGAAAACTGCTTATCAGCTTGTGTCCACTACTGTTCATAAGCAGCTTTTCAAAAATCAGACGACATAACTAAGAAATCTTCAGTGACTAATGACACACACCGTCTTCTAGTGTCCTGACGGTCTTGGAGTTGGAAGGCCGGCCGTCCACGGCTCTGTAGAAAGGCACGAGGAAGAACTGGTAGCGGGTGTGGGGCCTGAGGCCGGTGACCAGGAAGCCCGACGTGTCTCCGGTGTGCAGCACGGTCAGCGTGGAGGTGGTGTTGGCGTGCGGCTCCAGCCCCCGGGAGAATATCAGCACCCCCTCCACGTAGTCGCTGCTCAGGATCTGTGAAATGTGGGGGCTTAAGTATACAGAATCAGCGTACCCCGAACTGAAAATAATACCCAGAGTTGTGCAAAACCAAAAATATTTTTCGATAAATGTGAACAATTCCTTCATTCTGCATCCTATCACTGGATTTTTTATAAAATAGTCTCCATAACACAGTTATAAAATCTTAGTTCTAGTGGTCTTCGATTCGGAAGGCCTCCCATCAACATCTCTGTAAAAACAAGACGTGCATGAGATGTAGTCCGTCGGGCAGCACCTATTTCGGCAGCAACTGCTTATTGCGGTAAGCGGTAAGCAAATGTTATTGGCGAGACGCCGAAAACGCTCCTGCAAATTACGAAATCAGTGAACCCCCATGAATCACATCTCATCCAAGTCATGTGTCATCGGTGCAGGTACCCTTTACCTTCATTTGAACAATGTAGAAAGACATGGGGAAGAACTGGTGATGATAAACTTTCATTGTACAAAAATTATCTACACGGATGTAAAGTGTTTCTCAACAAATATTCTGAAAATTAAAAATGAGCACGAAGCTAGTCTTTGAGAACTATTTGCAATTGTGAGAATTTATGAAGCTGTAGGAGCTTTAAATTAACGGAACAATTAGTTCTTCGTAAACTCTCTGAGCCCTGAATACAGATCTACAAAGTCAGCACTTACCTCCCAGGCGAGCCTGACGGAGTCCGCGGACACAGCTTGTACGGAGGTGAGCTCCACGACGTGGCCCGTGGACAGGCTGGCCCTCGCCTCCTTGACCCTGGGATCGTCCTGGGCCGCCGGGGCGGAGCCCGGGGAGAGGACGGGCGACGGCGGCGAGGCGGGGGAGAGCCCGTGGGAGTTCTCCGCCCTGACGACGAACCTGTAGGAGGCGTTGGCGGCCAGGTGGCCCTGGGTGTAGGTGGGGCCCGGGACTCGCCTGGCGACCACCACCCAGCCCCCGGAGTGCCTCTCGCCGGCGGCTCTGCTGAACATCTCCACCTGCCACATCCCCTCCATGTTTATATACGTTTCATGTTTTTTTTTCAAGGACCTACCTCATGTCCTGTACTTCCCTGAAGTATAGTTAGAGTTAAACGACCATAAATGAGTTAAAGTGTTATATACCTACATTATTTTTATCATATAATGAATTTATTTACTAGTTAATAGCATTCATTATTGAGATAATAATCAAATCTTAACTCTCAGTTCCTAATCTTATATAAATGTGCTGATACGATACTGAATATGATATTTTATGAAAATTTTACTTTTTTAAGCCTTGAAATGCTGAAAATACACATTCATTTCGTCTTTACGAATCATCATATAAACCCAGAGCAATTTGAATAGAGATTAAAGGAAAGTAATTTTTTGATTTATTTGAAGAAAACAATATTTGAAATCATCAAATAAAAATTTTAACATGGAACTTATATTGCTTTTAAAAAATGTGGAACTCAGATAAAAACTAAGTTAAAATGAACAGGGTTAATTTTTTCCAAGATCTTTTGCTTCACATTACGCACCTGGTATCCGAGCAGGGAGGAGGCGCCGATCTTGTTGCTGCGGCTCCAGGCCAGGGTGACGCTGTCGCCGCCGCCGCCCACCAGCGCGGGGCGGCTGGGCGGGCCGGGCAGGGCGGCGGGGTCGGCGCTGCGGCGGAACGCGGCGTTGGGGTTGGTGCGCGGCTCCAGCTGCAGGCGCGCGCTCCACGTGGCCTTGCCGCGCCGCGACGACGCCACGCACGTGTACAGGCCCTCGTTGCTCTTCACCAGGTCTGCCACACGGGAGTGAAAGTAGTGATTAAAAAAACTATTTAATTTTGTTAATAAACCATAATTACACACAGGTAAAGAAACTATATTTTTTAAGTGGCCAATAGAGTAGGTACAAGTGGATTCAATCAGGACAGATGACCTAAGTTCTAGTTGCTGGTAGCGGTTGTTGGATCGAGTCGTTCACCCGATCGACACTTCCAAATCAACTCAATGCCAACATCATCGCCTCAATGACATCAGTATTATGTCACGAATACGTCACGACCTTATTTTGCTTAGGCCAGCTACCCTCGTTGAATCCACTTGTGTCTAATTATGCGCGTTTTGTTACAAAAATCATACATGATGAATTACAACTATACATAAACACGTTTTTTTAATATTACGTAGAAAAATTAAAGGTAAATAATTTTGTCAACATCACACGGATTAAAAAAATAGGGAAATCCTCATTGTTAGTTTCCACGTTAAAAAGGTTTCAGTAGAAATCCCTGAAAAGGACACCGTAGTATATACGATAGCTCCATAGGGATTCGTATTATTAAGAGCGAGATACTCATAGTTCACATACAAACTAGCCAATTTACTGGCTTTCACGAAAGTCATTTCAATTTATTCATCGACATTTTGATAATGGTAGAATAAAAACTATCTCAGTCGTATTGCTAAACCCACCAATGATGGTGAGAGTGCCATCCTCAGCCACACTGACTCTGGGCGGGTCGGGGGTGACCGGTATCCCGTCCTTGTACCACGTGACCACCGGGGGCGGGTCGCCGGCCGCGCGGCACGCCAGGGTGCCGGGGGTGTGCAGGGGCAGCGTCTGGTTGGCGGGGCCCAGCTGGATGATTGGCGGGGGGTGATCCCCGGGGGAGACGACGGCGAGGCGGGCGAACCAGGAGTCCGAGCCCACAGAGGAGACGGCGCCGCACATCACCACCAGCCCGTCGTGGCTCCTCTGGACCTCCTGGTTCAAAGTGTTAAACATGTTCAACTTGTTCAACTAAAATACACACTAAAGAGCAAAAATATGTCGTAATGACTCGAGTTTGAATATTGTTGAGAAGCAGTTCTACATTATTGAAATGCATTTTAAATTATTTGCCATGGGTCAGGTTTCCCATAGCAGTTGTCGTTAGTCCTGACTTGTCCATCTGCGAGGAGATGAGGGACCTTTACTCAGAAAACTTCTAAGCGTATGCTAGAAAAGAAGGCGATCCGACCTGGCTGAGACTCTTCACAAGGAGAGTTCCCGGGTTGAGTTTCTAGGTCTAGGAATGTTTTGGAGATCTCTTGTTAGAGAGTGAGTCGTCCCCAGAAGAGTCTGGAGGAAGTGTTGGAATTGTATCTCTCTTCCTTCAGGGGAAAGGCTGACTGACCACATCATACCTTTCCCGTTCTGGCAATCCCTTCCTTCCGCACGCTGCACAATATCCCTAGGGAGTCGTGCCTAGCTGGCAATGCTGGGGCTTTCATCCCTCAAAAGTCTCTTTAGCAAAGTAAATCATGTGCATTCTCCTCCAAACGACGATCAGAGTAAACTTTTCGTCTTTGACTTCAGCAACTTTAAACCTACCAATTAATTAGAGTATCTTACACTATTAGCAAGTGGTTTCAATTTGATCTTGATTAATTAATTATTTACTATGAGTGGGAAGTATCAACGCCAAACAATTATTATTTATTAATAGTTTTTCTTTTTACCTTTACGGTCAGGACGACGTATTCTTCGTTGAATGCGGATACTTCAAATTTGCCACTTGTAGTATCTGGCAAAAGTAGCGTGTGATTTGACTCTACGATCCAGAAGACAGTAGGTGCGGGTTTTCCCCTGACTCCACAAGAAAACGTGGCATCTTGACCTTCTTCAACTGTCAACTCAGTTGGCCTCACAGTGATTACTGGCGGTGCTGAAAGATATTTTTTATGGTGTCAGTATAAACTGTGCATTGCAAGTTTCTCTGCGACTGTTTGAAACTAAATATATAATTGCGTTTTCTGCCCTTTGGGCAAGATTGAATCACTACATAAAAATAGTTATCCGCATCCTTAAGACGCTTTTGGTCTCCGAGGCTAAATTACTTTTTAAAGATAAACAATTAGGTTAGGACAGTTTCATCGTTGCCTGAAGTACATTTCATACATCAAGCATTTGTTAAAGAATCATTCTTAATCATTCTTAATAAGACAGGTACCTCATGGAGGGCGTCACCCTGAATATGAGTGAAGGATGAGTGTGACGATCGTGATGATAGGGGCGCGATCTTTTAGCCTTGTTAACAACTGCAATGGTTGGTGGTTATGATTTTTTTGTGACTTCCTTTTCATTGTTGTATCAGTTATCTCTCATCATTGACTTCAAATCAGGAGGAGACTAACCATTCTAATGGGGGGATGTAGTTCATTACTACAGCACACCGACAGATAGTGCTGATGTAAATGATTTATTTCAGCTGTTTATTTCAGTTTAAAAAACTTAACATTATAGAAAATAAGAGTTCTTAATCTTATGATTGCTTTCTGAACACCTTATTGTCAAAATATTCCCTCCTGCTAGCGTAGTTAACAGTTGACTGTGGTATACTCTATTGGAGACTGCTGTTAACTAACTCCTCTTTTAAATCCTGTCTCAAACATAAAAGTTGGTACAATTTTTATAATGGCAATGGGAAGTCTCCTCCTAATTTAAAGTCAATGCTCTCATCCAAACAGTCGAACTGAACATCGTTACCTGTTGATGTAGAGTCAGCACGCAAATACATTTACCTCTCAGTGGATTTTGCTTCTTGATTTTTGAAAAATCTCACTCAATGACTGAATCTCACTGACTGAAAAAACCCCTATGAATAAGAGATAATCCAAAATTCATTTACTGCCCACTCACAATGCACAGTCAGCGTGGCCGCAGCGCTCAAACCGCCCACAGCATTGTCCACCTCGCAGCTGTACTCGCCCTCATCCTCCAGAGAAACCGCCTCCAGTCTGAGGCTGCGGTCGTCCGCCACCCGGACCCTGCCCGGGGGCAGGGCGCCGCCCGCGGTCCGCCGCCACACCACGTCGGGCGGGGGGTCGCCACCCGCCTCGCAGGGGAACACGACGGAGGCGCCGGCCACCGCCACGGCGTCCTCGGGCCCGCGCACCAGGTAGGGTCGCACTGCAACAGGAGTGGACGTTAGGTAGTTGAAAATTGGAGGCACCAGGTAGGGACGGACTGCAACAGGAATGGACATTAGGTGGTTGAAAATTCGGAGAAACCTGGTAGAACCGGACTTCAACAGAAATGGACAATAGGTAGTTGAAAATTCGGAGGCACCAGGTGGGGCCGCACTGCAACAGGAATGGACATTAGGTAGTTGAACATTCTGTACATTCTTGAACATTCTGTACTGCAACAGAAATTGACATTAGGTAGTTGAAAATTCGGAGAAACCTGGTAGGACCGGACTTCAACAGAAATGGACAATAGGTAGTTGAAACTTCGGAGGCACCAGGTGGGGCCGCACTGCAACAGGAATGGACATTAGGTGGTTGAAAATTGGAGGCACCAGGTAGAGACGGACTGCAACAGGAATGGACATTAGGTAGTTGAACATTCGGAGGCGCCAGGTAAGGCCGGACTGCAACAGGAATGGACATTAGGTGGTTGAAAATTGGAGGCACCAGGTAGGGACGGACTGCAACAGGAATGGACATTAGGTGGTTGAAAATTCGGAGAAACCTGGTAGGACCGGACTTCAACAGAAATGGACAATAGGTAGTTGAAAATTCGGAGGCACCAGGTGGGGCCGCACTTCAACAGGAATGGACATTAGGTAGTTGAACATTCGGAGGCGCCAGGTAGGGACGGACTGCAACAGGAATGGACATTAGGTGGTTGAACATTCGGAGGCGCCAGGTAGGGCCGCACTGCAACAGGAATGGACATTAGGTGGTTGAACATTCGGAGGCGCCAGGTAGGGACGGACTGCAACAGGAATGGACATTAGGTAGTTGAACATTCGGAGGCACCAGGTAGGGACGGACTGCAACAGGAATGGACATTAGGTGGTTGAAAATTCGGAGGCACCAGGTAGGGCCGCACTGCAACAGGAATGGACATTAGGTGGTTGAACATTCGGAGGCGCCAGGTAGGGCCGCACTGCAACAGGAATGGACATTAGGTGGTTGAACATTCGGAGGCGCCAGGTAGGGCCGCACTGCAACAGGAATGGACATTAGGTGGTTGAACATTCGGAGGCGCCAGGTAGGGACGGACTGCAACAGGAATGGACATTAGGTGGTTGAACATTCGGAGGCGCCAGGTAGGGCCACACTGCAACAGGAATGGACATTAGGTGGTTGAACATTCGGAGGCGCCAGGTAGGGACGGACTGCAACAGGAATGGACATTAGGTGGTTGAACATTCGGAGGCGCCAGGTAGGGCCGCACTGCAACAGGAATGGACATTAGGTAGTTGAACATTCGGAGGCGCCAGGTAGGGACGGACTGCAACAGGAATGGACATTAGGTGGTTGAACATTCGGAGGCGCCAGGTAGGGCCGCACTGCAACAGGAATGGACATTAGGTGGTTGAACATTCGGAGGCGCCAGGTAGGGCCACACTGCAACAGGAATGGACATTAGGTGGTTGAACATTCGGAGGCGCCAGGTAGGGACGGACTGCAACAGGAATGGACATTAGGTGGTTGAACATTCGGAGGCGCCAGGTAGGGCCGCACTGCAACAGGAATGGACATTAGGTAGTTGAACATTCGGAGGCGCCAGGTAGGGACGGACTGCAACAGGAATGGACATTAGGTGGTTGAACATTCGGAGGCGCCAGGTAGGGCCGCACTGCAACAGGAATGGACATTAGGTAGTTGAACATTCGGAGGCGCCAGGTAGGGACGGACTGCAACAGGAATGGACATTAGGTAGTTGAACATTCGGAGGCGCCAGGTAGGGACGGACTGCAACAGGAATGGACATTAGGTGGTTGAACATTCGGAGAAACCTGGTAGGACCGGACTTCAACAGAAATGGACAATAGGTAGTTGAAAATTCGGAGGCACCAGGTGGGGCCGCACTTCAACAGGAATGGACATTAGGTAGTAGAAAATTTGGAGGCACCAGGAAGGGCCGGACTGCTACAGGAATGGTCATTAGATAGTTGAAAATTGGGAGGCACCAGGTAGGGCTGGACTGCAACTGGAATGGACAATGGGTAGTTGAAAAATCGGAGGCACCAAGTAGGGCCGTGCTGAAACAGGAATGAGAGGCGAGTTGAAGGCTGGTAGGCAGGATATTGTTAGATTTTTAACATGCGAGGAATCGAAATCCCTATTTTTGGTGTCTAGGCATGACTCCCTCAGGGATATCGCTAAGCTTACGGGTGGTGGGGAGTTTGAGGATTGAAAATGTATGACATGGTCAGCCAGCCTTGTCCTGAAAGGGACGGTAACCTCCCAGGCACTCCCAGACAAGGAACCCTCCCAGAGCCATCCTTGTTGTGAAGGGTGTCACCAAAACGGTTCACCCTCCATACTGGCGGGACTTAAGAGTTTGTTTGATAAAAGGTCAAGGTGAAGGCTGATGAAGTATTTCATATTTTTTAACCGACTTCCTCCACCAACAAAAGGAGGAGGTTCTCAATTCGTCTTGGGATATGTTTTTTTTTCTAGGGATGTTCACCGATTTCTCTGCGATACTTTTACCAATCAACGTGATTCTACCACCAAAATAACCGGGATGGTTTCCCGTTGGTCCCATACATAACATTATGTTACGTTGTATTATTTATTTGAGAGAAAAATCCAAAAAACCTCAAATATTCAACATTTTCAAATACTTGTTGTTTACAAAACAAAGCTAAGGTGAACAGGAATTATTTAATTACAGCTGTTACATCCTTAAAATTAAACTTATAAAGATTATAAAGCAAATGATCAGCTGCTTCATGTTGACATAATGTCAAAAGAGTTTGTCTTCTAGGTTATGAATTAATTATATGTAGATTCAAACACAGTCAATTCCATTGTGATTATTATTACTTAAATAAAAAATGTGCAAACCAAAAAACATGAATGAAGAAGAGCAAGTCAAAATCCTAACGTTTTAGTGTGGCCTCGGAATACCTCAGAAATACATCGAAAACTTGGATCTTGTGGAAGAACATACCTACATAACTTAAGCCCATCATAGATTGCTTCTATAGCACACCAGTTAATTTTAAATGGCTATAAAAAATAATGCCATAGTCGTACAAAGAGGAATTTTTTGTGACTTGTCATATGTGAGCGCTCTTGCAGTTTCCACTGAAAAAAATCCCCAACAGGATTTGCAAGTCATTGGCACTTCTCTGAGTTCGTGTTTCACAGATTGAACATGCGAAACATTATTTTTATATATCTTATTGGACAACTTATAGTGCTAACGTGCAAGCATCGCAATTCAAGACTAGATAGATCTTATGAGTGAGCCCCTGGACAGTTTTGCAAATGTACTTAAATGAACTCATTTTCCATTTTCCAGGTGCCAAGCACATGGTTATCTTGTAATAAAAACCTCTACAGTAAACTGTCCGAGAAAATCTGTCGCCAAATTCGAGGGTTCAATAGAAATTGTAATTGTGCACGTGAGATAATTCATAATTCATAATATGACCGCCGCGTATCAGAATTTCAGAAATGTTCCAAGGCTGTGCTGAAGGGATAAGGTTTCTATTAATGTTTGGTTTATCTGCTTTCAAAATTGTTTTAAGTACTCTCCCAAAATTACAATGTTGTGGTCGTGAGTTTGTTAAGCAAAAAAAAGCGTAAAGACATTAAATAGTAAACTTTGTCTGATATATCTGTTTGTGTCTTTAGGATAGAAACGCGCAAAAACTAATAAATAGATTGAGCTAAGCACAGAGGCAATCTATTCCAGTTCTTAAAATACACTCAAAATAGAGTTAAAAAATGCCACTGGCGTAGAAAGACACAAAATACAAAAAAAAAAAAAACACCTGAAAATATTTTGCATTGAGCAGGATCAAGATCAGCTGTTTCGAGCTAGCAAAAAAAATTGACTATACATTAATATCTCTTACGGCCAATGTTGAAGAACTGGAACATACTCGGGTGTCAGACAATTTTACACCCTCAAAATCTTTAAATGTCTGGTGGCTTATCTATGTTATATAGAACAACTAACTGTTTAAATGAGTTTTTGCTCACAGTACAGTAGTGAGATGCTGTGAAACATTTAAATATTGTTTTATAATGTAAATGTGGATCTGAATGTATGTCAAATGTGAAAATTTCGAACCTATTAAGCTGAGAATTTGCCAGTAATGTATTTGGCCCATATAGGATCTGTAAAGCCCATGTATAGGCTTTTAAAATCCCTTATAAAATGAGATGTTTACAAACATGTGGCCATATGCGTAGCGCATAAGTAATAAAAAGCTGGAGACTATAACAAATTATAATATGTACGATATACATTGTCATTTACCTGAGAATTCGCTGTACAACAGACTGTTCTAACCTGTCCGAAAAATGAGTTCAGCAAATACAGTAGTACAGTTTAGAAATCTATTTAAGTGATTGAGTCATCAGCGAAATGAACTGGAGTGGAGTATTAATGGTATCCTACAACTACTGTATTAGTGAATAAAACAAAATCAAACATAGAAGACAAAAACGTCCACTAAAAAGTATGAAATAATTTATTTTTGGTAAAAAAAAAACAACCGACTTCAAACGCTCTAAAAAGTATGAAATAATTTTATTTTATAAGTCAAATTTTGTAATATCCAAGCTCACGTATTTCAAGTCGGCGCGGCTCTATCCATACATGATAAATTAAACGAACTTTTGTAAGCAAGGATCAGTATCCCAGCTTGGTCCAAAGAAAAATGTGGGATAGAATTTCATTCGTCAACTCGAATATTTTCCTTTGAAATGCAAATTTTCAAATATTGTAGATCTAGAAATAATTTCTGCATTCTTAATTTTAAACTCTCCCTTTCTCGTGATATATGAAATTAACACAATTTTGGTTTTAATGTTACATTCATGTAAACCATATAATAAATACACAATTTTCATAAATACGTTCTTAAAATCTTACTAAGACTTCGAGCCGTTCTGCCAAGAAGATACATAACTAAGAGGCAATATAGAGCTGCGCCGACTTGAAATACGTGAGCTTGGATATTACAAAATTTGACTTATAAAATAAAATTATTTCATACTTTTTAGAGCGTTTGAAGTCGGTTGTTTTTTACCAAAAATAAATTATTAGCAGTACAAAGACACGTTTCATTATTACAACTAATTTAAAAATTTACTTTTTATTTTATAGAACTACTAAAGTTTTAAGGTGAGAATACGAATTAAAGACTCTTAATCAGCAAAGTTGGCAAATCAAAACACAAGTTATACAACATTTTAAAACAGAATAGTATCCGAAATTACCGTGTACTTTAAGCTGTGCGACGGCTGATTCTCTCACGCCCACAGCGTTCTTGGCAACGCACCGATAACTTCCTTCGTCACTTTTTCGCGTGTCCTGAATCGCAAGGTTTCCACCGTCCACAATTTCTATTCTGAAATCAATTGAGCATTTCATTATTTAATACGTTTCTGGTAACTAGTAAGCTGTTTTTTATTGATTTGAGAACAGTTTACTGAAAAAACTATTATAGACTTATTACAGTTAGAATAATAGGCTACTCTTGAAGTAGAAGCAAGATGACTTGTGCTGCTAATTGGTAGCGACTTGGTCCTTTTTATACCTGTAATTTAATAAAAACCTGTTAATTTTGAAAAAAGAGACAAACACTATTAAGTACATCGCACATCAAAATGGACATGATCCTCTTACAAGAGAATAGATAATATTGATAAGAAACAGTTGAAGAAAAAGATTAACAAAATAGAGTAGAAACCACAGAAAAGAAAATATTTGTAACTTCCGAATTTGGGAATAGATTACCAAACATAATGGAAAATGAATGAGGAAAAAAGAAAATCAATAGGCCTATATCCTTTAAAACCTCAAATAAGCTACAAAAACTACTTAGCAGTTCCGATAAAAATAGGGTAGATAACACAGCTGACGGAACTGGAATTTATAAGTTATCAAGCAATGATTGCAACAAAATTTACATTGGTCAAACAGGCAGGACATGCGGCTCGGGGACGCCCCTGGGCGGCGAACACTCCAGCAGCTCCGTTTGTCACAGACCTTGTCCAGTAGATGACACAGTTACACAGTTACCAGTTGGACGCGGTGTCCAGTGGCCGCCCATCCTTGGTCCAGGGGACCTGCGGTCCGGGCACGCCCTGGGGCGGCGAACACTCCAGCAGCGCCGTCTGACACAGACCTTGGCCAGTAGACGACACAGTTACACAGTTACCAGTTGGACGCGGTGTCCAGTGGCCGCCCATCCTTGGTCCAGGGGACCTGCGGTCCGGGCACGCCCTGGGGCGGCGAACACTCCAGCAGCGCCGTCTGACACAGACCTTGGCCAGTAGACGACACAGTTACAAAGTTACCTGTTGGACGCGGTGTCCAGTGACCGCCCATCCTTGGTCCAGTGGACCTGCGGTCCGGGCACGCCCCTGGGCGGCGAACACTCCAGCAGCGCCGTCTGACACAGACCTTGACCAGTAGGCGACACAGTTACAAAGTTACCTGTTGGACGCGGTGTCCAGTGACCGCCCATCCTTGGTCCAGTGGACCTGCGGCTTGGGCACGCCCCTGGGCGGCGAACACTCCAGCAGCGCCGTCTGACACAGACCTTGGCCAGTAGACGACACAGTTACACTGTTACCTGTTGGCCGCGGTGTCCAGTGGCCGCCCATCCTTGGTCCAGTGGACCTGCGGCTCGGGCACGCCCCTGGGCGGCGAACACTCAAGCAGCGCCGTCTGACACGACACAGTTACACTGTTACCTGTTGGCCGCGGTGTCCAGTGGCCGCCCATCCTTTGTCCAGTGGACCTGCGGCTCGGGCACGCCCCTGGGCGGCGAACACTCCAGCAGCGCCGTCTGACACAGACCTTGGCCAGTAGACGACACAGTTACACTGTTACCTGTTGGACGCGGTGTCCAGTGGCCGCCCATCCTTGGTCCAGTGGACCTGCGGCTCGGGCACGCCCCTGGGCGGCGAACACTCCAGCAGCGCCGCCCGACACAGACCTTGGCCAGTAGACGACACAGTTACACTGTTACCTGTTGGTCGCGGTGTCCAGTGGCCGCCCATCCTTGGTCCAGTGGACCTGCGGCTCGGGCACGCCCCTGGGCGGCGAACACTCCAGCAGCGCCGTCTGACACAGACCTTGGCCAGTAGACGACACAGCTACACTGTTACCTGTTGGACGCAGTGTCCAGTGGCCGCCCATCCTTGGTCCAGTGGACCTGCGGCTCGGGCACGCCCCTGGGCGGCGAACACTCCAGCAGTGCCGTCTGACACAGACCTTGGCCAGTAGACGACACAGCTACACTGTTACCTGTTGGACGCGGTGTCCAGTGGCCGCCCATCCTTGGTCCAGTGGACCTGCGGCTCGGGCACGCCCCTGGGCGGCGAACACTCCAGCAGCGCCGTCTGACACAGACCTTGGCCAGTAGACGACACAGTTACATTGTTACCTGTTGGACGCGGTGTCCAGTGGCCGCCCATCCTTGGTCCAGTGGACCTGCGGCTCGGGCACGCCCCTGGGCGGCGAACACTCCAGCAGCGCCGCCCGACACAGACCTTGGCCAGTAGACGACACAGTTACACTGTTACCTGTTGGTCGCGGTGTCCAGTGGCCGCCCATCCTTGGTCCAGTGGACCTGCGGCTCGGGCACGCCCCTGGGCGGCGAACACTCCAGCAGCGCCGTCTGACACAGACCTTGGCCAGTAGACGACACAGCTACACTGTTACCTGTTGGACGCAGTGTCCAGTGGCCGCCCATCCTTGGTCCAGTGGACCTGCGGCTCGGGCACGCCCCTGGGCGGCGAACACTCCAGCAGCGCCGTCTGACACAGACCTTGGCCAGTAGACGACACAGCTACACTGTTACCTGTTGGACGCGGTGTCCAGTGGCCGCCCATCCTTGGTCCAGTGGACCTGCGGCTCGGGCACGCCCCTGGGCGGCGAACACTCCAGCAGCGCCGTCTGACACAGACCTTGGCCAGTAGACGACACAGTTACACTGTTACCTGTTGGACGCGGTGTCCAGTGGCCGCCCATCCTTGGTCCAGTGGACCTGCGGCTCGGGCACGCCCCTGGGCGGCGAACACTCCAGCAGCGCCGTCTGACACAGACCTTGGCCAGTAAACGACACAGTTACACTGTTACCTGTTGGACGCGGTGTCCAGTGGCCGCCCATCCTTGGTCCAGTGGACCTGCGGCTCGGGCACGCCCCTGGGCGGCGAACACTCCAGCAGCGCCGTCTCTCCCTGCGCCACCTTCAGGTCGCCCGGCTCCACGCGGAACTCCTCCCTCAGCACTGGCCATGAGTAAAGACAACAAGGAATTAACTGACGGTGGAATATATTGCTTTAAAAATACATGAATTGAACGAATGCAGTTTAGAAATCAATTAATTTATGATGTAAATACGTTTTTTTTACAACGCGTTTAATTGTCACTCTTCATCGTTTTATTGTGATATTTTGCAGACAATGGAGAAATTAAAAAAAATTGAAATTAGAAACGAAATAACTACTGAAAATATTTCATAATTATTATATTTCATGTTATGTTATTTTATGTTATATTGCATGTTATGATAGCATGATACAAGACACAAAGTACAAGAGGGATCCTAAACTGAATATTACGTTGAAATATTTAACACTTACTCTAAAAGTGTCTTATCCTCAGGCGATCCTCATTAGTAAAATACAAATACTATTAATAGAAAACAAAATTAAGGTTGATAAAAGATGTCTTTAATTTAAAATCATCCATCTCTATCCTCAAAAAAGATATAGAAAATACAATGTATTAAATAATCCAATTTTTCTTAACCGTGCTTAATGTCCTTAATTAGAATTTTTAATGATGAAAAAGCATAATTTCACCACCATAACAAACAGGAGAACTAGCTACAGTAATGTGCTTTGTAGTTGAAACACAGAATATTACACAAATATATTATTTTTGCATGCTACCGTACAGAAAAACCTGTTTATGGTTGACGGACATGCAAGAGGAAAATTAGGATTCCAAGATTATATTGTGATAGAAAATTCTTTGTAATGGAATCATTACGTAGATTACAATGTTCGTTTTCATACATTATACCGCTAAACCTTTTGTATTTTGCACCAACATTCCCAAATTATGTTCTATCCATGAAGTAACAACGAAACGCACTTGACCCCTCTCCTATTCACAAGGTAATATTGCAGGCAATTCAATACTATAATTTCTGTGACCCAAAGTACAACAAGCTAGATTCTTAAACTTTCCAAGCTGTTAGTTACGTGCGATGAGAGATTTGTTTGTAAGTGAAATCTGAATAGAAACAGTTGGTGTTTGGCAAATCGCAGGATGATGGGGGAGGGCTCAACGAGGGGTTTTGATCTCAGGGACTCGGAAAAATAGACTAACGTTTTTGTTGAAATTTACCGGAACATGAGGGTTAAACCCACGGACTTAATTCAATTTATCGTCTCACTCACCTCCCACCTGGAGGGTGGCGTTTCTGCTGACGGCGCCCCCCTCGCTGTTGGTGGCGCCGCACCAGTACACGCCGGCGTCGCGCGGCGCCACCCGCAGAAACAGCAGCGCCCCTGCCGGCAGCAGCACGCGGCTCGCCGACGGCCTAGTCATAGGAAAAGTCATATAAGTTATTTTGCGGTATAAGTTACTTTCACATTAGCCACAAAGAATATTAGTTTATGAAATTCTAATATCTATTTTAGGTTTTACGATAGGTTTATACACTGCCACAGATAAAGGAATACACAGATTGGCAACCCAATACTCGTGCCGGTTTTTTTGGCGGCGTCAAGTTCATTGGTTGTTTTGTCGACCTTATCGCACTAGTTCAAGGATGATTTTGTTAACATAAAATCTTGATGTCCCAAAGAACAGATATAGCTAGTTTTAACTTTGATACCAGCGCAATTTTGATGGCAACAGCCCAACCAACTTGACGCCGCAAGAAAAAATTGCAACGGAAAAATGCATTAGGTTGCCAATTTGTATATTTCTTCATCTGTGACACAGCTGTGTGAGAGTTGACAAAACTATGCGCTTGTATTATTTGTTAGAGAAGTGCTATTTATAATGCTGATTCAGTTTATATGTTTTAAAATAGGGATTATTATAAAATAAGATTGAAATCTGTACTGGACTTTTAACAGTTGTAAATTATATAGACTGAAATTGCACTTTCCCTTGAATTAAAATTTGATAACAATCAAAATAGGCTATATTTTCAAAATGAAATTAAAACTTCTGCTTCACAGACCTAATATTGATGGCTAGAAATATACATTCTCTTGTATTTAAGTATAGTACTACTTTTAAATTTCCAACCACTCGTGAAGATTTAATTTGAATTACCATGGCTAACAACTTTTTCATCAAGCACATAAAATAGGGTTTAATGGTGATTGATGTTCTACGTTGTACCTACCATAGGATTATACAACGGGGACCAAAGCAAATAACGCACCTAAAGAACTACGAAATCTAGTTTTATTAGAGAATACTGTACACAGGTTACTTTTGAAAAAAAAAAACTTATACAAGCAAACTGATACTAATCCAACCAAGATATCCCTACCTGACCAGGTCGCCGTCCTTGTACCAGTCCACGTGCGGGGGTGGCTGCCCGTCCGCCGCACAGTTGAGGGTGGCGGGCTCGTGGCGCTGGACTGTCAGGTCCGAGGGGTGCTCGGTGATACGGGGCGGCGACCCTGGACACACGTAGGAGGGTTGTGTGAAAACCAAGACTAAACTTAACATCACATCTTAACGAAATAAGACCTAAACTATACGTTACTCCTAAAACTACAGCTAATAGAGGACTGTAGTTACGGGAGGACAATGCTGAATAAGTTCCAAAGCCCCTGCCCAATGGGAGAGTAAGTAGGGCGGAAACCGGCCTGAATACTGGAGAATACAAGTTTTTTTAAACTTCACGCGTGGGCGTGGGCGTGGGTTATTCACCTAAATTTCTGAGAAAATATTAATGGAATGGAGGTAGGTAAAAAGAATGAGGAAGAAGGAGAAGGAAGGGTGAGAGAAGGAGTTAAAAAAGAGAAAGCTAGAAAAAAACAAAAAAGGTAAAGTGAATAAGGAAATATGAGGAGCAAAGGAGAGAGAAGGAGAAAAAAGAAAGTTTGTTAAAATAAGAAATGATGCGACACTGTTACATAATTGTAAATAATTGTTTTTACACAGTATATTAGCGACGCCACTTATACTACTGACGAGTCATCTGCAGTGACGTGCCTTTTCAGAAAGCTATATAGAGGCACCTGTAAACCTTAGCCCAGTAACTGGACTCCAGTTCTAGCAGTTCTAGTTACTCACGTTTAACTCTGGGCGCCTGGTAAATAGCGCCAGTAAATTTGTATGTTAAAACACCAACTGACACGGTCTAGACAGTTTACACGCCTTTGTGTAAACCTAGAATATTATGACACAAAACCTTGCGTGTTCAAATAACACCATTGCTACATGCTAGTGTAAGTTAGGCTTAATTAAGAGCCGAGTAACAGTAAAACCCCAAAAGTGCCAATTCTGGGTATCATCCATTAAGCTCTTCGGATCGGGTACGTCACAACGGGAAGATATTGTTATTAAACACATTTTTGGGAAATGATTTTTAAATTTAATGTAAACTATATGGCACTTTATCAGTGGCAAGTTCAAACAAAGCGAACTTTATTGAATAAGAGGTTGAATAAATATAAGCCTTCCTAAAAGCGATGACAATTTTTTCGTGTTTGATGAATAAGAACATATTTTATTTCTTCATAACTTTTTAATTTTCTTTAAGACTTTTTCTCAGACCAATTGATTACCTTACAGGAAATAGTACTAACCAAGCAATAAAACAAAGGCGAGCGCCTTGATCTCAGCGTATCATGAAATCCAAGGCATAAACCGCAGACTACTGTTAATCATTTTAATCGCCGCTATTCGATAATTAATGGCGGCAGTTACAGATGGAGAAGTTGCGGATTAGGCGGGGTGGAACTCTGCGTTGTCAAGCTGTGCAAGTCATGTACAAGGTGTGTTTTGCAGGATTTATCTACTGAGGGGGGAAGATGATTAAATCTTGTACCTACCTCAGCTCGTCGTTATGGCTAGGGGTGCTTTCCTAAAAGGGGGAACCGATTGGGCGGATTCGATTACTTTTTGGCTTTGGCGAATTTGGTGCAGGAAATGTGACAACGAGTGGTTTTGCGCTATTCTCATTAAACTATTTTTTATTGATCTTATACTACGATTTAAAATAGCCGATTATGTGATTTGTAAATCTTTTTGTGTAATTTATTTCCTTGGATCTGTAGCTTTTCCTCCTGAAGACATAAATTACATTGTATTTTAAATATAGCTGTTTATTTTAAACTCAAAGTTAGCCCGATACGCATTAGACCCATGTTGGGGAAGCGTATTACACACGATTTCAAGAAAATTCATACACTTTATGTGTTTGCCTAATAAAACAGATGAAAGTTATATGACTGCCCTGATCGGTTTTGGGTAATTGGTTCTGCTTATTAAGGAATTTGTTTGCTTAAGTTTATGTATAAATTAATTGGTGTATGATTAAGATGTGATATGGAATTTTCATATTTGCTCCCCGCTTAATCGTTTACTCTTACTCTTATGGTTTATCATCTTAATTTCCTCCCAGTCTTTGTAAACCTGTAATAGTATAGGTTTAAGTATGCTCATATGATAGGAGTGCAATTAATTGAATTTCCTTCATCATTAAGATATTAATGATTAGACCTGGTGGACCGAGCCTTGCTCGGTATTATTTTATATTTACCACTTCGTCCATTAACTACAAGACAATTCGATAATATTAATCTATAAGTAAACTTTTTTTATTCCTCCATCTATCTTTATCCCACAAGCTGTACTTTTCCTACATGGCTTTAGTTTGCAAACCGCTGTAATGATTACTTTATTTGTTTCCACTTTCCATGTTTATTTAGTTGCTATCATGGCAACTCATAGGGCCAATGTTAAAAATTTACAGCTTTGAAATTTATTTTATTACGTTATTAGATTTTCTCTGGCCAAGTAATCTGAATATAATATGTTTTTAGTAATAAATTACTTATTTCCAGACTTTAAAGGAAATCCTTTCGGAACCGTTTATGAGAAAATTGTGCAAACAAGCAAGCAAGATAAAATTGCTCGTATAAGATTATATAATTTAGCGATATTGAGGTTACACTCTGAAAAGAAAAATGATTTTGCTTAAGTCGTTGTGTGCCACAAACACGGACAGACAGACGCCACTCAGAAAACCACTGTTTTGGATTCAGGAAGCACTAAAACAAGTATATCCACTAACGACTCAAATTTGAAAATTTTGACGAAAACAATTTCTCCGTAATATACCATGTAAATTCGGGAGAAAGTAAAAGGACAATGCCGCTTAATATTTAGTTGTCTCATACAACAGCTTATTTTATAGCACTCCACAGCAAAAACGGTCCCGAATTTCCCATGCTGTTCAATGCGTGAAATAAGGAAACATTTTCAGATGATGTATGAGCTGCTTGAATACCTATCCATCTGCTTATTGTGTGTTGTGTAAAGACAATTTTCTCTACTCAGTAAAAGGAGATTACAAAAAAATCTAACAACACCTTGTGTAGAGTTTTGTACACGTCCGAAATAAATCAATGTCATCGTCCTTGGCTTGAACTTTGATTGCATTTATTTAAAAATTTATGACCAAAACAAGTATTTACTAGGTAGCCTGTTGCTCGAAATCGAGCAATATTTAGTTACTGATAAGATCAATTTTTAGTAATTAATATATTTATTTGTAGTTGTTAATGATAGTGTTGCAAGATTAGGAAGTTGTGCATGGACAACGTGATCGATACCATAGACTTATTGGATTCGGTCTTGTTCATCCAAAGTTAATAAAATACGTGCATGTGGTAATCCACGTTTCTGAAACTATATTGTGTATATCAGCGTCACACAATAAATAAGCATTTCCAAATAAGTGTTTTTTCCTGGTATCAGCTTGTTTAACTTGCTGTGAAAAACTCTTGCTATTAAATCAGGTCGAAATGTGCCGAGCTCCAGGTTCCAAATTCTTAGTTATTTCAGACCACCTAGGATTACATGTAATCATTATGAATAAAAAAGGTTTCCCAAACCGTTGAACGATAGCTAATACGTCCAGGTAGTTTTGGTTAATATTTTATGGTGATCCTATATCCTATAAATGGAGAAGGGAGGATTACCCAATTACTTCCAATGTGTGAGTTTTAGTGGTTGGCCAAGTCGAGTGCCTTCTATCCTCACATAATACATATCAACCACCCAATGTAAAAGAAGTTTTTCGGACCTATGCAGAATACTAAAAAATCCCGTACAGCAAGACGAAAAGAGGAATAGTTCTACATGATTAGATGGTTGCGTACCACAGAGGTTCCTTGAGCATGTTTCAAACCTACATACCAGCCATTATCTACCTCCATTTGGAAATAAAAGAGCCATGGAATCAAAAGGAGGATCAAGAACTGAAATACAGCGTATAAAGTTAGTTTCTGACTACACTGCTATGTTTTTCTCGCCAGGCGGAGCACCGTCAGTCAGCAGCCCAAAATATATCAGCAGTCCGTCGTGACTGCTTGATATTATCATCTTTGGTCTGTATATTTGTCATTAATAATGTACATGGTAACATCTTTGGTGCCAAACATTACAATCGCTTTAAATTATACTAGCCTATTTAAAAAAATTTTTATTGGAAATAAACATAATATAATACTGAAAAATAAAACTAATCTAAGTAGTTCCTAAAGTAAGTTCAAACAATACAGGTTGAAATGTAAAAAAAGGTCTTAGATTTGAACTTCATCCCGGTAATGAGTAAGTGAGCTATTTCTAAACAAAGTATTTTCAAGTTAAATCAAATGATACGTTTCGTGGGTCAGTTACATTACCTACGTAACAAAAAGGAAATATCTATACTAAAACGTTATTCAATTTATCATTAGACATATTAATCCTGGGGTCCAATTGTTGTTTCAAATGTAATGATAATCATTTTATATAAGTATCTTGATATTCCTGTTTACATCTCAGCTTAATAACCTTATTTCAAAACTACTACTACCCTCTTTTAAAGGTCACACAGGAAATAAGGCTGATACAAAAAAACTATTAATTCCTGTAACAAATACTGACGTGCGATACCAAATTTTTAATTGCCAGCAATGTCTCCGTCGGTTAGGCTGGGAAAGAGTCAACCGTTTAAATTCAACCGCTAATCAAGTCGATTGTGGTCCCCCGATCTCTGAAGCCCCGCATTGAAACGCCCTAAATATATATTTCCAAAATTGGTGTGAAGAGCGGTTATTGTGCCCACCCCTTTCCCCACAGTCGCCCAGCCGCCCGGACCACCCGCAAGTCGCTCCTTAACCACCATCATTGGCCATAAGCCATTAATCATTTTGGACGTTAATGCCGCTAGACCTATCCTAGTACAAATAACTATTAATGGAATTTCTATTACCGTGATAAAATTGTTGAATTGATGTTCTCATTCAATTAGCCGCCGTTGAATGATTTTTGTATAATGAAATATCTATAGAAGCTATAATTATACAAGTATATCAGTTATACGAGTATATCGGTAAAATAGCATGTTGTTTTCATTTCAATAGGGGAAATTGTTTCCGGTAGTGTCCAAACTTTGGTACAGTTTAATATCCATTGAATTTAAAGTGGTTTTTGTTCAACTGTTCACGTAATTCATATAGTTTTAAGCTAATTAGTTTTTTTCATTTTATTGTGGTCAAATTATAAATGTATGAGACAATTGATTCAAATAAATCGCTTACTTTACATTATAATAGTTGAACAGTAATAAAATCTGCAATCAACGCTATATATAATAATAATGAGAAAAATTTAAATTGGAAGACTTCTTAAGATTGAACTCTACAACTCGAACCATGCCAAAGTCGAACTATACGTAACTCGAAGGAAAATGTTAGTCGTTAGTCCCGTGGTATTTCGAGTTCGCGAGAGTCGACTGTACCCATTGACTCCATACACGGGTCGGATCTCCACAGGCAGTTTCCGGGGCAGGTGACGTGTAGTGAAGTTGAACATTGGCAGTTGAGGAGGGGTGGGACTAGTTCCCAGATCGTTTACAAGATTGCCTACCGCTGTCCCGGGACCGACATTGGGGTCTTGCAATGACAATTCACCAGAGCCCTCCTAGGAGAGGGTTTTATTGGGCTAGTTTTTAAAGGGGAGATCGAGATAAATATTCCCGGGGATCCTCTATGGCTCACATAGAGTTATACAGAAGATATGATTAGCCTACCATACTTAATTAATTAATGGTTAAGGGTAATGGGTACTTTATAAATTCTTACAAATTTTAATAGTTGAAATTTTTAATTTGAGAGGAGTAGTTTAAAAATCTACTATATATTTGTCAAATACCGCTCACCTAAAATCGCACAGCCCGTACTACTTGGCATGGACGTTCCTCTTAGGGCGTAGGCATCCACTAAGAACGGATTATACAAAATTTCTTCAGGCCTACGCCCTATATTACTTTAAAATTTCAATGTTAAACTGCAGGGAAGCTTATGAAGTTGTCATGGCAACCTAATGAAGAATGACAAAATAACATTCCGTGGAATCCATGGAAGATTTTCTGTTTTTTTACGGGTTAAACCGGGTGGATCAGCTAGTTTAATACATTACTCAACGCCGTAGTTTTTTTTTACATTTGAAACTGCTGGGGAAATTTGCCTTCGATTAATTACAGTGTACTTAGAACATGATGAATGTGTGTTTCTTTGTTAAATATTTGAAATAAAATACGAATATGTTTTTTTAATACAGTAAAATTAGGGAGAACTCAGTTCAAAGCTTCACGTTAGTGTTAGAAAATATTAACGGGGAAAATAATTCAAGGATATTTTTAGGCGATATATCCATGTTTAATGTTTGAATTTACAAAGAATTCTGGATGAATACTAATGTAAGGTTTAAAATATGTTACACTCTTGATGTTTATTCTAATAGAGTAATTCATTTATTCCCTTTTTTCATAAATTTAAAGTTATTTTAATTTAAAAATTTCATCTAGTAAGATAACAATCAGATAAATTTACACTTGTCCACTCTTGGTGTGTTTAACGCACAAACAACAAAATCAAGATTATTAATCCTGAGAAATTGTGAAGTGCCTTTTCACCTCTGTTGTTAAACTGATAAATTTTCAAGCTAAAATTTTAGTTTGTTTGTGAAATATAAAGTGTAATTATTGTAATAATTACAAACTCATATACAATCATGTTATAATTTAATTATTTATTTTATTTTTTTATTACGATAGGTTGGCAGATGTAAACTTAACCATTTTAACCTTAACTATATTATTGATTTCTCCAAATTCCAAAATAACTCTAGCCGGACCGTTAACCCTTTAATTCGATACCCAAACAAACCACGCGCAGCAAGTGTTTGGTGATGATTAGTTAACGAATGAGTAATGTATCTGAGCTGTAAGAAGCCATATACCAAGTTTTACCAAGATATATGTTGAGAAATAAGCGAGATATCGAGTTTTACTTATTCCCCATTAGGATAACATTGGGACAACGTACTGTGTTTACCACTTTCAATATCTCGGCAACCAATGGACATAGAGAAATGATTTATAATGCTAAATTGTTTGTTTTTACAAGCTGAATTCAATGGTACTAACGAATATTATTTTTTCTATGTAAAAAACAGTAAAAATCCATTTTTGGGCGGTTTATTCCCCTTCCCCCCCTCCCGGTGGTCCGATCGGGCTGGCTTACGAACTCGTTCGAGCTTTTACCACTTGACATGTCTGTGCAAAATTTCATTAAGATTGGATCATATTTACGGCTGCTATCTTGTTGACAAACAGATATATAGTGTACATAAATTCGAACGAATGGTGTTTTTTGCTTCTGGGGGCCCCAAAACGAAAAGTTATCATGGTCTAGGTCTTACCATGAGTACTACGGTAAGACTCATAGGGACAATTCACTAATATGGTAACCACTGATGATGACGTATATATAATTTATTTAAAAAGCGTACTCCGCATTTTAGAACATAGCAAAGCGGGTAATTTCCCAGGCGGGCCGCGTGTTTGGAGACCCGCCCACAATCAGCCACTATTCTGTCGGCGCCACAATGGCCCAGATTGAGAGCACTCGGCCGTAATGTGACCGCCGCTCCAACGCCACTTGTCATGGAGATTACTTCCGATTTGACCAATTTATCATCACCGTTTAAACGGAAATGAGGGAAAACTCTTTGTGGATCAATTGGGTGATTAGTAAGTGTTGATACATCACAGTTAAGGCTTAAAGCTAGTTTAATCATTTTGAGTTTTAATGGAAGTTTTTTCGAAACGTATTTTTATAATGGTACAGTAACATGACACATAACACGTGGTCCTTCATAATTTATGGCTTTACAGTTTTTTAACTTGAATTAATTTTAATGCACGAATGCAGCCCGCTAGGTCAATTAAGAGTGTACCGCTCACTCCAAATACAAATACCTATTTTTCGGATTTGAAATTGGAGGAAAGATTGAAATTGAGGATAATGGTCAAACAGTATAAGGGTATTGAAGCCCGTATGATACAGAGATACATTGCTTGAAATGACGACCTACCCTGGTAGGTATTTTAAGCCAAGTATGAATGACGGATGAGTGAAGGATGATTGTGGCGCGATCTTGTAGTCTTTGTTACTGACTAAAGCCGACATGCTCCTTAGACAGGACTGTTAATTAATAGCCCAACAGCCAATGACATCTACATTTTAATGGCAACAGCCGAGGGAACTACATTTTAACGTGGGATCTGAACCACATTTTAGCCTGGTTTACAATTTACGAACTGGTCTAATTAGGAGAACGGTCTTATGATCGTAGTATTCATTAGTGCGGACGTTAATTCCCAATAGGGAACACCGCCTCCACAAGCCATCGCTCATAATTATTCACAATTCGGGACCTCCAAGTAGCTGGATTATAGGACACGCCACCGTCCCAGTCCCACTTGATAAATTTTAAGTTAAAATACTCTTGAAACGTATATGTTTAAAACCAAAATTATTTTAACGACTGCAAAGACTGTGTATTTATGTTATTACTTGATGACTAATGTTTCATTTAAATCATTTCGTGGCATAATACTTTGCTTACAATAAGCGTTTGTCACCAGTATTGATTGCATGGTTGCTCTGAAATAATGAAATATTTGCATTACCAAAAGCCATATAGTGATAAATAGTGATACTTAGGTAAGCAATTGTGTCGCTTAAAGCATAAATGAAAATCGATTAATTCTACGTCAAGACCTTCAAATCCTCTTCTTCTTCTTTATAATAAAATAAAATAAATCAAGCAAGATCCACCAAACGTAACGGCATGAGTTGATACACAGTGCTCAGTGTGGCAACTATACTATACTGAGCAATTATACTATACTAGCAACTATACTAATACTGAAAGCACATCGATATATTGATCAATGATTTTTATTGATGGAATGTTTTACTTTACAGAACCAGTAGCCAACTTGCCTGTTTATCTTGCATCTTATTACGAACGAGTGAATACAAAAATGCATAAAAAAGAATAACACCTTTCGGTTTATTTAGCTGTTACGCTCTATCGTTTAGATTGTAACGCTTTCAGGTTTCATTATGATTACTTTAACCTATGCAATACAATTTTCTTACCTTGTACATATCCAAAAAGTAACAAAATCAAGAACGCAAACATGGTATCACCAAACTCACTTCTTGCTATGAAGTACAATTTACCATTGAAATTAAAAATCATTAACAAATAAAAAAATAAATATTGAGACTTAAAACACTGAATTATTTAATACTGCCGCACTTTAACACGTGATACAACGAAGCACGTGGTTCCTCACTTATGTCACACTGTGCTACGTGTTCTCCTTACGACGGCCCATGCCCAACTGACAGCGGGAGCGCGAGCGGCGCGGCATCTGTCCCAAAATTTTGGGGGAGTGTCCCTCCACTCTCCCCGGCAACCAAACTTTTTGCCCCTATGTTTCCACTAGTTTGGTCCTTGATAGATTACAGTTTCCCAGGACTTCGGCAAAATACGATGGACGTCGTTAATCATGGTGGGATAATCCCCTTTAATAACTCAGAACAGTAACGGACTGAGTTGGATTCATAAGTAAACGTTTGGATTGCATATAATAATAAATTAAAGTTTTGATTACCATATATAAAGTGAAAAAATTTAATGATACAGACATATTTCCACGTGTTTTGTTCTCTGTATTACCTTAAAAAATACACGTTTGAATAAAAATTTTGCAATTTACTAGTACAATTTATGATTAATTTAAAATATGATTAATAAATTACGTAAAATCAAGCTAAGGACATACTAAGGAATAAAAATTATTAATCCTTAGATTCGCATATTTTAATTTCCATTGTTTCGTAGGTTTATTATTCCTTTTTTATTTCATTGGTGGTTCCTAATAGTCATGATGCGCATGACCTTGGTCGGAAGAGTCATCACGTTTTAATATAGCTTCATTATCAATGAAGTTTACAAATCTTAAAATTTTATGCTTTAATTTGACAATAGACTTCTTCATTTGAAATAATTATTTTATTTAGACAACAATTATGTAAGTTATTTAGATTTTACGCCTTTAGGTAAATTATTATTTTGAAAACTAGGAAATAGTACCTTGTGGACCAAGCCTTGCTAGTTGGTATTTCATACTTCATCCAATCTTCAATCTGTGTGTTCTCTTTACAGATAGCTGAGTGTGAAAACAAAGTTATGATTATAGTTTTGTTTGTATTTAGGTTGTTATTTCATTGCCAACATGGCAACACATATGTCTCAATATTAAATTTTTCCTGCTTTTAAATTTATTTTTAACTTCTTAGATTTTGTTAGGCCAAGTATTCTGCATATACGTGGTTTTGAGCCTGAAATTAGTTATTTCCAGACTTTGAAGGAAATCATCGGAACAGTTTTGGAGATGATTGTGCAAACAAGTTTGACTTGAATTTTGTCAAAGATACTTGCTTTGAAGAATGCATTTTTTTTTAATATTTTTGAATCTTATTGATTCAGGCCGACAATACTACCAAAATTGTAAGAAATATTTCTTTTTACTTCGAATAATAAACTCTGGTGACTCCTGTTAGTTTTATTTTTATCAACTGAGGTTCCAAAAATTATTTAATGATACCTTATCGCGTAACTCATTGATTCTTTTTAAACAATTTGAATATTACTCGAAGATTGATTTGACATAGTTTTTATTATAATACTTGAAGTTAAGCTTTAAATATTGTGCTTCACAGAGCTACATACATAATTACTACACCCCCATTTGAGCTTTGAATTCAAAATAAAGTGTTCTTATTTCAGTTCCCTGAGTAAGTATTATTTGATATTTTTATTTGAGGAAACAGTTTTTTTTTATGGTAATATCTTTCTAATATTGGCACTGTATGGTATTAGTAGGTCAACATTTTATTAAATTTAACAGTTAAATTATTGGGCTGCGATACGAATTAGCATTCCATCAATCTGTTCGTTTATTAACTGTCAGGTTCGACGGTAAACACTAATCTAACTTCATCTTTAATCACCAACTCCCTGAAGACAGTGATACTGAGATTAAGCAGTTAAATGTGTTCTTCATATTATACTACTATCACTAACTTTTAAATCCGTAAAGTTTTTATCCACTTCTCTTCTCAATACTTTCTAGCATTTATTTATCTTCATCATTTTCAATCTTGGGATCTTTAGATCCCAAGACACAATCAGTGTTAATATTAAGTTTTAAGAGCTACATACGCAATTACATTTCATCTGAAACAAAAGGAAGGGAATTATCAGATTTTTACTGCGATGTAGTTGTTGTGTATGAAGCCCTGTGCAGTGTAATATTCAAAGCTTTAACTTCAAGTATTTCAAAAAACTAAATCAAATCAAACATCAAGTATACTGATATTAGTATTGTTTAAGCTAAACTCACTGAACTAAAGTTTTTCTGGTCAGCTAATGAAAATGTTAATATACGACTCATCAAAATTAATTAACAACATATACAGCAATTCCCGAAGTGGACTCTTGAGGAACACCATTATCATGTAAGTGATGGCCGCATCAAGGCGGCTGCGTCACTCCACAGAGACGACCCGGGGAGGTCCAGCTACTTGGTATAAATCATTCTCACTATTGTAGTCGGATTATTTATGCACGGTGACATTTTGGAGGTGGGACAAAAACTTGTCTGAGGTCTGAAGAGGCCATTGAGAACGTTTAAGTGTTTTACATATGAGATACACCAATTTAAGTTTATACCTGCACTGTAAGATTCTCACGATGATAATCCAAGTTAATAGTATCAATTGGTTCTCAGGTACACTATTGATTTAATAGCCTTCTTATTTAAATGTGACATTACGATTGACCCTTTGGGATATTCATGACTCAGTGTGAATTTTTAAACCAAAACTGTGAAGTAGGTCTTTAAAAATGAGGAAAGTAATTTCTTGAAAGTAACTACAGATACGAGTTTTAACGACTAGGTCTAGATCAGTTGTTTATTTTAAGCTACGATAAAATTTATTAGGGTATTTAAAGAAAGGTGGCCACCCCCTCCTAAAAAGGCTTTTTCTAGGGCCAACCCCATGTTCCCATCCACATGTCCCCCATATTGGTTTTTTTGGTTAGGGAAGGCCTAAAGGCCTTTGGAAGGTGCCTTTTCTTTGTTCCAGGTTTTTTGAAGAAAAGGCATTTCTCCCTGTGCTATACTTCTAACGTAAATGTCCACCAATCTCTCTTGCAATTATAGCAAAGAACCCATTATGTGCGAGTGCAAAACAAAAACAAAATGTAAAAGTTACCAAACTACCAATTTATAATTGTATGTAATACATGTGTATATATTACATATCAGCTAAGATTGATTACTAGGAAAAAAGTTGAACGTTAAGGTAATTATAATAGTGGTAAGTTATAGGAATGTAATATTATTGAAAGGGTAATTTCACTACAGTAATATAGTTGGCTACTCGCCTTCGGCTAGCTGGGGGCTCCGCCCCCAGGCCCCCTACTGTGAGTCCCTTGCAGAGGGATTTTAATATTTATAAGTCACGTAGTTAAATTGATTTATTTGCTTACATACAAAGTCACCATACCATGTATTTCGAAAAATAAAAGTTACAAGACAAAATTAATTAAACAGTTTATAAATATTCAGGTCAAGAGAAGTTTAGTGGCGCAGTTGGTTTTGGGTTTTTTTTTTTTGTTGAGGGGGCTCCTCAACAAGTCCTGAAAGTTGGACCTGGATTAGGTCGTATTTTGGGGCTTCTAGGGGCGAGTGTTGGTAAGACTTGGAGATAAGGAAAAAATTAAGGAGGTGTGTACTGAACAGTCACAATACGAATTAACTCTTGACAAATCTTAGGAAAATTTCCCGTTTGGGGGGGGGAGGGCAGTAAGTGGGGGGAGTATTCATGGAAGGGATTTATGATGGAGTGGGTGGGGCTATTTTTTGTGGGGAAGGGCTGATGGGTTTCGGGTTGACGTAAACGTATTTAAAAAAAATACAGGTGAAAATTGATTTAACTTTTTACAAATTCTCAGCACAAGTTATTTCGGGTTTGTTGAAGGGTTAGGGGTTAATGGTGGTAGGGTTTTGGGCTTTGGCGGTTAATTATATGAAAGTGGAGAGCTTGGTAGGCTCAAAGGGGTGGGGCAAAAGTATTGATTTAAAAATAACATGGCCAAATATATGAAAAATGCTGAATTTGTTTCATTCATTGGTCGGTTTCGGGGTTGAAAGGGGTCAGAGATACCTGAGGACGAAAGAGACGAGATAGGACAAAAAATCAAGTCATACACATACTGATTGCAAATTATCAGGGTTCTAGGTAGTATATCAAGGTGATATGAAATACATACCTCGAGAAAATCGCTGGAATTTGGCGAATTTCGAAGATTTTTTAAGTTTATATGCGTTTCAATACAAATAACAGTTATAATATTTACGGCTTCTAACATTCATGCTATAGAGATGATTTGTACCAAATTCCAACTCTCTTCGTGGGAAATCTACTGAGCTGAAAAACGTCGGGGTAACCTTAAAAAATTGAAAGTTCTAGAGCTACCTAAGGGTGAAGGAGACGAGATAGGGAAAAAAGTCAAAGGACCAAAGTTGTAGATTGTAAAAATCCGTGGGACTCCGTGCAGTCCGTTTTTCGATAGGACCATCCGTTCGGCCACTAGAGCTCAAAATAACATTGCTTTAAAAATAGCTTTTTTTTAGCGATATTTGTTATTTTTTTAGGGGATTGAAATAAACATGGTGAGTTTTGATACTTTTTACTGTATATTGACCCTCCAAGGAATATTCGAGCCAAATTTCAAGTTTCTATCTCAACGGAAAGTGTTGTTTGAACCGGAATGAAATACCTCGAGAAAATCGCTGACATTTGGCGAATTTTGAAGGTTTATTTGACTTTATATGCATTTTACTATTCCAAATGGTTATATTATTCATGATTCGTAACATAAATGCTGTAAAGATGTTGTACACCAAATTTCAGCTCTTTACTTTTAATATTTAATCAACTGAAGCTGAAACCCTGGGGAAAATCTTCGGAAATTAAAAATTCTACTGCTACCTAAGGGTGAAGGAGACGAGATAGGGCAAAAAGTCAAAGGACCAAAGTTGTAGATCATGAAAAATCCGTCGCACGTGGTGCAGTCCATTTTTGGATCGGACCTCCAGTTCAGCTGCTACAGCCCTAAAACCAAAAGTACTTTTTTTTGAAATTCAAGTTTTCCTTCCTTTGGGGGGGTTAAGGGTGGAAATGTTTTGTTTTGACAATTTTTCCTGTGGTTCGACCACCAAAGTAATATTCATCGCCAAATTTCAAGTTTCTAGCTCATCAGGAAGTATGGTTTGAATGTGTATACGTGAGTGAGTCAGTTACACAAGCGGCTGTATAATATAGAACTCGCCTTCGGCTCGCTGGGGGCTCAGCCCCCAGGCCCCCTACTGTGAGTCCCCTACAGAGGGATTTTAATATTGATAAGTCACGTAGTTAAATTGATTTATTTGTTTACATACAAAGTCACCATACCATGTATATTCGGTCGTGGTCGGGGGGTTTGGAAAAATAAAAGTTACAAGATAAAATCAACTAAACAGTTTATAAATATTCAGGTCAAGATATCATTAGTAGTTTAGGGGCGCAGTTGGTTTTGGGGGGTTTTGGTTGTGGGGGCTCCTCAACAAGTCCTGAAGGTTGGCCCTCGTTTAGGCCGTATTGTGGGGCTTTCAGAGGCGAGTGTTGGTAAGACTTGGAGATTAGGAAAAAATTAAGGAGGTGTGTAATGAACAGTCACAATACGAATTAACTCTCGACAAATACTGAAAAATTTACCGTTTGGTGGGGGGGCAGTAGGTGGGGGGGAGTAGTCAGTGAAGGGATTTATGATGGAGTGGGTGGGACTATATTTTTGTTGGGGAAGGGCTGTTGGGTTTCGTGTTGAGGTAAACGTATTTATAAAAAAATACAGGTGAAAATTAATTTTACTTTTTACAAATTCTCAGCACAAGTTATTTCGGTTTGTTCAAGCGTTAGGGGGTTATTGATGGTAGGGTTTTGGGCTTTGGGGGTTATTTGTATTAAAATTGAGAGCTTGGTTGGCTCAAAGGGGTGGGGCAAAAGTACTGATTTATTTAAAAATAACATTGCCAAACATATGAAAAATGCTGAATTTGTTTCATTTATTGGTCGGTTTCGGGGTTGAAAGGGGTCAGAGCTACCTGAGGGCGAAAGAGACGAGATAGGGCAAAAAATCAAGTCATACATATACTGATTGCAAATTATCAGGGTTCTAGGTAATATATCAAGGTGATATGAAATACATTACCTCGAGAAAATCGCTGGAATTTCGGAGATTTTTTAAGTTTATATGCGTTTTAATACCAATAACAGTTATAATATTTACGGCTTCTAATATTCATGCTATAGAGATGATTTGTACCAAATTCCAACCCTCTACGTAAAAAAAATAAATAAATAAATAATCTACTGGAGCTGAAAAACGTTGAGGTAACCTTAGAAAATTGAAGGTTCTAGAGCTATCTAAGGGTGAAGGAGACGAGATAGGGCAAAAAGTCAAAGGACCAAAGTTGTAGATCGTAAAAATCCGTGGGACTCCGTGCAGTCCGTTTTTCGATAGTTTCCATCCGTTCAGCCACTAGAGCTCTCAAAATAACTTTGCTTTAAAAATAGCTTTTTTAGCGATTTTTGTAATTTTTTTGGGGGGATTGAAATAAACATTGTGAGTTTTGATACTTTTTCCTGTATATTGACCCTCCAAGGAATATTCGGGCCAAATTTCAAGTTTCTATCTCATCGGAAAGTGTTGTTTGAACCGGAATGAAATACCTGGAGAAAATCGCTGACATTTGGCAAATTTTGAAGGTTTATTTGACTTTATATGCATTTTAATATTCCATATTAGTTATATTATTCATGATTTGTAACATAAATGCTGTAAAGATGTTGTATACCAAATTTCAGCTCTTTACTTTTAATATTTAATCAACTGGAGCTGAAAACCTGGGGAAAATCTTCGGAAATTAAAAGTTCTACTGCTACTTAAGGGTGAAGGAGACGAGATAGGTCAAAAAGTCATAGGACCAAAGTTGTAGATTGTCTGAAATCCGTGACCCGTGGTGCAGTCCGTATTTCGATAGGACCTCTAGTTCAGCCGCTACAGCCCGGAAACGAAAAGTACTTTTTTTTAAATCCAAGTTTTACCCCCTTTGGGAGGGTTGGGGGTGGAAATGTTTTGTTTTTACAATTTTTCCTGGGGTTTGACCATCCAAGGAATATTCGTGCCAAATTTCAAGTATCTAGCTCATCGAGAAGTCGTTGAGAGTTTGTATAGATGAGTGAGTGAGTCAGTTACACATGCGGTTGTATAATATATAGATTACTATGTGAATAATCTGTATATTTGCTCAATACTTTAACCTCAATATAAAAACATCTGTATAAAATTTAAGAAAAAACTTCAACTCCGCCGTAACACGCATAAATACTTCGACATATCATTTTCCCCGATATAACCTTTTTATTTAGATTTTTCGTGTCATGGTTTTACTGTAATTTTTATCGTGAGTGAATGCACAGGTAACTGCTAGTTAAAGTACTTTAAAAACTGCTATTTATTATTTTTTAGATTCGATCAGAGCTTTACAGCTACGACAACAAGTTAGTCAAATTGTAAGACATAAATCTACCATTGAGTTATCAGAAGTAATTACTAGTGTTTCCAATTACAAGACTTAGTGGTCTCAGGTTATTTAATTTGTTTAGGTAGAACGACGACCACTAACTAATTTAGAGACCATAATCTGCTTACAGTTTGGCACAGTTAAAGCTTCTTTGTCCAGTTTGCAGAGGAAGCGAGTAAACGCTTACTAAACGTCATTTGAGCATTGGAAATGTAATTTGCTCCCCCGGTTTCTACAAATGTGTAATTAATTGGTGTGAAATAATTTTACACGATCCTCTATTATCAAGCTATCTTTGAATATCAGTTATTTTATGCAATTATTGCAATAGAGTATAAGGCATTTTTATGATAAAAAATAAAGACTGATCTGCTTCTAGGCTAAATGTTCGCAATTAATTTTGAAGGCCTAAATCATGTTAACCATAACACACTTTTGTAAAAATACATATCAGCATAAATTGCCTTTGATTATCACTATATATATATAGTGATAATATAATACATGCTTATGCTTATATGTATTTATACAAAAGTGTGTTATGGTTAACATGATTTAGGCCTTCAAAATTAATTGCGAACATTCAGCCTAGAAGCAGATCAGTCTTATATATATATATATCGGTGAAATTTAAATGAAGATTATTTTATATTCAGTCGATTGTTAAACTTAAACACTGAACATGAAATTGAATCAAAGCTTCAAACAGTTCCAACAGTTCTAAGTGCCAGTGTTCAAACCCCCCACGTCTCGTGTGTAAAGTCCCCAACAGATTAAACTGGCCTTTGTCTGCTGCGAAGGGGTTCCAGCTTATGTTTAACTTTCAACAATCGGAGTTAAAATTAATCCCCCAGAAGTCTTACTTACCTAAAACAATAGGTTGTCAGAGAAAGTAATGCGAAGCCTGCTTGTAGGCACCGAAACGGGTTCTCGATTTAACCAAAAGCTGTTTATTAAAAGAAACATGAAATAAGGTATATTCTAAAATTTTGTTTGTTAAGTTTGACTAGAATCTTCTATCTACTCAAAGATTTATTTCATGTATGTGGTACTTTCAAAAAATTTACATGGATTACATACTCCCGAAAAATCAGCACGTAAACTATAGAATGAAAGAAATACTACATTACTCCCATTCAAACCCATAGTAAATTATGTTCTAAATTTACAAAGCCATTATTCGTTAGCTTATTACGCTTTGGTAAAACACTAACCCATTGCAAAAATTCGGAGTTATGTTCTTTCAGCAGAATTGTGGGACCAAGCCTTATCATTTCTGGTATTGCTCAATGTGGGTCGTTGTGTAAAATCTTATGCTCCTCTTATATTTTGTTTTCAATTGCAGACGCAAGAAAATGTAAACCTTTGTAATTTTAGAAGTTTAGGTCGATTGTTTTCGATTGCAGCTATTATTCATAACTAAGGTTGCAACTGTCAAAATAGATAAAAGGTTATAGGTTTTTCCGAAATTTACTAAAATCACATTTTTGCTTCAGGTATAAGTTTTGTTTACAAATTAAATTAAAAAAAACTCCATCCTCTAAGCATCTAAATATAGCGTAAAATAGTTGCATGCTATATTATGTCGTACTTGAAAAACTTGTATAATTCAACACAAATTGGAGCAATATTTTTTATATTTTTAGTGGATTTATTTTCTCATATCATTATTTATCTAATCTCTCGTAGTTATATTTTGGCAGATGAACTATCAGTGGAAGCTTAACGGATGAACCGTTATCACCAGGGGTCAAAACAGTCGCTTGTCAATCAACTGATAATAAGTCATACGTCATGACTGTTTTGCCAACGAGTCACATCACAGGCATCATCAGTACTGTGTTATTGTGTTGGCGTCATGGATTATACAAGGAAACAGATCTGTGCAGTCTATAAGTATAACAGAGAATGTTGGTTTGTACATTTGTATAGTTGGCAGTGATAAACTCAGGCACCGCTGGACCGATTGCCACGATACTTGGTACTGGTACATACATGCATAATTTCATGGAATAGGTTTATACGCCATCAATTTCCATGGCCGTCGTAAAGGTACCCATGTCAAGGATTTTGAAACAATTTTTGTTTGATTTGTTTACTAACAAAACATATGAAAGTAAAATTCAAAACAGGTTATGTAAATTAATGATATATTTCGTTCTGCTTTTTAATTGTATTTATTTATATGAAGATTTGTTTCTTGGTGCCAGATGGTTAATGAGTTAGACTTTTGCATATACTTTAAATGCAATGCACTATATAAAATGCTGGTATAACATAAAATGAATCACTGGCTAGACATTCTTGAAGGACTTATTTTTTATAACAGCTGTTATTTAAAGAGGCATAGTGTTTTACTGTAAACTATTAAATTTATGTACAGCACTTTCAGAAACTGCCCGGGCGGCTCATTCATTTTTTTGTTCAATATAGACCCTAGAAACGCAAGACAGCATTTTTTTTTTAATTGCTGAAACGGCTTTGTAGTTTTTTGTCCAAGGTAGTCCCTAAAATATTAAGAAATTGATTTTTGACAGTGGATACAATATCAAGCCATTTCCTATGGTTTTACTTATACAGAATGATTTTCTCATACCCAGGTCTGCTGTGACAAGTTGCATAATATAGTCCTATCTAAGGGCAATTAATCGCCTATACTATATATACGAGCAATTAATGGTGGATTTTATCTGAACTAAATGTAACTGTTATATAGTACTTAATTATGATCTTGAAATAAATCAAAACACCATAAAACCATAATGAGAGATATCAAATTATAATCATCTGTAACAGCGTATACTGTTTATATTTCCGAAGCTACCAGCTGATTCGTTTCACGAACATGAAGAATATAAAAAAAAATCGTCCTTACTCTTTTATATGGGAAAATTAGAAACCTTTGGCCTCGTCAAAAACCCCTTTAAACTTCGAATTATGAAAAATCCTTTCTTAGCGGATGCCTACGCCCTAAAAGGAACGTTCATGCAAATTTTCAAGGTTCTAGATCAAGTAGTTTGGGCTGTGTGATGATATGTGAGTGGTATTTGACAAATATGTAGTAGATTAAGTTTTTAGAGGTAAAATTCTCCTTTTTCAATGACTTACAACTTATTGACACATTAAATGTACATTAGGCATCTCTCATTATGATATTATTTGATAGAGTATTATGAGGAGAATCCAATAATATAATGCATATCATGCTGGAAGTATATACCAGTAAACTGTTTTTAATTTTCCACGAACACGCTAAGTATACTTATATTTGTGGAACACACTAAAGACGCATTTAAAATGTTTTATTAAAGGGTTGGCTGTCTCTTTAATGTGGCCATAGTAATTTTTAGCGATGATGAACCGCGTGGATGACAGCTCCAGCAGAAATGAAAAGCCCACGGTAGTTTCACTGTTAAGGTTCATACAACTGTAATACCTACCTTTTATATGGACTTTGTTGCATCTCCTAAAACTCCTTTTAGTCATATTGTTTCCAATGAAAAAGCAATATATGGCACATAAAATTGGACAAGAAACAAGAATCCACTAAACATTTTAACTCAAATGTCCCATATTTTCATGAATTTACCTAATTTAATGTCTTATTCCCTCCGGCACACTAAATCTTGTTAAGTGTGGTCCAATTCAGCCCGCAAGCAACCAACACCCTCACCCTAAGGTAATAATCCTGACTTAGTCAACCCCCAACATGTAATAAAGGGAGAAAGGGTGACGACCCGACTTAACTATATTAAGCGGTCTTTTCCTGCTGATAGAACTATCATTCTCTAATTGTTTTTATTGCTCTTGTAAACGATGAAGGTCAATGTTATAGCGTAAACATGGTAAAGCTCGTTTAGAAATGGACGAATAAACCATGGCGCATACATACAAGTAACAATATCCATTCAAATAAAGAAAGGTTGTTTAGTAAACCTGTAGAAAAAGAGAATGAAAGGAATTTCGATCAGCTTAAACCAGCATAAATTCCATAAGCTTGGACATAGACTATTGTGGAAAAATTCTAATGACATAGACTATAATAGAAAAATTTCTAATGACTAAGGAATGTTTGGGTAGAAATAACATTGGACTTACGTCTGCTCTGGAATAATTATATCATTCAAAATATAAGTTTTGAGATGATCAAGGACTGTAGCAAAACTAATGTAATGTGAAAGTGGTAGCACATTCAGAGACCAATTCAATATTGATAAATCCTACATAAAATAGTGACTTAAGGCGGTTTTGAAAGAACTCCTCAATTCGGCTCAGCCCCAACCGTTCAACCAAAATCGTTCGTTCGTTTTTGCTCATTGAAAGAGCAAAAATTACCAAGTGGTTCTATTTGGCAGAATCTGGATACAAAAAATAGAATCATGGTGTTTAGAATAGGTTATAAAAAAATTCAAAAACTCAAATGTTTTGAGGTTTTTAAGAAATTTAATTAAAAGTTGTTAAAATGTCCTCTGGAATTGCTGGAGTTTTCTTTTTCAATTGAGCTATCAAATCAACGATTTTGGTTAAGCAGTTGAGGTTATAGAATTTGAAAGATCCTATTGAGAGGGTTAATAAAATAGCGTTAATTTTGTAGGAACCAGCAACACAATAGCCAAACAAGGGGCCTTTTACGTTTGTTTGTTCTCAGGGGTCCCCCCCCCCCCAAAGGCAGGAAGTAGATACTGGCTAACATATTCAGCCTACCAACATGGTACTCGCGGGAGTAAGCCACAGGTAAATCTAGAATCTCAAATAATCCTCCTTGACTTCATAATGAAAAGAAAAAATGCATCGCTAGCAGATACCCTCGGCTTCGCAAAGAGAATAAACATGTTTAGTTTAATCATACGTTTTTTGTCTGAATTTTTTTACAAACCACCAAAAAGACTGATTGATTTTAATCATTTTTCTAAACATTACATTTTAAGCATTTTTTAGGCATTTAACACCCTGAAGGTTACCCAAAGGAAGGTGGCCGTTTCCTAAGTCCTAGATGGACTTTGATTTGTTTTCTCAAATTTTATAAATTGGCTATCATGTGGCTTTCCAGTGTTGCAGTTAAGTCTTAAAAATATTCTGAAATTTCCTAGTTAATCCGATAGTGAAATTATAAAGTTTTGTTTTTTATTAGCTTGAATAAAAAGTATCATCGCCACTTCAGGGGTTTGACCTCAGAAATGTCATCGTACCACGCTCTTGTCCAAATCCCGTCGGTCAATTTGACTCATGAGAATATGAGGGATATGAATTAGTATCACGAATTTAAAGTAAAATAAACAGCACAATAGGGCATTCTCTATCCTAACATATGAATGTTTATGTTTATAAAATAGACCGAAACTTAAATAAAGAAAATAAAATTAAGGTGTTGGACAAAAATGAGGAAACCTGACTCTCCAAAATGTTTTCAATCAGATTGAAGATTGGATTACTCATTTAGCAGATGGAGGGGAAACTTTTTGGTAGAAATAGTTTAATTTTTAGAACTTTGCCTAAATCGCCCTCGGTTCTCAAACATTTTTAATTCTGAAAACCTTGATTATATTGGAACCTTTATGAAAATAACGGAATGATGGAAGAATGTCAATGTCGAGTTTCAAGGTTCTAGTTTAATTACGTCGGGTTATCCGTAAAACACGAGTAGCTTAAGTTGTATCTCACAAATATATAATAAATAGCCGTTATAGTTTTGTAAAGCTTATTCTTTGAGTAGATGACATTTCTGCCTTTTAGCGAATTTCTCCTATAGGGAAGAAGCTATTACCGTAGTACTCTTGGTAAGACCTAAGCCCGAGAACATGATAACTTTTCGTTTTGGTGCCCTCAGAAGCAAAAAACACTATTCGTACATTTTCATAAATAAATAAATAAATAAATATATTATTAACTTATATATATGCGTGTTTGTGTGTGTCTTTAAGCACGATAACTCGCGTAAAAATGGTCTGATCATAATGAAATTTGGCATGGACATGTAAAGTAGTAATTATTCGGACGAGTTCGTAAACCAGCCAGAAAGGACTACCAGAAGGGGGGGGTAAAAGGGGGTACACCCCCCAAAAATAGGTTTTTTTTAGTTTTTTACATAGAAAAATAAAAATTATCAATTTTTTTGTTGGCACCATTGAATTCAGCTCAAAAAAACAAACAATTTAGTTATTGAATCACTGCTCTATGTCCATTGGTTACCGAGATATTTAAGGTGGTAAACAGAGTAGGTTGTCCCAATGTTAACTTTATGGGAAATAAGTAAAATTCTTTATCTCGCTTATTTCTCAACATATATTGATAATACCCCCGTTGCAGCAGACCTGCATACTCAGCGAATTTCAAGTGCAAAACAACATATTTCGATCCAACATAGCGAGATTTGACATGCTTTTGTAAGCTCCATAAGAATAACATGGGGAATGAGTATGGAGGTTTGCTGCTACAGGTATATTAAAACTGGGTGGTTTTAATTCAATATTTAGTAGATCTGAACTAGAAGAAGCCATTTACCAAGTTTTATCAAGATATGTTGAGAAATAAGCGAGATATAGAATTTTACTTATTTCCCATAAGGTTAACATTGGGACAATGTACTGCGTTTACCACTTTCAATATCTCGGCAACCAATGGACATAGAGCCATGATTCAAAATACTAAATTGTTTGTTTTTTTGGGCTGAATTCAATGGTGCAATAAAAATTTGAAAAATTTTATTTTTCTATGTAAAAAACTCAAAAAACCCATTTTTGGGGGGGTTTACCCCCCTTTACCCCCCCTTCCGGTGGTCCGATCGGGCTGGTTTACGAACTCATCCGAATAATTACTACTTTACACGTCTATGCCAAATTTCATTCCGATTGGACCATTTTTGCGCAAGTTATCGTGCTTAAAGACACATATATATATAGATATATATATAGATATATATATATATATTTATGAAAGTGAACGAATGGTGTTTTTGGCATCTGAGGACCTCAAAAAGAAAAGTTATGATGGTTTTAGGCTTAGGTCTTACCATGAGACCTACGGTAACAGCTTCGCTTCCCTATAGGGGAAATTCGCTAAAACTTGGTAAATGGCTTCTTCTAGTTCAGATGTACTAAATATTGAATAAAAACCACCCAGTTTTAATATACTCGTAGCAGCAAACCTGCATACTCATTCCCCATGTTATTCTTAAGGAGCCTACAAAAACATATCAAATCTCGCTATATTGGATTTAAATATGTTTTTCATTTGAAATTCGCTGAGTATGCAGGTCTGCTGCAACGGGGGTATTTTAATTTTACAGTGTTCACCATTTTAGCCTTTGGGGAGAAAATATTTTTAAAACCTTTCTAGTCCGCATCCGAGACCCTTTAGAGAATATTCTCGCTAAATTTCATGGCTCAAAGCCGTATGGTTTTTGAGAAACTGTGATCAGTGAGTCAATCGTTTTTGGCTTTTATATATAGAGATATAAAAATGTCGTGGACTAAAAAGATTGCTTAGAGCGTAATGTAAACTTTTTTAGAAATCTATTTTGAAAATATGTTATAAAAATATACCTGTCTCTGTAGTTTATTATCAATTCAATCAAAAATTAAACCATCTATTTTGAAATTCTCTTTGATGAATTCTCGAATAACATATATGTTCTGGGAGAACTTCATCAAACACGTTGTACAAACATTGTAACATCCTTACCAAACACTCGGCTGAAACATTTACTTTATCTATTCGTCTCAAGGTATCCTTCGCTTCATCCGACTCTGAGCGTTATTCTGGGAAGTAACCGAGATTTAACGCTCAGAGCTCCATGTTTACAACTTGTGTAGTTTGCCTTTGAAGGAAAGATATACATTTATAGTTTCCAGTTATACTATACAATCAATGGAAATTAAAGGATTGATCATAATATAATATCTAGAGGACGAGTATAGGTTTTTAACAGTGTCAGAGGAATAGGTACCTAACTAATTTAAGTTTTTATACAAATTTATAATTTTTGAAAATTGAATAAGCTATTTTGATTATATCTTGACCAATCCCTCTCTTGATCTATTCACAATTATTTAAATATTAAAGGGACAATAAAATTCATAAATATTTTTTTTAAGTATTGTAATGTATTTACCAGACCTTTTATCATTAAAAATATGGGATATTGATGTAAGCATTGAAAATTAATGTACAATCAGCCAGATTTTACAAGCCAATTGGTAATTTACAGCTATGATTATTCTTATTTTTGTTTTTTACAGTCGTCTAATCACAAGGATTCCAACTGTACAAATACTCTATTATTATTCATTCATAAAAAAATCTACGAGCATCATTGTTTTCTAAAACTACCTAAATTTTCCACACCTATGTACGAATTAGACCGAACAATATCGCATCCTACAACCCCACGACCTACATATTCGTTAAACGCTATGTTCGTTTAACGCACTCTATCGGTGGCTGCTGGACTCGCCGCATCGTTAGAGGGAACGGTCAGCTGTTTGCCTCAGCCGCCATTGTCACCGCACCACCTGGAGTTGCGACATCTCACCCTCCCAAGGACAAGATGGATATTGACTTGGCGGAATCAATCTCCCAAGTCCTCCCTCGGGGGAGGGACGGTTCCAGGGGATAATGCAGTCACTGGAGTGTTAACCTGCCGCAGCAAAGGCCCAGGCACTCTTCTCATTGTCGATCATAAATTTTGTTTTCAAAAGTGGCGCCTAACAATACGGCAGATGCCGCGCGCCCATACAGACCTTTTGTTACTTTTTGTGGCTCTTATCCCATAGAGCCTCTTACGTATAAAAACTATCCTTTGATCTCCCTTTAAAAAGAAGAGGTGGATCTTTTTCCAGTAGTTCCATTCATTTTTACGATACCTCTTGTCTAGAAAATATTTTGGTTTGATCAAGTTGATCTTGGAGTCTTGGTAGAATTACTGGAGGGTCTGCAGTATGTAATGTCGGAATCGAATAAACCTTACAAAACAATGAAAGTCTGTCCCATTTTCGCCAAAGTGAATGATCCTGATAGTAAGTGTTGTTTAAACACGACGGATAGATCGGATTATAAAATATTGCACATCAGCCAAGGTTATTTCCTACCCACACAAATAAGTGTTGGCTCGAATTATGAGGACCCATTAAGAAAATAAAAAGATAATCAAAGACGACAAAACATGTTGCTTTAAAACCCTAGTTCCCATTAAAATTACTTTATTTAATTTTTCAAAACTACTCTTGTTTTTTATTTATTAGAAAGATGTGCCATAGAAATTGTATTTTCATTGCACTACTATGATATCACTTTTTCGTCACGTGTTCATCATCATGACACTGTTTAGTTCAGAAAAGTAATATTTACTATGGAAAAGTAGTTTACCATTCTTTTGGATTTTTCTTATGTAAACAAATAAACGAATACTGCTGATTGCAACTAAGTGTAGTGAAAAATATCGTTCAAAACACGAGTGAAAGTGTTTTACATATTTTCAACCTTAGGACTCATAATATTTTTTCGAAAATGTAAATATCCACTTTCCACTCTTGATATGAATGTACTATTCATTATTCACAAGGGTTCGAGTTCTCTTCTCGCAGGCAAACTATTTATCAATGTCATTACATCAAAAAGTTTGCCTTATATTTGTCTGTAAAATACTAATTTTCCATTTACTTCTCTGAGGTTTGTGATTATGAGTTTGATTTTTGTGGAGAGTGTGTAAGGTGGAATGAAAAACTGAATTCTTAACGCAGTAAACATTAGCTTTGTTTCGTTTCTTGTTTCTTTTCCTTGAAATGTTCTGGAAGCACTCAATGTAATATACTTAAAGAGAAAATTTTACCCAAATATATTTTTATATTGAAATGTTTCGTCTCTTTTCCGTAAATTTATCAGTAGTTGTTTCACGTTTATCTCACTAGCCTTTCATTCAAGGACTCGTAAAATAACGAATTACACATTTTTGACTCTCAAGTTATTAACCAAAAATGACAGACTTAATAGCTGAGGGTTTTATTTACGATTACCGTCTCATGATTCCGGAAAACCCTTTTTAAAATTCTAACATTTATCTGAAAACTTTTCAGAAATATTCAAACATTAAAAACTATTTTCATATCACAATCAAAACTAGCATTAAATAAAACACTCTCTAAACCAAAATTTTCAGTATACATACTACTAGTTACTTCCAGCTTTTAAAAATTGTAGAGGAATTATTTTAGTATCAATACGTATTCTAAAATTAGAATTTAAGGCATCGAAATACATTCTAAAACACTAAACAATAGATTATTAAATCGATCAATAGTCTTCTCAATAATCCACTATACAGTATAATGTTTCGGTCAATAATTACAACCCGGTTTGTGTTTAGTAAAAAAAACCGTTGTAGTTTTGTTAATCAAAATTATTTATGCATATACAGCATTATGTTTAATTAAACTGAATTCGTTAACAATTTACATCAACCTCCAGCAGTTCATGACTGAATATTTCTCGAATCACATGGTTTTACATAACAGCACACCTTATCTTTACTTGGAAATTATCGAATTGAATTCCATGGACAATTATATGTGTAGGGGAAGTTTACTAAATGTCTCTATTACCAGTGTATTGTCGCTGTTCACCCCTCCGTTAAACCTTGACCAAGCGTCCAAAGTCTATGTTCTGTATCTTTATTGTATTCGAACAATCATGTCATAACGAACTACCAATTGTGGTGTAGTTAATCTTGCGTTTAGATCTTGCTTGTCTGAATTGAAAACTCTATGGATCGTTAAGTTTTAATAAAACCCTATCAACCATATTTCTTGTTATATAATATTTTCAGATTAGGAGAACAGTGCAGAATCCCACACAGCTGATCAGATGTTCTTTTGTTTAAATTTTTGCTTCTGCTAAAACAAACTATATTATTAAATTGTCACGCTTTGACTAAATTAAAAACCCAAAGCCATTTATCTCATTTGCACACATCCGTGTATTTTAAGAAATAACATGTAGGGGTAAGAACAAAACCTTATCGATTACAAAGTTTCCATGTAGCGTATTAATAATACCATTGAATTTATACCTAGTAAAAAATCATTAAATCATGCAGATTTTTTATATACTGAGTGCGATGCCATAAATTGCATAGTTGTATCGTGGTATAGTTTAGTTTAAGTATAATTTATTTTGATCGTTGAGCCTGCACTTGTTCAGCGATACCAAATTTTAGTAAAATACTGAAGTTGTTAAGGGAGGAGAATCATTATACTTTTATCATCTCAGCGGGAAAATATGTTCTCCTGTATGCTAATAAAGAGAAGTAATATGAAGCTAAAATATATTTAGACTTTTCTAAAAAGTCCCAGGATTTCCATTTTTTCTGAAGCCTCCAATCATTTGTACAATGATAAGAGTATTCTCTGGAGGCAATAAAGGTAAGGTCAAGTCAAATTTGATTAATAACCTTACCAAAAAGCTGATCACTAGCATTAGGTTGCAACACCACATAAAATTTATTAATGACTGTTGAATCACATATGTTCAATTTTTCCAGTAGCCTAAACGCTGCGATATTAAGTTAGCTTAGGTTAGGTCAGGTTAGCATAGATTATGTCAGGAGAGGCTGGGTTGCTACCCAACCCCACGTTTCAGAAGCAATTAATAAAAATAATAATTTTAAAACCCAAAATTAAATAAATTTAAATGCAGCGAAATATTAAAGTGGATCCAATGAGATATTCAGTTGAATAGAGAACAGTATTTATGTCAACCTAATTGTACTCAACGACTAATTACTACATACACAAGTAATTCAGAAAAAGGTAACCCCGATTCGAATGGTTTCACACGAAATCAGTCATAACAAAAGGTGAACCCCGAACAAAATGAGAAAAATCCACCGTAAAACCCGCTCTTGAAATGTTTTTCGCCACACACTTCAACATATGCGCGTGAAAAATCGGTTCGGATCGGGTGTGTTGGGGTTGTGGAGGGTGCGAAACCTCCCCTGGCGGCGCGGCTAGAGGCACATCTGTCGCAGAAGTGATTCTGCTCGGTCCAGCGACCTCGGGGTCACCTGTCTCCGGGCCGCGGCCTCTCGACCGTGACCTGCGACAAGGAGAAGAATGGAGGTCCTCTCCAGAATGATAGAGTGAGGAGGGAGGATTCTGAAGAATGCGTCTTTGTGCGTCTCTGATAAAAGAGTCAAGGGTAGAGAAAAGTTTTAGATGTGTGTAATTGTCTTAAATTAATGTTGGTTTATTTTTAAAATTTTGTGTTTTTTGGTTAATGGTTTAGCCTTACACAATACTCGCAGCTTATAAAGCCGAATTTAAAATTTTTATTTTTATTTGATGATTTTAACACTACTTAGCAACTTCTTATCACCTATCAGTTCTTTTAAAACAAAGTGCAAGCTAAGATATGAAGTTCTACATAGTTGCAGAGCTTAAGTAGATTAATTGAAATATTCTAGACGTAATTTTACTCAATTCATTCATTTTCAAAAGTGTAAAGACATTATTCGGGATAGTAATATGTTAAATTTTTACCGAGACGATCGATGTTCCATAAAATAATAATGAATTCACGCAGTTATTATTTTACAGTTCTTGCAAAGTAGTATAGGTAGCTGCTATTTTTATTGCACTACACTTTAAGTGTTTGGTCCTAAAACTTGTAAAAAATTGTGGACGATAAAAAGAACTTTTTGTTAATTTACATGTGAGTTACGGAAAATAACCATTTATGGTATAGTAGTTCTCATTACTAGGAGCGAAAGTGGCTCTTTTTGGTACGAGATCGTAATTTACAGGCGAGGCGCAGCCGAGCTTGGAAATGCGATCGAGTACCAAGGAGACACTTTTGCTCCGTGTGATGAACAAATATTTTCATCATTATGTAAAATAACCATTTAATCGTTAAAAAATTAGACTACATAATTTTGAGGTAATCCAAAATAGTCATCGTCATTTACACATCTGTTAGTTGTTTACAAACACAAGTTAATAAATCGTTCAACCTTTCAAACGTAACATAAACAAATTTTGACATAAGAGTACGGCAAAATTTACCACATGTTTTTTCAGTACGCCTATTCGAAGTGATCCAAAAACGATCATTTTGCGTACGATTTAGATAACTAAAAACGGCTGTTTTCGGGACAGTATGATGAAAATAGTATATTTCACTTCTAGTCACGAAAGTAGCCCATTTCGGGGCAAGATAGTAAAACACTATCTAGCCCCGAAATGGTACTTTTGTGACGAGTTGTGAACAGTACTTTTCATCACGATGCAAATAAGTGACCAAACTTATAAAAAATGATCCAACATTTCATAATTCTGTAAGTAAACACAAGTACCTGGTGGACCGAGCCTTGCTCGGTGTTATTTCGTGTTTACCAGTTCATCCAGTTACTATAAAATATTTCAATGTCATAAAATTGATAAATAGAAACCTTTTTTATTGCTCCATGGACTCTTCATCCCACTTGCTGTATTTTCCCTTAATGGCTGTAGATTCCAAACAGCTGTTATGATTACTTCATTTGTTTACACTTTCCTTGTTTATTTTCGTTGCTATCGCGGCAACCCATAAGGCCAATGTTAAAATTTTACAACTTTAAAATTCGATTTATTACGCTATTAAATTTTCACTGGCCAAGTAATCTGTGTAAAAGACGTTTTTGAGTCATAAACTATTTGTTTCCAGACTTTGAAGGAAATCCTCGGAGCCGTTTTTGAGATCGTTGTGCAAGCAAGCAAGCAAGCAAGCAAGCAAGCATACATACAAGATAACATTGCTCATATAAGAGTATAGGATACGGCTGAACTGTCTATTTTAGTTTATAAAGTCAGCTGGTTGAACTGTCAAATTAAGGGATTCGTTTGTTTGGGTACGGCAAAATTTTGTTTTGGTACGGAAATGGTTTGTTTGGGTACGGGAATGAAATGTTTGGGTACCGAAAAAGCAGCTGATCATTATTTGTTTTGACGTGAGGAAATCGTGAGTTTTCGTAGATCTCAGTTGTAGGGTAACGGGCAATTTTCGTATACAGAGTGATGAAAATATATTTTTTTTACACTTCGAATTCAATCTTAAAGCTAAGCTAAGGGACAATTTATAAAACAGGCCAGACAGAAGGGGGCGATTGAAGTGTTGCCAATACTTTGTCTGCGTCCCATTCAGAATGATTGCAGTCATTTGCACACTGACAGATCCGGTTTGATCTTGATGGATTCAATGATTCCTTAAATGTATCATCATAGATCCCCTATTTCCTCACATCCCGAATTTATGTCATTTTCGTTGAGGGGTTTAGAAATAAAGTGTGTTACACTAATCTCCATTCAAGAATTTAAGATAGACTTGGTTAATTTCATGCTAGATTTTTGGAAAACATTTACATTAAGGTCAATTCTATGAATTTCATACAAGGAAACTATGAATAAAACAGAAACAATAACATTAAATTGTTGAGTCAACTGGGTTTTCAGGAGGCTACTTGTTAGAAATTTTACTACTTTATTTTAGCTCATCTTGGTGAATATACTATTTTTTAACTGTATACTTTGTGAAGCTAAGAGCGTCATTTCCAACTCTGATATTTCCTCATAATATCTGGCAAATATTAGAAAAAATATGGTTAAAATGTATTACGATCTCAAATTCTTGTAATAAAAGCTACAATAACAACAAATACTTACATTTTTTTCATACAACAATTTTATTTTAAAGGCGAAACAGAAATACCATAAAACATATTTTTCTTAAATGTAAAAGAAGAAATATAATCCACACATTATATGTAAAAAATGCTTTTATTTAGCCTGATAGATTCTTTGGCTACTTCGTACTTTCCTTAGTATTTACAAAATAGTACAAAGCTATCAACTCCCCAACAGCAGACGGCGTCTTGGTGAATTCATCCATACCCTACCGAGACGAATCACTGTATAAGCACCCTGAAATAACACAAGGGTAAAAAACTACGCAGCTGAAAACACGCAACTACTTCTGGAATAATTTGTAAAAAAAATAAATCCACTTAAAAATAATAATTTTCTTGCTGGAACCTTTTTTGTTTTTTTACGTTTACATAAACAAATAACCCCAGTACACCAAATCTATTTGAGAAGTCCTTTTAATGAACTAAATAATAATTACAGCCCATTTTCTATGATTAACTCCGTCTATTCACAATAAACTTGATTTTCATTTTTTATTTGAATCGCAAATACCGTTATTACATGATTGAATCTTATCAGTATTTAATGTGGGGGTATAAACATACCAAAAAAGGAAAATGTTTTCATACTTACAAAAAACTTTGATAACATTACAGTAAAGTTTGAAGAAACACTAATGAACTCTGTTTCAACAGTAGAGTGTTGTTTAGGACCCAACTTGTAACTTCACCAGTTACGCTCACGTGCTGACTTGCTTGCCAGAGTATAAGTACTCTTCATAGTTTACCCAGTACAAGTTGTTGTACATATTATTTTAAAATGGTGGTGTAATAGCATACTACATTCATCCGTCTGATCACATTAAAAAACCTCATCAATTACCTCAAGTGATTTACTTGTAATTATTCTAAATATCAGATCTTCAGAGATAGCAGGCTTCTTCTTTAATCACATGAACATTTAGGATATATGATTCAGTTTGGATGGCTTGAAGATTTACCAGTGACGGTACGGGACCATTGGTAGTTTACACTGATAAAAGGATCTATTCAAGATCCTTATATGAAAGGATTTTTTAAAAAGATTCAAGGAAAAACATTTGCATTTGTACATGACAAAAATGTATGCTCCCATACCAATCATATTAGTTTAGTAAAAATTTTATTAGTAACTAGCAGATATACCCGCAGCTTCGCCCGCTGAAAGGATAGCTCATTTTAATTCAATTATATTTTGCAATTTTTAAGAATAATTAACAAATGGACTGATTTATTTGGGTCATGTGCGTGCAATTAAACCCTTAAGATGCAGCTGATAATTCCACTCTAGATGAAAATGAGAAAGTGTAACGCTTCCTCTAAACATATTCCCCTCATGATTAGCAAATGGTATAAGTTAACTTCCTCTAATTTCCCAATAGAAGAACCCATCAGAGAATGAGGATAACCCGGAATATAAAACAAAGAAGACACTAAGGATGGATTTTCGACTTGACATCAATCTGAATTTAGCACGTTATTGAAAATAAACCGAAAACTGTCAGAAAAAGTAGGAGGTAAATATCTTGGCCAAAAACCTATTTCCCCAAAAAGTTTCTCGTTAAATTTTTTAATTTAGTTCTTTCAGTAGATTAGTTCTCGTACCTTTTCTGTTCCCTGAAAATATTCTACAGGACTCTCGTCCATTGTTACGAAAAACTAAAAAGGCCGCCATTTTGATTTTTTTCAAATAATCTATTTTAGCCGTCTGAGAAAGAATATTTTTAAAACCTTTATTTTTTGGCATCTAAAGCCTATAAAGAATAATTGTGCCAAGTTTCATGGCCCAAAGTCTTGTGGTTTTTGAGAAATTAAGCTTTGAAAGCTAAAAGTGGCCGCCATATTGTATTTTATAATATACCATATTTAGGCCTTTAGAGACAAAATATTGCAAAATCCTTTCTTAGTACGCATCTAGAGCCTGTAAGAAATATTTGTGCCGAGTTTCATGGCTCTAAGCCTTATAGTTTTTGAGAAACTGTGAGCAGTCAGTCAGTCAGTCAGTCAGTCAGTCAATGGGGTTTGGCTTTTATATATATAGTTACGGTTCAAAATATTTCGTGCGTTTTGATGCATGATAACTTCACAACAAATAACTCATTATTATAATGCTATTATAAAGGGATGTCTCATCAAAGATCTTTCAAAGATATCTTGTTTAGAAATTTGTCCAATTTGAATATAGGGAAGTAATACATCGTATGAATGTGCGAAATCGTATCAAATCTTCACACACGTGTAAGGAAACTGATGCAAACCAAACGTAAACTTGGAATGTGTTTTCTGGCAGGCGCTCGAGCCGCCCGGAGCTTGTAAATAAATATTGTTCAATCATTTCGGTTTGCTTTCCTTGCCCTATCCCTGTTTCGTTTCGGTTTCACTTGCAAACACGCCCAAAGCGAAATACCAAGAACAGGTGAATAGAAATATGTTCTTGTGAATAAACGAATAAATAAGTATGAGAAAGTTTTTTTCCGAATCGTTGTTAAAGCAATGTATTTTGGTCATTGTATTTTAATGAACTTTTTTGTGGTTAGAAATTAAACGTAAATCCCTCTTACTGAAATAATTCGTATAAAACATTTACTGATTTCTTCCTAACGGCTCATATATTTTTCGTATTATCATTAAGCATAAAAATACTAATGGAAAATCTTTTAAAGATCTAACATACTAAATTAAATGATGAAAAAAGATTTTTTGCAATTAATAAATAAATCTACTAACATCGAAAGACTCACAACTGCAGCATCTAGCTTAGTCAAGGAATTCTTAACGTAGCATACCATAGTTAATTCATATTTCACAATATCAAATTAAACCTACGCATTCTATGTTAATGAAGTAATACAAAAAATAAATATTCATTTAATCCGATGAGGATGGGGCAGCTTATATTACTACCCGATACATTGCAGAAGGATCAATAGATTTTGAGGCAATAATATGGTTTTATTTTTCAATCTTTCGTCCGTTGTATCTTCAGGGTCTAAAAAAACTCATCAAAATATTTACTTAAAAATATTTAAAAAATAATTACTACAATGATTTATTTAGAATGAGAATGAGAATGATTTATTTTAAAACTCCTAACATAAGTTTGGTTAGTTCTTGGTTGGTAGGCTTTGGTCAAGTGGCATGATACACATTAAGGCGTTGTAAAATTGAAACCGAAATAAAAATTTTGTTAAAATCTACTTATTAAAAATATTGTAGTTTTAAAGAATTGAGTTGTTTCATTGTTGCCTTGTTTTAATGTCGGTATTCGATGCGATCCTTATAATGGTAGTACTGTTGTTCAAACTTCCTTTTCTTAAAAAAATCATTTATATCAAAACTTTTCAATGTTCTTAAACAGTTTTTTAAATAACAATGCAAGAATAAAACAGGTATAAAGTTAAATATTACTAGAATGATTAGTTGTTGATTTAGTTCATAATATTCCCATATATTCAATTGATGACACAGCGTTAAATTGTTGACTGTCATTTCTTCAGGTTGAATTCAATTAACTTTTCGTCTTAGTCCACTCAGTCAGGAAATTGGGTACCTTTTTTAGTTCATAGACCTGAAATGAAAGATTTCTTTGTATTCCAAACCGTTGTTAAATTTTTATGATCCGACTCCACGTGTAATCCTTTTATCAAAAACTATAGAAAGACACATGCCACGGTTTTATTTTTATTATTAACTGAATAATAAGTTCTTCGAAAAATTGTATTCTAACTTATTATTAAATTGAATCGTTCAATTTTGAAGGCAATCTGCATTATCGTTCCTAGACTGTGCGTTGGCGCCGTGTCGCGTGTAAGGCAACAGTTGCTTTATACAAGCGTTGAAGTAGACGAATTTTACCGAAATTATTACGTATTATTACTGGTTCTCACGTTTTCTTCATATTATAGAGGGTCTTCATTGAAAATTTAATTACTAGTCCACAAAAAGTCTGCAGACTTCATTGTTCCTTATAATTTAGATTTAGAGTATTTGGTAAATCATAGATAGTGTTACAAACTCATAGACCCGTATATAAGATTTATACAAATAAATATATGATTTATATTGTGATACACATTACTACTGAACTGAAACGATATTGACCACAAAAGCTATATTGCAATTACCTACAGACACTGCACAGAGGCGCTTTGGTGATTGGGCGAACAACTTCGTGTAATGGAAGGTTGTATTGCAATTACTTTACCGACACTGTGCAGTGGCGCCTTGGTGGTCGGGCGAGGTACCTCATGTAAAGAAAGATTTTATTGCACTACCGGCACTGCTCAGAGCGCTTTAGTGATTAGGCGAGGAACTTCATTTAAAGGAAGGTTATATTGCGATTACTTTACCGACACTGCACAGTGGCGCCAAGGTGTTCGGGCAAGGAACTTCATATTATGTAAAGGGAGATTGCATTACCGGCACTGCACAGAGGCGCTTTGGTGATTGGGCTAGGAACTTTATGGAAGGATTGAAAAGTGCTGCATATTGTAATTACATATTGACACCGCACAGTGGCGCTTTGGTATTAGGGAGAAGAACTTCATGTAAGGGACTGATGGCACTGTATGTTGCAAAATTATGGTAACGCCATTCTGGGCGGTTTTTCCCTTTACTATTACACAGTTTCTAGCGGTTTTCACCCACCGCGCCACGTGTGATTCCATATCCGCGCCATGATTTATATCCATTTAAATCATGTGATTCTGCTTCAACGGGCGTCAAAAACCACGCGTCAGCAGCTGCGAAAACCACCGTGTTTGGCATTATCCTTTCTTATACCGACACTGCATAGTGGCACCTTGGTGGCCGGGCAAGAAACTTCAAGGAAGGACTGACAGGTTACTGTATGCTGCAATCACTTACTGACATTGCACAGTGACGCCTTGGTGGCCAGGCAAGGAACTTCAAGGAAGGACTGGCAGGTTACTGTATGCTGTAATTTCTTACCTACACCGCACAGTGGCGCCTTGGTGGCCGGACAAGGAAGTTCATGTAAGGAATTACGTTAGAGGGTGGTATTTTGATACTAATGCTTTTTGGATTTCGTAAATAAAGAAAATTTTTTAGCGGTAAAAATAGGGTCCGAATTCATGAAAAAACTATAGTCTTTTTAAGCACTGTTCCATTTCCATAATTTTAAACACACCTGAATTCAAACAATACTCTTTCCTTGAGAAAAAAACTTCGCACACTTACTTTTAGTCCATGTATGCAGCCAATTAATGGGTAAAGAGAGCTAAAGCCTTTAAAATTTCCATGATCGTTACAACACAACAAAAAGGCTGTTAACTTAATCTCAGTGAAGGAAGTTCTGTACCTTCTATGCGTTAACCTTCACTCGAAACAGCTTTTAAACAACATTTAATAGGTGTTACATTTTAGGTGTGTACGTAAAATAAAAATTTCGCAAAAGAAATTTTCAGTTTGAGTTAACACTGTACAAATGTATTTTGGGCCGTACCTTTAAATTATATTTAAACTGACGTCAGAAGCTAGTGATCCAGATAGGGAATTGGGGAATTCGTGGGAGGGGGAGTTGGACGGGATGAAGAGGGGTGGAATAATTGGCCGCAAGAGCATAAGCCCAATAAACAGCATGTGCCAATTGACTTACTGCCTGCAGTGCTGACGGGTCTGTTTTAATTTGTCCAAGCACCTTAATATCTAGTAAGATTTTTTGTGAATTTCCTCTGGAATAAGCTATTACCGTCGTCGTTTTAACAGAATGGACAAAAATATCCGTTGAAGGTAACCTTAGAAATCATATTACTATTTATTCAGGGGTTTTCAGCCCAAAACTTTATTTGATCAGGGAAGGATTATTACCCTTGAAAATCCCCGGATTAACGCCACTATTTTATTTTCTTTGGGGATACATAAAAAGTAAGGCCTATGAAATAATGCACAGGATATTCAGCACCTCAAAACAAAAGTAACAAATTTAATGCACGAAATTCAAAGAGGTACCTTGCAACACGCGTTCGGGAATTTGATGGAGAGAGAACAACTTTATAGAAATTCCAATCGCGGATTGTCTGAACACATAACTTAAAATAAATGTGATTAAACCTAAATAATAGGTTTTATTAAATGTAAAGATTAACAAAACCATACTCATTTCACATTTATATGTGCATTATTCAATCTTAAAAATGGGTTGCGTTTAAAAAAACACACCCTGTATTAATAATATAGCATATATATAGCGTATATATAGCATTTTATGTGATCATTCTGTATATGAGAGAGTTTATTGCGGAAACGCATTTTTACCTGCACAAATCGTGATTTCTTTCTAAATTTAAGGTGGGCTTTCATGGGAAATAGAATTTTCATTTTTTGATTATCATGTAAGCACGATAACTCGTGAAAATCACCTGATCGTAAAAAAATTTCTACAGACATGTTAAACTAGGTAATCTTGCACGAGTTAGTAAATCAGCCAAGTCGATAAAAAGCTCCTTTTTACCCCCCCCCCCCCACCCAAAATAGGTTTTAGCGAATTTCCTCTATAGGGGAGAAGCTATTACCGTAGGTCTCATGGTAAGACCTAAGCCCGAGACCATGATGACTTTTCGTTTTGGGGCTACCAGAAGCAAAAAACACCATTCGTTCGAATTTATATATATATATATATATGTGTGTGTGTGTGTGTGTGTGTGTGTGTGTGTGTGTGTGTGTGTGTGTGTGTGTGTGTGTGTGTGTGTGTGTGTGTGTGTGTGTGTGTGTGTGTGTGTGTGTGTGTGAGAGAGCACGATAGCGGCCGTAAAAATGGTCCGATCTTAATCAAATTTGGTACAGACATGTAAAGTGGTAATCCCTCGGACGAGTTCGTAAACCAGCCCGATCGGACTACTGGAAAGGGGGGTAAAGGGGGATAAACACCCCCAAAAATGGGTTTTTGAGTTTTTTACATAGAAAAATTAAATTTACGAATTTTCGATGGCACTATTGAATTCAGCTCAAAAAAGCAAACAATTTAGTATCTTGAATCACTGCTCTATGTCCATTGTTACCGAGATATTGAAAGTGGTAAACACAGTACGTTGTCCCAATGTTAACCTTATGGGAAATTCTATATCTCGGTTATTTCTCAGCATATCTTGATAAAACTTGGTAAATACGTTTTTCTAGTTCAGATTTACTAAATATTGAATTAAAACCACCCAGTTTTAATATACCTGTAGCAACAAACCTGCATACTCATTCCCCGTGTTATTATTATGGAGCTTACCAAAACATGTCAAATCTCGCTATGTTGTTTTGCATTTGAAATGCGCTGAGAATGAGGGCAGGTATTTGGGACATGCTGCAACGGGGGTATTTTGCTTTAATATAACATATAAATACACTTAGAATAATATTATGTGTATATCACTGTAATTTTGGATGTTTTTCACCGTGTATTCAGTAAAAGTTTCCAGAAACTCAACCCAGCCTTTTAAACGTGAAACCACCAAACTAATATAGTAACTGGAAATATTGAGTTTTCACCTATGAAGTTAGAAGTGAAAAATTACCCTTGCAATTAGCGAAAATAACCTTATACGAAATGTAAATATCAGACAAGCTGCAAAGTGAATCACCAAGGGATCCAATGGTAAGATAACCAATTCCAGTAATTTAAAGAGTTACCTTTTCAATGTGATTTTCCCTTCATTTTAAATTATTGTAATTTCCACGTCGATTATTATATTTTAACGTTTATTTGGCGATTGGGAAATAGGTTTTTGGCCAAGGCATTTACCGTCGTAGTTTTCGGTCTTTTTTCAAAAGCGTGCTAAATTCAGATTGATGTTAAGTCGAAAACCCGCCGTTAGCATCCTTTTTGTTTTATATCCCAGGTAATCCCCCATTGTCTATATTGGCAATTGGGAGGAAGCTAATTCATACCATTTGCTTATCATGAGGGAAACGTTTTTAGAGGAAACGTTATACATTCTTATTTCAATCTAGGGTGGAATTACCAGTTGTACCTTCTACCTTATGGGTGTAATTGCACGTCCATGGCCCATAACCCAAATTAGGCCATTTTTAATTACTCCTGAAAATTTTACATCACCTAGTACAATTTATTAAAATTAGTTATCCTTTCATCGGGTAAAGCTGCGGGTATATCTGATTGTAAATTCATGGTAGGAGTGAGCGATAGTGTAGTCGTGTAGGTCGGTAAAGTAGTCGCCCTAACTAGTGTCACGATCTGACCACAGAGTGCATCGCCAGCGTTGTCATAATAAAAAACCATAATGAAGGTTTTAATTTTATAATGTGTTTATGTCTGTATCGCAAATAGTTAATATTATTATGGTTTTATATTAATATTCCCACTGTCGTATAGTAGATTTTATAGATAGTAGATTTTGCTGACTGAAATCACTATGATTGGCTAGTTATTCTAAATAAATCAAACTAAATCTTGATAGTAAAAAAACAACAAAATGTAATATATTCTACCTTGATATTTCTTTCATTATGGTCTTACCCTGCATGGAAAATACGGAATCAGATTCACGGGAGTAACTCGTGGAGTTGAATTTTTAGAGGCCCTGCCGCCCGGAGTAGGGCCGCTAGGGATGGCAAAATTTTTCGATTTGTCGATATATCGGTTTTCCGATATATCGAGAGCTAAATATCGATGTCTATGATATATCGACCCCCAAAATATCGATATATCGGGTTAGCGATGTATCGAAAATTTTACTTCGCTTTTTGACAAGAAAACTGCTTATTGTAAGTTCAAATGTGCAAACACAGGGAAAAGAAAAGAGAAACCATTTAAATAAAAAATAAAACCGCTTTAAAATTAGTGGATACTTTAAATACATTCAAAATGTTATATGGCTTTGCGATTGGATCTTGAATTTCCAAGAAAATTACAAATAAAATGACAATTTTTGTAATTTTATGAATCCGATATATCGGACCCCAAAAATATCGATGTCTCCGATACTATCGGGATGAATTTGTCGATGGCGATATATCGATATATCGGGCCCAGAATATCGATATATCAAAAATATCGATATATCGTTGCCATCCCTATTCACGGGATAAACTCGTGGAGTTGAATTTATAGAGGCCCTGCCGCCCGGAGTAGGGCCCAGTAGGGCCCGATATTCCTGAACTTGAGCTCAGATCAACCAGTAAGCTTAGCCGGATTGATATATTTCTGAATCCGACTACTCTTTAGTCTTAAATCGACCAGTGTTACGAACATCGACCACTCTGAGCGCGAGGAAAACCCACATTCAGTTACTAGTAAATGTTTGTTTTTGCTCCTTACACATAAAATGGGTTGTATTTCCCGTGTTTTCTAGGTGTAACGGGGACGGGGGAATTCCAGGTAGGCCTATTCGGATTTGGAATTCCCCCATCACCGTTACACATGGAAAACACGAGAAATCTAATCCCTTTTATACTGTATACAGTATATGCAAAATCAAATATTTATTAGTACAGAAGCTGAAGCCGGCATTTATTTTTTTATTTGATAAAAAATAAAATTACTCTCCGGTGACAAGCTCTTATTTTTTCATGCTGTATATTTTTATGAAATTATATTTTCACTTAAACAACACAAATTGAGGTTTAAAATTCAATATTATTATAACTACATTGCACTTTTAACGTTAATTATTTCCTTCGAATTATTGTTAGACATTGTTTTTTTCATGTTATCTATTTCGATTCATAATTTTTCTTCTTTTTATTGTCAAATGAACTGACTATTCAGGGTCTCAAAATTTTGTTGCACAACCAATTATAGTAATTATTTAAACATGTTTATGTATGCAATGAAAATTATTAAACAAAGTTGTAAAACAAGAGTGTTTTAAAACCAAAAATCTTGTTTTACAACAGGTAGCACGTTTCCCGTGCCGTGTCAGAAAGATCAAAGGAAATTTGCGTTTATAAACTTCTGTTGTACAACATGTTCGGTCAAGTTTTAAAAACAAAAGTTGTATTAAACATGTTTTACAAACAAAATTTTACAAAATAAGCCGTATAGTTTTTATTGAAACTTCGATGATTCGAACTAATTGAGGCTGCTCCTTTTTCGGAATCGAGAAAATTTTGATTAACAGGAATTTATCGACAACAGCCTTTATACACAACGGAAAAGTCGAAATTAAATCTTTTTAAAGATACTCTCGTCGCTCACCCGATATATAGATTTGCGCGATTGTTTTGTCATCCAGCCATTCACATACTTCTTTCTCTTTACCTGAGCGATCTTCTTAACTGCAAGCAAATCCCGAATAGCGATTGAGGATCCAAGACGAAACTTACATTGATACAGTTATTTATTATTGGGTAGGACCAATTGACTCGTTCGAGTAAATCAACAGAAAATCCTGTTCACTTTTTTGTTCATGCACCATTTTAGCGAATTTCCCCTATAGGGAAGAGGCTATTACCGTAGACCTCATGGTAAGCCCGAGACCATGATAACTTCTCGTTTTGTGGCCAATATAAGCAAAAAACACCATTCGTTCGAATTTACATCTATATATTATATATATACGAGTATATCTATGTGTCTGTGAGCACGATAGTGCTCGCTAAAAAGGTCCGATTAGAATGAAACTTGGCACAGACGTGTAAAGTAGTCATTATTCGGACCAGTGTGAAAACCAGCCCGATCGTACCATCTGAAGGGGGGGGGGAAGTGGGGAGAACCCCCCAAAAATGTTTTTCAGTTCTTTACATAAAAAAATAAAATAATAATCCGATTTTCGTTAGTACCATGGAATTCGTAAAACAAACAATAAAGTATTTTAAATAATTGCTCTATGTCCATTGGTTACCGAGATATTGAAAGTGGGAAACACAGTACGTTGTCGCAAATAATGTTAATCTTATGGGAAATATGTAAAATTCTATATCTCGCTTATTTCTCAACATATCTTAATAAAACTTGGTTTGTGGCTTCACCTACATGAAATCTAATGTATTTAAGTCTAAAATCCCCGAAATTTTAATTTTTGTGGCAGCAAACCTTAATACTCATTCCCCATGATATCCTTATGTTAAATAAAAATACCCCCGTTGCAGCAGACCTGCATACTCAGCGAATTTCAAATGCAAAACAACATATTTCAAATCCAACATAGCGAGATTTGACATGTTTTGGTAAGCTCCATAAAAATAACATGGGGAATGAGTATGCAGGTTTGCTGCTACAGGTATATTAAAACTGGGTGGTTTTAATTAATTATTTAGTAGATCTGAACTAGAAGAAGCTATTTACCAAATTTTATCAAGATATGTTGAGAAATAACGGAGATATAGAATTTTACTTATTTCCCATAAGGTTAACATTGGGACAACGTACTGTGTTTACCACTTTCAATATCTCAGTAACCAATAGACATAGAGCAGTGATTCAAATTACTAAATTATTTGTTTTTTTGAGCTGAATTCAATGGTGCCAACAAAAATTCGATAAATTTTCTTTTTCTATGTAAAAAACTCAAAAAACCCATTTTTGGGGGGTTTATCCCCCTTTTACCCCCCCTTCCGGTGGTCCGATCAGGCTGGTTCACGAACTCGTCCGAGTGATTACCACTTTACACGTATGTACCAATTTTCATTAAGATTGGACCATTTTTACGGCCGCTATCGTGCTAACAGACAAATATATATATATATATTATATATATATATATATATATATATATATATATATATTCAAACAAATAGTGTTTTTTGCTTCTGGTGGCCCCAAAACGAAAAGTTATCATAGTCTCGGGCTTAGGTCTTACCATGAGACCTACGGTAATAGCTTCTTCCCTATAGGGGAAATTCGCTAAAACATTCTATATCATCATTATTTCTCAACATTTTTGATAAATCTTGGTATATGACTTTTTCTAGTTAAGATCTATTAAATATTTATTAAAACAACCCAGTTTTAACATACCTGTTGCAGCAAAACCTCTTACTCATTCCCCGTGTTATTCTTATAGAGATTACAAAAACATGTGATATCTCGCTATGTTGGATGGAAAATGCATTTTTTGCATTTGAAATTCGCTGAGTATGCAGGTTTACTGCAATGGGTGTATTTTGAGTTATAAAATTGAACAACAAAAGTTATCGAACGATCGATGTCACAAAAAAGTTAGTTCATTGCGTTTCGAAGATATCAGCGAATTCCTCTGGAAGGCTCCTTTTTACCCCCCAAAAAGTGAATTTTTTAGTTTACAAAAATGAAAACTTTTGTTTCCACTAACGGATTCATCTAGAAAAAACAAACAATTTGGTAGTTTGAATCATTGCTCTAAGTACATTGGTCTCCAAGGTGCTACTTCCACTTCGCATTTTTTTGCCATGTATTTTCAGCATCAGTGCAGCAGAATGTTGTCTTTGACAAATTTCAATTCATTTTCTACGCGGAGTATTTTATGAGTTTATCAATAGTGTATTTAATATTATCTTGGTTTTCCTTGTTAAATAATTATAATTAAAAATGTACATTTTATATAATTTATTGAAAAGAAATATATTTTTCAAAAAATAAAATATTTTATCAATGTTGTTTTACAGAAACGATGTAAAAAAGTTAAATATTATTAAACAATTTCTTGATTAGCATGATACGTGTTGTTGTATTCACTGGATGTAAATAAAACACGTCTTACAACACTTAAAAGTCTCTCATTTGGGCTGATGATGGTTGGTGTGACTAACCGAAATAGATCGCCATTTCCACCATTTCTGTATATTTACCATCTTGTATGTAAATACAGTATAAGTGGAAGTATATTTTTAAGTGTTGTAAGACGATTTTTTATTTATATTCAATATACATACATCAGGTGTTTATATTTTTTAGTAATAATTGATTAGTCATTCGATTTTTTCTGTTTGGGCATTCGCTGAGTGCGCAGGTGTGTTGCGACGGGGGAATCGAAACATATATTTTTGACAACATATCATAATTTCGCATCCTGGGATCCCAGCCACAAATAACCTCATTGGGTCACAATGGTAGTAAAAGGTTAGTAAGTACGGTAGACGTGGATTTTTATTTTAATGTTGAGATAGAAAAATGTTCAAATTAGTTGAATGAACAAAGAGTCGAAAACGTACTTTAGTACATTCCCATTATGTCTGGCTTAAGGAATTTCAAAGAAGTGTTAAGTTCTTTATTAAATTATGTTAGATCAAACGTTTCATTTCATAAAAAAACTGGTATATATAATAAAGTACAGTTATACTGATACTATTATATTTCACTGAAATAAGAATGGTTAATCTCCAGTTAAATTTGGAAAACTTATTATTTATTTTATAAAACGGAGTTAAAATAATTTAAATAAAAACAGGTTTATATTACCTCAGTCTAACAGCTTTTTAGAAAATCCACATGGACTACCGGTTTCGGAACATTATAATTCCATCTTCAGGTCGAATTCAACAAAAAACCAAACTTGAACATGAGTCCATTGCCACTGGTTAAAAAGACTCATAAGACATTTAAAACACGAACAACAAAAAACATTTAAATAGTGCACTTTAAATTAATCTAATGTGTACCGGCCGGTAGGTGAGCACTGAACCGGTAGGTGAGTCAGTGCTCACCTACCGGCCGGTACACATTAGATTAAATTAAAGTGCACTATTTAAATGTTTTTTGTTGTTCGTGTTTTAAATGTCTTATGAGTCTTTTTAACCAGTGGCAATGGACTCATGTTCAAGTTTGGTTTTTTGTTGAATTCGACCTGAAGATGGCATTATAATGTTCCGAAACCGGTAGTCCATGTGGATTTTCTAAAAAGCTGTTAGACTGAGGTAATATAAACATGTTTTTATTGTCATATCAGCTTTGGAGGCTATTTAATATGAATAAAATAATTTGACTGAGATCTGTTTGGGTGTTAAAATGTTATTCCTTTTGAATTTAAAGAACTGAAAAAAAGATTTATGAAACGGAAAATAACAAGGATTAGTTGTTACAGCAAAGAATTTATCCGTTTAGTATTAATTGAGAATTAAAAGTACTGCTATAAAAGTATTGTAACAATATTAGATATTTTTTAAAGTTCGGTGTAAAAAAAAGGTTTTTGATAAAGGCTTGTTGATATTGATTTAACATAGCCATAAGAGCCTACCATGCCTACAAATCCATATGCCGAGCAAGTTTTTACTCCTCGGAGGAATTTGTCCTTTATGTTACTAAATAAGAGATATAATAAAGAGTAGGCAGTATATGAAAGCTATGACATAATGCTAGGAGCTATTTTATAGTACACATTTTATAAAAACAATTTAGTAAATTATTTTGCAAGAGCATATGTTAGGAAAAAGCAGAAGTTTTAAGGATATCAAAGCAAGGGTAGTTAGTAATGTGTCTTAAATATTAACAACAAGCATTATTGAAAGCATTTAAAATTTATTACCTTGAAATTTAATACCTTATTAAATGTATATGTATATGTAATTAATTACTTATTATTAGGTTATATCAAATACAACTGTTCGTAACATTTCCATAATCAACGTCAATTATCATAACTTTTATAAGGCTAAACATTTTATTTTAATATTATTGAATACTACTGAACGAAGATCTTTGTTGGAATTCGACCTATCATCTTCCTCGGCACAGAGTTAGCTTTACTAAATCAAATTGGATAGTTCACTGTTTTCTCTCTCTGCCAATCTCTTAGTTGCTAACTCCTCCAATTTCCTCCTAAATTTGATTATGGCTGATTCGAACTTTTAGTTCACTTCAGTTACACGTGCCGTTGCTGGAACTTTTCCTTGAGGAAGTAAAGAAAAAATAACTTTTCTAAAATTTCTTAGTGTTGAATTAGCTTAATGCTGTTCAGGAAAGAAATTAAATATAGAAAAATAATAACCACAAAATACTGTGAGTCAATGAATGAATTACGGAGTTATGGGTCAATGAATGATTTACAGTTTTTCTAAAACATTATGAAATTTTTTATAATACCAACTCAAAAATTACATAACTCTTTTGTTTATCAAACATATTATCTTTAAAACCTTGTTTAAAATCCCTAGAAAATAATTAAATACCCGATGTAATAAATAATTGTAGGATTGATTTCCCCAAACATTTGCTAAACTCTTTCAAAAGGAGAAGTGTTTTGAAATTTTTTCTTAAATAAAATATATATATATATATGAATATTTTACATTGCCAAACGGTTCTGATGTTTCTTAAATCCAAGAGTTTCGAAGAGATGCAAGATCTCGATTGCTTGCGATTGACAGGAGCACAATGAGAAAATCACGCCTAAGCAGCCGGCTCGGCTTATGGAATTATTGTTGAAGTTGAATAAAGTCTTTTTGTAGTCAAGCGAAATATGTGCAAGGATTTAAAACATTTTGCAGAAAAATATTATTCAACTTTCTTATATTTTTATAATGCATAAATAACCTGATAATGTGGCGAGAAATCAAAGCGAAATCTCTGTCAGGGAATTGTGTTATTTTTGTTTCAATAGGTTTTATGATTCAAAAATTGTCGTAACGCATAGTTCAAATGAATGCAATGGTTATACATCAATTTTGTGTTTGTTGGACTAACTGTTTAAATTCGAAAGAAAAAAACAAAGAAGAAAATTCCTGCACAATTATCATTGTCATCAATTTTAAGCATGGTTCACAAACAATGGTTCACAAACAATAAAAATCCTTTTATGATGTAACACAATTTTCAAGCTTATATGATAAGTTATAGCTTATTTACGCATAACTTACAAATCAATTTGATATTTTTATCAAAACAGTTTAAAAGCAACAATAAATATAAAACATCTTTAGCGCCGCCATATAGCAGGATTTCACAATATATTGGAAAGCAAAGACCAGAATCAATCCCGAAGTTCGATCGTTTATTGGTTGGCTCTGTTAGTGATTAATGGAGATTTTATTTCCAAAATGCAGATGTGGTTTAGGAAATGAAAAATAATTAATCATGGTTTTGGCAGCAGGTGAGGATGATGAATGGCCGGTAACGATGTATTGCGAGAAGTATCCAAACTAAAAACTTTTATTTATATATTTAAGGTTAATATTTTAATTAATAAAATAAATAATGAAAATTTCCATAAGCAGTCAATCGAGTCGTTTTCTTGATTTAAGCTTTTACAGTAAGTTAGCTTGTTAAACTTAACCATAAACTAACATAATTCCTTAAGATTCTTCACAAGATTTATACATTTTTTAGTAATTAAAAAAGAAATACCCCCGTTGCAGCAGACCTGCATACTCAGCGAATTTCAAATGCAAAACAACGTATTTCAAGCAAACATAGCAAGATTTGACATGTTTTGTTAAGCTCCATAAGAATAACATGGGAAATGAGTATGCAGGTTTGCTGCTACAGGTATATTAAAACTGGATGGTTTTAATTCAATATTTAGTAGATCTGAACTAGAAGAAGCCATTTACCAAGTTTTATCAAGATATGTTGAGAAATAAGCGAGATATAGAATTTTACTTATTTCCCATAAGGTTAACATTGGGACAACGTACTGTGTTTACCACTTTCAATATCTCGGTAACCAATGGGCATAGAGCAGTGATTCAAAATACTAAATTATTTGTTTTTTTGAGCTGAATTCAATGGTGCCCACAAAAATTTGATAAATTTTATTTTTCTATGTAAAAAAACTCAAAAAACCCATTTTTAGGGGGGTTTATCCCCCTTTACCCCCCCTTCCGGTGGTCCGATCGGGCTGGTTCACGAACTCGTCCAATTGATTACCACTTTACATGTCCGTACCAAATTTCATAAAGATCGGACCATTTTTGCGGCCGCTATCGTGCTAACAGACACATAGATATATATATATATAGATATATATATATATATATATATATATATATATATATATATAAAAATTCGAACGAATAGTGTTTTTTGCTTCTGGGGGCCCCAAAACGAAAAGTTATAGTGGTCCCGAGCTTAGGTCTTACCATGAGACCTACGGTAATAGCTTCTTCCCTATAGGGGAAATTCGCTAAAATTAATGAAAATAGCTTCAATAAAATTAAAATTAACAGGAAAATTAATTTTCAAACAAGTTTGTAACACAGCAAAAAATAATTATTTGTGCCTTGCAAAATAAAAAGTCTTCAATTATTTATTTAAGTTGTGAGTCAATATGGAAGCTGTAATACGAGAAACAAACGAGTACAACGTAATAAACTTGTTTCAAATTCAAGGGGAAAGTGTTCAATCTTTTAATCAGTAAAATCAATATATGGCTGACATGTGGTAAATAAAAAGATTCCAAGAAGTTAAAAAAATCGTTTATTCCTCTGTCCAGTAAAATCAATATATGGCTGACATGTGGTAAATAAAAAGATTCCAAGAAGTATAAAAAATCGTTTATTTCTCTGTCCTTGTATTAGATATTTATGAATTATCAGGTATTTGTAAATGTAATCGTTATTAATGTAAATAAAAAAATAAGTTGGGAGCTTTAATAGTAGACTTTTTAGTCGGCTTTAAAGTTAAAACAAATGAACAATAGGACGGACATTTATTATGAAACAACTTGACCTTCGGTTTCCCTGCTCATGCGTTAAACGTGAAGTGTAGAATATTGATCTATGTCTCAAATTTAGATAGTAAAAGTCACTCTTAGTTATCTGAAAATATCTTGACCTTTATGTGACATTTTGAAGCATAACGTATTGCCGAAATTATCAAGACGGTTTATTTCTCATCAAAAGACTTTTTTAAATGATAAGTTCTCTGTATGCCTTAGATACCTGGCTGCTAAGTCTTTTAACTAAGTTGCTTGGTTTGAAATCATTTGGTTTAAGCAATCGACATTTGATTTAAATTCTGTATAAAGTGATATGTATAAAGTGTTGTTTGTCAAGCATCAAACCCAATGACAAATTAATTCATAACCACCTCCCCCCAAATCATACGAGGCAAGACTTAGACAGGCTAAATAAACTTAAAACTTAATCATTACGCATTTATGACAAGTAGGAAATAAACTGACAAATTTATAAACAATTACCACGATTGATTTTGGGACCCAAAACCACCTTAACAAATTCCCCATGGTTTGAACTTTTCAACGTCAATGACATTAACATTACGACTGCAATTAACAAATCCATATTAGGGTTGGTCAAAAGTCTGGAATATATAAAATAACTTTTATATTATTTTGCAGAAAGTGATGAAGCCTTTACAGTTGTGTATCTAGTACAAATAGGAATATTTTGGCCTATTTTCTCAGTTTTTCGCGCGATGAGGGGACGGTCCACGCTGGAAGTCTTGAAATTCTTAAATGTAAGCATACCTCGAGTTATACCTCATTTTAAAGGTATTAATGAGTAGATCACAACAGTGCAAACCGCGCCTCAAAAGGTTGATCCAATCAGAAGTTACAGCTCCTCAAAGATTTTAATTTTGGCCATTAAACTCAAGGCTAAAATCACGGAAAAAGGTCTAATTACTAATAAAGCACTCGGAACGATGTAGTTTAATTTTAGATACATGTATTTCTAATTGATAGGGATAATTTGACGTATTAAAAAAAATTTACTCATAACCAAGGGACGACCCGTGATGGAAGTCCAAAAAATCTTAAGGGTAAGCATACCTCGAGTTACACCTCATTTTAAAGGTCTTAATTAGTAGATCATAACAGCGCAAACCGCGCCTCAAAGGGTTGATGCAATCAGAAGTTACAGCTTGACAAAGATATTAGTCTTGATTTTAGCCTTGAGTTTAATGACCAACATTAAAATCTTTGAGGAGCTGTAACTTCTGATTAGATCAACCTTTTGAGGTGCGGTCTGCACTGTTGTGATCTACTAATTAAGACCTTTAAAATGAGGTATAACTCAAGGTATGCTTACATTTAAGAATTTCAAGACTTCCAGCGTGGGCCATCCCCTCATCGTGCGAAAAACTGAGAAAATACGCCAAAATATTCCTATTTGTACTAGGTACACAACTGTATAGTTTCATCACTTTCTGCAAAATAATATAAACGTTATTTTATATATTCCAGACTTTTGCCCAACCCTGTATGTAATTTTACATTATACGTCAGTTAATATATGGTTTGGTTGTCCACAAAATGTCTTATTACAACGGTGGGAAAAGCTAATAACATTTTATAGAGCTAATTACTAATTCGAGATCTCAAAACAAATATTACATCGAAGTTTATTTATGGAATTGAACTATTTACTTGAATACGCACGAAGCTCACAAGTAATCTATGACCACTCACAAGTGTCTATAACACTGAGATTTAAAACTTTAGCTTGCGTTAGGTTATGAAAAATTCCTTAAATATATAAGAGAAAATAATATACTCATGTTTTAAATTTATTTCTATTGTTGATGAAGCTCTAGAACAGTAACAGTACGACCGGAACGGTAAGAGTGTGGCAGGGCGTAATTATTTATATTTCAGTAGCACTAGGCTTATTCACTTCTTAGAGACTCATAAAATATGATATTTGAGCTCTTAAATCAAGATAGATGGATGTGACGGAAAACTATCGCATCTTTAATATGTTGAATATAACGCAAGGGAGCCCGGAGCCCGCTGATTTATTTATTATCTAAGGTGGAGAAACATTGTCACTTAATCACTTAATCACTTCAATAAGACAGGTACCTCATGGAGGACGTTACCCTGAATATGAGCGAAGGATGAGTGTCATGATCGTGATGATAGTGGCGCGATCTTGTAGCCTTGTTACTGACTAAGGTTGGCATGTTCCTTAGACAGGATTGTTAATTAATAGCCCAACAACCAATGGCAGCTGGCTCCAGAAACAACCCTTCAAAAAGTCGTTTACTTCTAGAATACTATCGCGGTCAAAATCAGGAGAAACGTTAAGATCTAAGGCGGGACATGAGAATCCGACTCCACTGTTAAAATCGAAGTTTAAAATCGATAAAATTTCGATATTATCATCGAAACGATGATTTATGGCATAGATGTTTATCTGTATGGGTATTTAGTTAGTAAACTAGATTTCTGACAGATTTGATCGAAGTAAAACATTTAAGATCACAAAACATGGTTACAATTACTGTGTAAGAACATAAGCTTTAGCAGCACCTTATAAACACTGAGATAATACTCTTTGCACGACATTACATTACATTATTAGATACATTACTTTGAAATGGCGACCAACCCAGGTAGGTATTTTAAGCCAAGCATGAATGACATATGAGTGAAAGATGATTGTGGCGCGATCTTGTAGTCTTGTTACTGACTAAGGCCGACATGTTCATTAGACACTTCAGTAGAGACGCATGAAATTGCTCAGGTACGAGTTGAATACGTCCTTTCGTTTAGGTTCGTGATTTACCTGCAGTCGAGTAAACTTATGGCTCGAGTAAACTTATTGTACTTAAGTTCAAAGCTATTCGACGACATATTGGAATTTTCGAACCATTTATCTATTTACCTACAACCACGTTGGTGACATACACTGCCAACTATAACCAACACTTCTATAACGTTTCATTCCTAAAATCATTGTAATATTATGAAACCGAATTAGTTCACAAAGCAACAAATTGCAACCCATGGCTGAGTGACTGACTCTAGGTTTGTCAGTTTCTCTAATTGTAATAGGATAGTAAAAGAACCAACTGAAACCGACATTTTAATAAACGGTTAAAACAGTAACATACATTGTTTATTTCAAATAAGTTTCATATTAATAACAATGTAACCTTTTTTTAAGAAATCAATTATTTATATCGAATCGAAAAATATTGATTATTCACTTCGATTACAACGGTGGAAACGGATTCTAAGGTTTAGCCAGAACTACATATATCATAACTACGAGATTAATACAGAGAGAGAGGGTATAACGGGGGGTGGCAGAGAACTGCTTGGTAAAGCCACAGATGAATTAATTAATTATACTTTATCTGTGGTTAAGCTAACTGAAGCTAGAAATATGAGACAGTTATATAAAAAATTCTTTTAGTAGAAAGACATCTGATGAAATTGATTTTGTAGTAGAATTAGATACAATATTCTATATTATTCTATAAAGATTGTAAATTACATTTACGATATACGAGCATTTCACGCCTAACGAAATGTACTTGGTATTTTAGTCGGTGTCCTTTTTATAAGCAGATATCTGTTAAAGAATATCCCAGCAGATATATCTGCAGCAGATAAGTATAGCAGATATATATAGCCCGGCAGATATATATAGCCCGGCAGATATATCTGTTAAAGAATACATGAGGATTAAAGTATTGAATGTTGAATTAAAGCTGCTTCAACTGTATTGTGTCCTTAAACGAGTTGAGATTGCCCCAGCCTCAGATAATACCAAACTAACTCACACTAACTTGTAACTTATTAACATTAAGGAAAACTCGCTCTGTTATCGTCTAAAAGAAAATGAACATCTGAATGATTAGCGGAATATAAATTTTGCACTTCCTAAACCATACGCTGATTTAACAACTATTTTATTCCTTCCATTTTATATTACATTTCCTCGTCCACAAACAGAAATAATTACCTCTAATTTTATTGTGTTAACATACACGGTCAACGTTTTACAAAAAATAAATCTTTCTGTAAAAATAAATAAAGTTCTGCATGTCAAAATGTACGGTTTTTTTATTTTATGGTTAAACATCAATAAACGTTCATATAGTAAGAAGCTCTGAGAGAAAAAACTCGGTCTAGTCCACTTATAGTGGTACACGCCCAGTAATGGGGCGGATATAAACCACCTGCGGGGCCGGAAATGGACCCAGTAGGGGCCGAGTGGACAGAGGCTGTCCCAGACAGGGGGTGGAGACCAAGCTGCCCATGACAGTGGAAGATATTCCATACACATATTAAAGAAATACAAATTTATAACGTAGGCAACAGATTAGAAAGATTGTAACAATACATAAAAATTAAAATATTTTTTAAATATGAAATATTTATATTTCATTTTAATAAACAAAAGTTAAAAAAAGTCGTTAATTTTACTTTGTCTGTTTTGAATACAGTTTACAATTTATACATTCTAACTTTTCATTGAAAAATCTTTAGTTTATAAAGGCACTAAAATAGTAGCTGTAAAGATTTGAATAACATTTTATCTTCATTTATGCAACATATACATATAATTTTTTATTTAGAACAACAATTATTTTACAGTACTAATTATCTGTGTTCAAAGTTCATAGTTCAAGAAACTTTTGGGTATATTTTCAAATATATCGCAACGACAAACAAACAGTTTCTGCAGTTTTTAATCATATTCGCATGAAGAAAAAATAATTTAAACATCCCAAAAGGAAGGATGATGAAGTTACTGTGTGGTAAAATTAATGAGTGGAAAAACGCACTAATTGAAAAATATTGCTTATATTAATTAAGTCTAAATCTGACAGTTGAAATGAGATATAACTGTATATGAGCTTTTGAAAACAGACCGTTGGAATTAAACAGGCAGTAAGTTATTCGGATCATACCGTTTATTGGGACGATGATCTTGTGGCCAATTTCCCACCCCCTTCTTAGATCCCGCCTCCCCAATTCCCCAAGTCCCCGTTCGGATCACTAGCTTCTGACGTCAGTTGAAATATAATTGAGATCTACGTTCCATATCCACGTTCCAAGGTAAATTTTATCCTCTTCATTAATTTCTTAGTTGGAGGCCCTGTAATTTCTGTCAGTATTAAGATTCAAATTACATTCGATGAGCGAATAACTACCGTATGATAATTATATTATTTGACCATTAGTTTTTATTCATTCAGAATCGACATTGCTCGATAACAGGTTTTATCTAAAATACTGGATAATATTTCCCAAACCTCTTAAAATTAAATTATGTTAGGGTGTCTTGTCAATCATATTATTAAATGAACGGAATGTAAATTAATAAAAACTAAACAAGTTAAAGGTTTTATTCAATAAGTTCGTTTTAGAACACTTCAACGAACAAAAGTGAAGTAATTCAAATTCAATCGATTCCAAATTTATAACGGCATTGAATAATTGTAAAAAAACCATTTTGCCACTAGTCTGAATGAGTCAAGGAAAATTTTACAAAAAACACTATTATTCTCAATAAATTAGATTAGTAGCAGAATCTATCTTTGGCCCATTCTCAAATAAAACTCGAGTTAAAGTAATACTACCGTTGATATCTTAAGCACAAGAAAGTGAACCTAATTATTTATCTCTATTTTTTGTAAATGCTACTAAATTTCATTCATCTAGAGGAACTATCACAACCTTAAATTCTATTTCATTTACAGGATCACTAGGCTGACAAGCAGGTAATTTAACCTTTATAATTCCTTAAATTCTATGTTATAGAGTTTTTATTTTTAGAAAAGTATTTATTGAATATTTATTGCATATTCATTTAGTTAACATTAATTTGATTTCTTGTCATTGTATATTTTAAATACCCCCGTTGCAGCAGACCTGCATACTCAGCGAATTCTAAATGCAAATCAACATATTTCAATCCAACATAGCGAGATTTGACATGCTTTCTTACGCTCCATAAGAATAACATGGGGAAAGAGTATGCAGGTTTGCTGCTACGGGTATATTAAAACTTGGTGGTTTTAATTCAATATTTAGTAGATCTGAACTAGAAGAAGCTATGTACCAAGTTTTATCAAGATATGTTGAGAAATAAGCGAGATATAGAATTTTACTTATTTCCCATAAGGTTAACATTGGGACAACGTACTGTGTTTACCTCTTTCAATATCTCAGTAACCAATGGACATAGAGCAGTGGTTCAAAATACTAAATTGTTTGTTTTTTTTAGCTGAATTCAATGGTGATAGGAAAAATTGGATTATTTTCATTTTTCTATGTAAACATCTCAAAAAACCTATTTTTGGGGAGGTTTAACCCCCTTTACCCCCCCTTCCGGTAGTCCGATCGGGCTGGTTTGCGAACTCGTCCGAATAATTACTACTTTACACGTCCATGCCAAATTTCATGAAGATCGGGCCATTTTTACGCGAGTTATCGTGCTTAAAGACACACACACACACACACACACACGCACACACACACACACACACACACACACACACACACACACACACACACACACACACACACACACACACACACACACACACACACACACACACACACACACAAACACACACACACACACACATATATATATACATATATATTTATGAAAATGAACGAATAGTGTTTTTTGCTTCTGGGGACCCCAAAACAAAAAGTTATCATGGTCTCGGGCTTAGGTCTTACCATGAGTACTACGGTAACAGCTACTTCCCTATAGGGGAAATTCGCTAAAACAGATGTAATAAACATATGTAATTGTTATACTTTAGAAACAAAAAAAACGTAGAGGATCGTCTACGTAGATCCTCGTCATTACGTGATTCGAACGTGCAAACCATGGTACAGTGTCGTTGTGTTACCATATGTGTTGGAGTTGTAAATGCCAAGCTATCAATTTACATCTCTGATGCAGTTATTCACCACTGACTTTTAGTTGAAAACGTTTCCAATCAAATGTTACTATTTTATTGACAATCACTAAAATTCGGTTACCATATAATTGGTCAAAACTGGACTTAAAATATTTTACAGATAATGTAATCCTTTTTTATTAGGCTGATATCTGCAGGCTAACATAAATATAAAGGAGGCTAAACTTGCCTGGTGCTATATAATTGCACACATACATGTATACAATATATTAGTTTATGTGTAGTTATTGGTATTTTAGAAAACATATAATAATTTTGCTGGTTAATAGAACAACAAACGTTAGTCGAGCTGAGCGACTTGATTCAAGAGCTTGATGGTTTTGAAGATAAAAAAATGCAAATTTATTGAGTGTAATAATAGAAACTGAATTCGTATAAAAAGGATACTATAACTTTTGTCTGGTCCAGTATTAAAATTATTAAAATTTTAAAAATCTATAAAAATCGATATTTTATAATTATGTGTATAAATTATTAACCAGAGTACTTCCCTATATGAAAGATAAAAATAAATTCTCCTCTCTTTATTCTATTTAGAATGGATGATAAATATAATGTAGAGAATATACCTCTTAAATTCAACGTTTAAACAAGATGAAAATATAAATATAAAACAAGATCTGCCTGGTTTGATATTGACAGGAGCACAATAGGAAGATCGCCTCCATCGGGTTTGGCTTATGAAATCATTGTTCAGCTCGAATAGAGCACATTCATGGCCAGATAAAATGGTATTTCCAGTTCGAAGATTAATATATAATACATTCTGCAGTGTAATGTTAAATCAACTAGCTTGGTGCTTATATGTTGAAATAGGAATATCTCATGATAAAAACTTCAATGAATAAATGTTTCTAAAGAATGTCTTAAGAGCTGATATAAAGATAAATTTTGAAATTCTGTAGGGTTTTTTGTGATCAAAACACCTCCTGAAGTTCTGGATCAATTTTCATAATTTAGGTGTCGCTGTCGCTCGGAAAAGCTCGGCACACACTCTAGCAGGAAGCAAAATTATGAATGTAAGACCTAAGGGAAAACGTCAAGAAATTAATTATAAAAAATACGCCCTTTGTCCATCAAAGTTTATTTTTCGTCCATGATACCTAAGATGAAAATATACATTCATAGTAAAACGCTGATTATATTCAACATGGCTTTATCACAAAAGCCATATGTTTGTACTGAATTCCAACATTAAATACTTAAACGCTATAAGCTGCAAAGCAGCGCACGTTTACTGTTAATTGGCGTTTTATCTAATCGTCTAGAGGCGTTGCTAGTGGAATGCAGAGGAGGATATTTGAAATAGAAACTGATTGGTTGTGGTTTTGACAGCAGGTGAGAGAAACGTTTGGCAACGACGTTCCATTACAAAGAGTTCTGGAACACGTTTTTAAAATATTACAAGTTATTTTACTTTTTTTTATTCAAATGCCAAATAAAATGCAGTTTGAGATTTCATCAAAGTTCATGTTTGCGGTTGGTTGTTTTTTTAGTGGTAATCGATTGGACGAGTTCGTAAACCAGCCTGATCGGACCATCAGAAGGGGGGGGTAAAGGGGGGTAAACTTCCCCAAAAATGGGGTGTTTGCGTTTTTCACATAGAAAATCTAAAGTGATCCAATTTGGGATTTCACCATTGAATTCAGCCAGAAAAAACAAACAATTTAGTATTTTGAATCATAGCTCTATGTCCATTGGTTACCGAGATATTGAAAGAGGTAAACACAGTATATTGTCCCAGTGTTAATCTTATGGGAAATAAGTAAATTTATATTTCTCGCTTATTTTTCAACATATCTTGATGAAACTTGGTAAATGGTTTCTTCTAGTACAGATCTACTATATTGAATTAAAACCACTCAGTTTTAATGTAGCCTGCATACTCATTCCCCTCGTTATTCTTGTGGAGCTTACAAAAACATGTCAAATCTCGCTATGTTGGATTGAAATATGTTGTTTTGCATTTGAACTTCACTGAGTATGCAGGTCTGCTGCAACGGGGGTATTTATTTATGTCTCTTGAATAAATATCGAACATACGATACATGTACAGCTTGTTATTTTTTTCTGGAAATGTTGAGTCTTAAAATTACAGTACCTGTTCTGACTGGCCATACAAAAATACGCAATGCATTTTGTAATGTTCTTTTTCTCTCTTGAAACATGTGTTTTCATTACTCATGCAGAGTGACAGGGCTTTCTTTGAAACTGGTTCATCACCTGTCACGCCATTTTACGGATATTATAAATGTAACAAATATTTCAGTTGATAACGAGTAAAGTCAAATTCAAATTCAAATTGTTTATTGACTTAAGCCCCATGGGCTACATCAAGTTACAATATTTTTACAATATATTAAACAAATATCCATAAAAGGTTGGTAACCTAGAAAAGAAAAAAAAATAATCACACCACATATTCTAATGAGACATGCACAAGCAGAATTTATAAATATAGTAAGTAGTGATTTTAATTTATGCATTTAATGCTACTGAGAAAAAGTTAACAAATAATTTTAAACATGCAAAGTAACATAAGTACAAGTTATGAATTCAACATGCATAAATAAATAAATAAATAAACACCTATAGATAGATAGGAGTAAAGTCAGTAATATATATATATATATATATATATATCAAATCAAACAACAAGAAAATTTCTACAGGTACTAAATAGTCTTCACAATTTTAAAGTTTCACACTTTAAAGGGCCTAGCACTTTAAAGGGCCACTCGGCGTTAGAAAAATGTCGTTATTACAAGGACTGTGAAGTCGACAACATCAGACAAGAGCGAGCAGTCGTATTCAAAAAAGAGGCACGGAGAGTCTGGGTAGACGTCATCACAACTGAGCACGACTCTGGCAATCTTTTTCTGAATCCAACGATCACCACTATCAAACAACGCCTTAATGGCTCTAGACTTGTGACAGCATTGCTTATTCTTGATCCAATAGTTGAACAGCACTGGAGTTAGAACTACCTGGATCGTTACCACGATAGCCAAACCGGATGAGATCATGTTAACAATATAACTCGCTCTTCTAAACGGTGCTGTTAGAAGGATTGGTCCAAAGAATGTTAACATTCCAATAGCAATAGACTGTACTGAGTAGTGAGCCACGTTACTGAAAAGATTTATCGCTTTCAGTTTTGAATGTGATTTTCCGTATTTTCTTAATTCGTTGAAGTTATTAATCTGAACCGAATTATTACACAAAGAAGAACTCGCTATATTGCTTATCGAAAGTCTCTTCTCTTGATTGTCATCAGTTGAGTTTCGACAAGTGACTTCTTCTAACAAGGACTTTCCGCTTGCTATACAGTTGTTCATGTTGTCTATTATTGCTAAGCGACTTAGATAATCCATGTTCATACCACAGAACCTTGCACATTCTAAGGCGAATTTGTTGAGAAAAAATATGCATTTGAAAATTTTCGAAAATACCTTATAGCCAACGTGGAAATATTGAGTAACTATAACAAAAGTTTTAACCAATGTCACAATTAAATAGATTGCATTAAGAACTAGAATCAAGTATGATACATGTCCATCAAACTTCTCCAAATAAGCAATGCAGCTGAACAGATCATAAATTTTATTTCGATTTAAAACTAGCAAGATGTACCAAAAAATGGTGGCCAGATAATTTGAGGCTTTTGCACCAAAAAAATACAATTCAAATGTTTGTCCGCTCAAGGATATATAGTCACTAACGATCAACTCCAACAAGTTTTCAAACTGTACAATGACTATCAAAGTGATCAAAATATTTTGCAGTTTATGCTCATGACTTCCTACTCCTTTGACCGGGATCACTCCTGAAAGATAATAAAAACTCTTGGTGACTTTTAAGTAAAGCGATATGATCTGTGACATCACAGCAAATAAAAAACGTTTTCATTTCTTCGTATAGCAATGAAACTTAAATAAATTCACTGATGAACAAAATAACGGCTACATAAGAACTTACATCCTCCTAATAACAATGATATTAAAATTCTAGCATATTGATGTTCTAATTTAGATAATGCAAACCACTTGCGTTGACGTGTATTTGTATTTGACATCTATTGGACATTTTGAAACAAGTGTTATCCAAACTTCCATATCTTATAAAAGAAAAACTATAAATTAATTAATGTTGTGGATAACATTTCATTATATTCAAATTTCAATTTGTTATATGTTGGTTTTCTTCATCATTAAATGCTACTGTAATCTTTGCTATGTTACTGCCCCTACTGGCAGGAACGCTCTTGTGAAATTAAATATACTTGATTTTGGTTAATTAATTATACTCCTTTGTATCCATCAATTTGTATCTTTCAATGTAGGATTTTTAATGTTAGAGCTATATCCTATTAATAGAATATTTATAAATCTTCCATAATTTGACTCCTACTGTTTACTTCAAAAACAAATAAAACACTGAATAATAGATTTTAGAAGATGCGAGGTCCTTATAACTATAAAATAAAACAAATAATGTATTATTTTATACTTACTGCACATGATCGTTTTATTCACAATAACGTTGTACCGACTGTAATCCCCTAGGTAAGACAGTGCACTTTAAACTATTAACTGCACTCTAAATAAAAATACTAATTTAATTAATATTGAAAATCAAGAACAAATATTAGGCCTACATATTATTAACTGAGATATTTATATCACATATACCGGGTGTCTCACCTAAAGTGAACCAATAGCTAACTTTTTTATTATAAATCTGACAAAGAACTTCTTATGGGGACTACCCTTTATTTTTAAAGCTGCTTTTTGGAGTGACTTCGAAATTTTAAAATATGGCCTCCATTTTCCAATATGGCGAACAACTTTGATTTTTCTTATGGAACACCCTGTATTTTATGGCGTTTTTGAATTTACTGCTTAATTTTAGGAACTTTTTATTCTTTCTCATTTTTTTCTAAACCCATTGGTTCGGGAGATATGAGCAGTTAAAGTTTAATTTTTTCCCATTTAAGAAGCATTGTGTCCATTTAGCTATGCCATCCCATGAATTCATTATGCATTAAAAGCATATTCGAAATAATACATTTCTATGAGTGAATCTCAACTGAAAATTATTTTATGATTAAATCTCAACTAAACTCACATTTTAAGACACTTTTACTCTTTGGCATGTATTATTAAACCCAACCTTTTTCGATATTCAGACTACCAACAATCTCCCAATGCATTTTAAACGGGAAAAAATCAAACTTTAACTGCTTGTACCTCCTGAACCACTGGGTTTAGAAAAAATGAGAAAGAATAAAAAGTTATTAAAATTAAATATAGAATCCAAAAACGCCATAAAATACAGGGTCTTCCATAAGAAAAATCAAAGTTGTCCGCCATATTGAAAAATGGTGGCCATATTTTTAAATTTCAAAGTGACTCAAAAAATCAGCGTTAAAAATAAAGGCAAGTTCCCCATAAGAAGTTCTTTGTCAGATTTCTAATAAAAAAGTTAGCTATTGGTTCACTTTATAGGTGAGACACCCGGTATAGTATTAATTTTTGCATTGCAACGTTTTATTTGGAATCCTTTAATACATAGTTGGATTAGCTATGTAAAATAAATCAGATATATAAAAATTTGTGTTATTCAATTGTAAATTATAAAACCAAATAAAGTACTTTTAAGATTACGAAATTATGTGTTTCTGGATATTTAAATATATTTGCGATTCTAACTTGTAGGATTTTTAAGGTCTGAGATATTTTAACCACCCTATTAAAAGATTGAGTAGTTTGTTTATATTATAGTTACTAGTAAATATTTAGGTACAACACATCTATCTCCAGAGGAATAAAAAACTTTAAGTAACCTTATATGTATATATTATAGGTAAAGCCTAAAACTTTGCCTCTGAAAAAAATCAGCTGATTGACTACTAGCCACATGAAATGACTGTTTCAGTGCATATTTTTTATTCATTGTACAGTTTATGTAGCGCTGATGTTATTGGAAAAGTATATTTAAAGTTTTGCTGGTTTCCTTAAGCTCTCTATTGTGGCTTAAGGAAGTATTGACAGGCAAAGTTATTTGGTTTTACTTATTTGCGAAGTTCCACCAATATCAGATTTAACAAAAAAATCAATTACTTTCTGATGTGGTTTGGTAAATTTCCCGATGTTCCTAAGCTCCTCGGGCTTAAGGGGAACATTTCACTTGGGAAATCAACAACAACCCGCTTGGCTTGATTTACTTGGAATCCCAATAGAACCGTCCGCTGCTTGAACAGAAACACGATGCAAATGTATTGTTAGTTTTATTACTTTCCTCCCTTAGACGAAGAGTACGTGAGGTAATGTTCTGGAAAAATATTCAAGTAACTGATGGAGATACCTATTAGTTCCAGTACTTCAAATGGGAGATCAAAGGTTTTATAGTTGTGCCTATGTTGAATCCATGCCACATAAGTGGTAATTACCAGAAAATTTAAATCTTGTATACCAGATTTATTTACTTACTAAGTAATTAAGCTCAAAATACGTTTTCAAGTTTTATTCTTCTTACCACAATAATCAAATTATGATGAAAGTTCACTCCGATGGAAGAGGGAGAAGGAGGGGGGTTCAATATTTCAATACGTTTAGTGCAAATGTGTCTGTACCTAAAACCCTTTTATGAATAAATAAATTGTATTTCCTGATTCTTCGGTGACCTTTAGTTTAGTACCTAATTATTCTTGAATATGATTAAATCCCATTAAACTCGGACTGTTGATTAAATATATTTGACAAGATAAAAATAATACTTTTTGTATAGCTCATTCCAATGAGTAGATCGAGTAAAATATTATTACAGTTTCATACATATCAACATCATGTGATCAGAAGTTCCTCGGTTGATCGGATATCTGAGGGGGATAACTGATGCAGTAGATTACAAGAGGTAATGACGCAGCGGCATGTTCGGATTGCTGCGATTTATATGGCCTTTGAAGTTATATACGATGTTACGTGAGGTGGGAAATAAGATACTTCACATTACTTACATTTTACATAAGATTATGGCCAAGAGTTTAGTCGAATAAACAAGTAAGAATGTGGATTTTTTAAATTTTGATGACATTTAGCTTTGGTATTTATTAGGCGGCACTTCGCGCTGGTTGCTGAAAAGCAATCTTAGCTCTTACTGTAGGAACTTCAACCACATACTTTTTGTAATATCAACCAAGATAAGTATTTTAAATCTCTGGATAACTGTAAAAGTTTTTTTAGAATTGAAAATAAGGTGCATTTCTGAGAAAAAGAAATAAACAATTAGAATGTTGAAATTTGACAGCGTATTGAAATTGTTATTCGTGTGTGTGATAATTATATACGAATTATCTTTAAATAACCTTGAGGGTAGTAATGAGTACTTTTTATTATCATTCGAGTGGGTAAAACATGTTCTGACTGAAATTACAAATAAAGGACCACTCTCGAAAGAGTCAGTAATCCAGGAAATAATATTATCAAGTACAGGAATATTTAAACCTTGAGGAGCATTCTGACAATTTGATTAGTTAGAACCAAGTCGTGGTTAAAAACAAATAATTTTTCAATAGTGCAACATATCTCACACTCTTCCTTGCTTGATCTTTAGTTTTTTATTGGCATAAACAGTTTTTATTAGGTTCTGGCCATGAGAGAGTACACTATTATGAGAGAGGATTTCTGTGGGGTTGGTGGGGGAAGGGGGAAACTCCCAACGGTGAATATGAGGGGCTTATATTTTACTATTTTAGAATAATGATGATTTAGAATAGTTGTACTTCCCTTAATTTATCAATTTGGGTTTTAAATTGTAAGGAAAAACACTCTTTGTTTACACATTTAAAAACAACTGATTTCCGCATTAGGTTTTAGAGAATTTCCTTAAAGGAATAAGCTATTACCGTAGGTGTCATGGCAAGACCTTTTCATTTTGGGGCCCCCAGAAGCAAAAAACACTATTCGTTCGAATTTATATATATTTATATATGTATATATATAGATACTTGTATGAGACCTTTCAAGTGCTTAGCGCTGTGGTAAACGACATTTCGAGGGCCTAGAGTGCCTGAAACCAGGCTGTCAAAAGGTCTATTTTCATACACGAAAACGACATTTTGAGCCCTCTGTATAACGCGAAATCGTCGACGAACCTTTTGGAGGCCTAGAGTGCCTGGAGCCAAATGTATAAAAAGCGATATTTTGAGGGCTTATACGGTCAGTTACAAATTACACTTATTGAAGGCTTCAACCAATACTATAAAAATACGACTTTTCGAGGGACTGGAGTGTTTAATAGAATATGTGACAAAGGCATTTTGGCCTATACGATCGGCTTATAATCATGAATGATTGTCCACATAATGTGTTCTTTACTTTTTTAAATACAATACAGAGGCAATGAAACCCGTTCCTATAACGCTTGTTTTTTAGCCGTTTGTACAAAAAGAGCAAAAAATCTTCATGGTTCTTCAAAACATTCTGTCTGAAATGTTTTAATCTGGAACATTTAATGTTTCTCCATTAATAATGCTCCGATCATTATAATTGTAATATCACCGATAGTTGGATTAAATTTTGCAAATTTTTTTGTTATTTGTTTAATTTTTCTAAAATTTACAGTTTTTAAGATACTTAGCTTTGAAAACAAAAAACAGTCGCCATTTCGAAATGGTACAAAGTAGAAATTTGATACTTCTTACAAAAATAGTCATTAGTAGTGGTCATCCATATACCAAGTTTGAAGTTTATACGTTAAGAGATTCGTGAGATATTATTAAATATGTAAAAATCACAATGAGACACAGACGGAAAGCAAAGCACTTTAGGACCAATGTTTATATAAACTTTTATTTTTATTTTTACCTCTACGGTCATATACTAAAATATTTTACCATAATTCTCGGAGACCCTTGTGTATATAACAATAATTGAAATTCTTATAACCGCTATTTTTATGTTTGTTACTGTAGGTCTAAGGGCTCTTTTTCCTAATTAAAAAGGGTCTGAGTAATTCCATAGGCCGAATTTTTTAAGATATTTTTATTCCCTATAGTTGGGGAAAGATTTTAAAAAGATAGACCCCGTATTAAATCTTATTAGGTACTGTCTACAAACATGTTTTTCCACGTTTATTTCCTTTGTCGTTCTTCTATATTAAGGTATTAAAAAAAGAAAAAGTAACTATAGTTTTTTTGTTTCAAACATGAAAAAGGTATTATTTCACTATCACTGTAAATTAAACACACATGTCGGTTGAATTTCTTTACTCTGTTTATACCTGAGTTTATGCAGCGATTGCATCAGGAACGACTTAAGCCACGTGTGAGTATTTAAAGGGAGAGAGTTAGTGTATGTCCACTGATAACACTGATAGACTATTATACTTATAGCGTGTTAAGTAATAATGACTGATGTCTGAAAAGAGGTCTATTTAATATCTTAAATTCCTGAACTAACTTACTCTTGAACTTAAACATTAACATATTACTTCTATGGGAGATACTGTACATCTTATTAAAAAATAAGGAATTTGCAATACTCAACTATCAATCTAGGGACTTGGTATTCCAAAAAAAAAATATACTATCCCAAACTATGCTCATATGTTTTACATAAAAACCCAAAACAATTAACAACATTGGTAAATACTGTAGAAAGTGTTGAAAATGATTTATTTAAATATAAACTACTGGAGTCCAAAGTAATTTAAAGAACTAATGGATGCAAAAAAATAAGTAAAACATATGTAATTACCACACTTTAATTAGTAATTCTAAAAAAATAAGTAAGTATGGTATTAAACATTCAATTAATCAAAGTTAAAAATATTAACAATTTCTGTCAATGAACAATTAATTGTATATCATGTACTGTAATGAGCTGCAATTCCAGCAATTCTTAGAAATAGTATTTATTCCTAAATTAAGAAAAGTACAAATTTATTCGGAACATTTTTTGGAAATTTTAACACAACCGCCACCGGTTACAAAATTATTAAAATATTGTTTATAAATGATATATTGCGTTTTTCCGTCATTTCACGAATAACTAGAAAACTAAGCAAAATCGTAACTTTGGAAATGGTAAAATTGGACTTCTCGTGTTCCAAAACATAGGTTTAGACTCATAAACTGTAATGATAAGTGACCAAATGGCGATTTTACAGAAAATAAATGCTATTTTACGGTATATCTTTATGAAACGACCGAATATGAAATGATACGATTAAAGGTCAAAGAAAAAGATTCATTCGGAACATTTTTTGAAAATTTGTAACGCAACCAGCAGTTAACAAATTATTAAAATGGCGCTTATAGATTATATCAGGCGTTTGTCCGACATTTCACGAATAACTCGAAAACTAAGCAAAATCGAAACTTTGGAAATGGTAAAATTGGATTTCTTGTGCTCAAAACATAGGTTTAGACTCATAAACTATAATGTTTTGTGAACAAGTGGCGATTGTATACAAGGAATAAATGCGATTTTACTGTATACCTTTGTTAAACAAGGTAATATGAAAAAATACGATTGGATGTCGCAGAAAGAGATTTATTTGGAAAATTTTTTGAAACTTTTAAACACAACCGCCAGTTACAAAATTATTAAAATAGTGCTTATAAATTATATCTGGCGTTTTCCGTTATTTCACGAATAACTCTAAAACTAAGCAAAATCGAAAATTTGGAAATGATAAAATTGGATTTCTTATGTTCAAAAACATAGGTTTACACTCATAAACTGTAATGTTCCGTGAACAAGTGGCGATTGTATACAAGGAGTAAATGCGATTTTACGGTATACCTTTGTTAAACAAGGTACAGTAATGAAAAAATACGATTGGATCTCGCAGAAAGAGATTTATTTGGGAAATTTTTTTAAATTTTTCAACACAACCGCCAGTTACAAAATTATTAAAGTAGTGCTTATAAATTATATCTGGCGTTTTCCGACATTTCACGAATAACTCGAAAACTAAGCAAAATCGAAACTTTGGAAATGATAAAATTGGACTTCTTGTGTTCAAAAACATGGGTTTAGACTCATAAACTGTAATGTTTTGTGAACAAGTGGCGATTGTACAAGGAATAAATGCGATTTTACGGTATATCTTTGTTAAACAAGCTAATATGAAAAAATACGATTGGATGTCGCAGGAAAAGATTTATTTGGAACATTTTTTGAAATTTTTCAACACAACCGCCAGTTACAAAATTATTAAAATAGCGCTTATAAATTATACCTTGCGTTTTTCCGTTATTTCACGAATATCTAGAAAACTAAACAAAATCAAAACTTTGGGAATGGTAAAATTGGACTTCTCGTGTTCCAAAACATGGGTTTAGACTCATAAACTGAAATAATAAGTGACCAAATGGCGATGTTACAGAAAATAAATTTTATTTTACGTTGTCAAGGAGGACGCCCCTACCGCGGAAGGCATACATTGGGACCCGCTGGTTCATCTTCAAAAAATCTTGTAAAAACCGAGTACCATGCAAAGACAAGTCTACTGTCATATTAGATAGGTCACATTATGATGTCTTAATCTGTTCGTTTAGATTAAGACTTCATAGTTCGCGAGTACCGGTACTTGCGACACAGGCAAAATATTGCATGTCAAAACAAAACGCCTCAAGCGATACACACATTCCCTATCTTTACGAATTCCAAAAAGAAACCATCAGTCACCATAAACTCGAGACTCGCTCATAACTGGACTTCGTCGGGCGGTGACAGATTAGGGATGACTTTTTTGTGGGCTGTGAGCAATAAAACTTCGTGGAAAACAATGTGCTGGTGAGGAAGGGGGTAGCAGGTGGCCGGCCAATGCAGCAGTGTATACCCTCGGTGTACATCCCCTGGCTGGGTTCCTTGCGGCTCACTAACGCGATGAGTTTTGAATAATATTTGTTAGTCCCGCGAATTTCATTTTTGCGGCAGCGGTGTGGTAGGAGGGGTTACCTCTCACCTCGTCACGCCTGTATCCAAATTCACAAAAATTTTTAGGGTCGAGAAAAATAACCAAATTAACCAACTTTGGAGCAGGTAGTGATCGGGGGCCGGCAAATTAGTCGCATTCACCAATATCCCGTCCCGTGGGTAGGTAGTTGACCCCGGGTAGCAAGTATTGTTATAGTTTTGGTGGAGATTTCGCCCTCTTCCCTCTGCCATGCCATCTGTTCATTCCCAGCTAATTTACCTGCTGTGTTTAATCAAATGTTCTTAATAAACTAGATTACCACATAAATATCACTTACATTGTAACCAATGTAATTAATTATACAAAGTAAAAAGTGTAAACTTTGAAGTCGATACATGAGTTTTGTTGATGTTTCATCTTCATACTATACATTTTCTCGCAAATTTGTCTTTTGGTACCCTGCATGCATGATACAAGAAAGATTTGAATCAATTCACAAACCAATCTGGTGATACGATATGCAGATCTTATTTATTTTGAGTTATTTGAGATGTGAATATAAACAAAATAATTACAATTTAAATATCATCATTAAAGGTCTAACTGTTTAAATACTCATATACATATACAAGTAAACGATGGAAATACATTTTAAAAACACTACTAAACGAAATATATACAATAAATTAATGATAAAAGATAACTACAATACAAAGCCTACACATACACTTAAACAGTGAGAATAACTGAAGACAATTTAAAGCAGAATGATTAAAAAAAAATATAAAAGCTATAAAATTGTATAATCTTTATCAACATGTTTCAGTTGTTCAGCCGTCGAAGTTTTCGATGTTTTTATGTTTGTAAGCTATGACATGTAACTACTTAATGTAACTACTTACAAGTTTTATAAAAATTGTGTTGATAGATAACTGAGTTATTAGGGTTTAATCATCCTCCAGAAGAATGACATGAGTAAAAATGGGAAATAAGAAAGAAATGGGGTTTTCAGGGTTTTCGTGTAACTTATCAAAAATTATCTAATTTTGATTTTCACCATCCAATTCAACTAAAAACTATAATTTACTACATTCAACCTTTGCTCTATCAACGGTTACGGAGATAATGAGAAAGCTAAATACAGTGCGTTGTATTTTGAGCCCGTAATGCTAGGAAGGATTAAAAAATATATCTCGCTTTTTAACTGGAATTTATTGATTCAACTTGGTATATAGCTTTATTTAGCTGACATCTAACGATATCTTCCCTTGGAAACCAATTTGCATTGTCCCCACGGCAGCAAATCTGCTTACTCACTTCCCATGAATCAGAAATCAGTCCTTTACTGTCAGCCGAAAAAAATAATTATCAGCTGATTTTTCGGTACCCCAACATTTCATTTCCGTAACCCAAAAAAAACTTTTTCCGTAACCAAAAAATAATTTTTGCCGTCCAAACTAAGATCCTATTTTGACAGTTCAGCCAGCTGACTTTAATTTTAAATAGATTGTTCACCTGTATTGTACTTGCTTATAGAAAAATGACTGAATTATGAAATTTTTTATTTTTTATAAGTTTGGTTACTTATTTGCATCGTGATGAAAAGTATTGTTCAAAACTCGTCACAAAAGTCCCATTTTGGGACCCGATAGTGTTTTAAATGCTCGGCTTACGCCTCGAAAGAAAACACCATCTTGCCCGAAAATGGGCTACCTTCGTGACTACTAGTGAAATATACTATTATTTATCATTGGTTTACTTAATGTTTTTCCCCCTTAACTAATAGGTGATCCTGTGAGCATTAACAAACTCAGCAATTATTTTGAAACCATGTCAATAAGTTTATTTGTAAACACAACTAATTGTATCCAATGTTCATCTCATGTTGATGGTAAGCTGAACTGTTCTAAGAATTCAGCACGTTCATGTACGAAATTGTTGCTTTTTATTTAATTTATGAAAAATATTTCTCAATATACTTAAAAAAAACTTTTCATTTGACTTCTCATACGTAAAAATTTGTCCAGCTGTTACAGAGCTGTGATTTTGAAGAAAAAACTCCAAACTATAATATTATGTTTAGGTTTGCCATATTAATTTGTAATTTGCTGGTGTTAACAATAATTATTAATAATTCAATATAGTTTTTTTTGCCAAATATCCCTATTTATATATTTTAACGGTATGATAAGCTAAGTATACTATTTTTTTGTAAACTACGAACGTTGAATTTAATGAGTAGCCAGTGTGGTTACCTAAAATAGCCCGGCAAGTAAGAATTTGTAAGTTCGACCAAGATTTTGACAAGTTTTTAATGACATAATTGAACTTGCTTATCTGAAGTAACATACTTAGGATGTTTTTATTTACTGTATTAATTTATTTTTCAAATACTTATCGCAAATTTGTGGAATTACTTCATTTTTTCATTGAGGGCTTTTTTATCGTTATTTACGATTTTTGCAATAAACTGAATGGCGATTTGTGGATTTAATTTTTGCCTCTCAACGGATGGACGATGTACACTACGGATGGAATGTCTTTTTCTTATTGGGGAAGCGTGATAAAATATAGTAAATTCCTTTGTTTCTAAAGATATAATCTTTTTTGTGCTATTTAAGGTAATAAAAACTAATACAGTGTGATCCTGATACAGTAATACAGTATGATACAGTTAATACAGTAATACAGTATTAATACAGTATGATTCAGTTTGGTAACTCTATGAATCGAAAACCATTCTACCTATCATCATGATGTAAGGATCAATGAAATAGGGAGATTCTTAAGTTTTTTGTACACCTGACGGAGAAAGATAGTTGCATAATTAGCCCCCACAGACATTTTTGTTACTCACGTCAGGTTATTAAAGAGTAACATGGCTAAGAAAACGAATACATTTTTTTGGTATTCCATAATTAAGGAAAACCCAAGCGTGGCTTTTCCTTGAATAAAACATATTTTACCCCTGATGGTGTCAAATAAAACTTTAGTATCTTCTCTTTAAGCTAATACCTCTTTAATACTTCCATCATAAAGTTAAATTATACAGTCTAAAATTTGTAGGGTTAAAAAATGCGCCATAAGTTGTAGATACTACTTATGCAACTATCTATATCCCCAGGTGACAAATAGTAAGAATATCCTCTTTTAATTGATTATTTCTTCATGATATTAATTCGAATAGTTTTGATTTAGTTTGTTTTGTTTATGCTGTATTTTGTTTTGAAAAATATGGGTATTACATTTAAACAAAGGCTTTTAGTTTATTTTGTAAGAGTGTTAATTATAAATCTAGTTTAATGTTGAATAGTTAAAATTTTCAAATTATGCTTCTGAATATCATTGCACGGTCGACAACGTTTCATATTGTGCGCTAGTCATAGAGTAATCAGGGCTTATGTTTGCGTCTTTAAGAAATTGTCAGTCGTTCTGGTAGCCTAAACACTATTAACACAAGAGAGATCACAAACATTTGGTGATAACCCAACCATAACAAGCTTTGAACCGAATTCTAGCTCTAGTACAGGTGGTTTGAATTAATTTTAGTAATCAATAGTACATATCACACTTGGTTTGCTTTTAAAGCATCGACTTTCTATCACTATAGGAAAAAACACAAACGAGTAAAAAATAGTTGTTTTAAATTAATTTTGATGCAATATAAAATAAATAATAATTCAAAAAGTTAACAAAGACCACTGAATATAGTAGAGCCCTGCTAATCCGAAATCCGGTAATCCGAAAATCCGCTTAATCCGAAACCGAAATCAGGAAATGTTAAGGAATAAATAAAAACAAGGAAAAACATTGATTAAGCGTATTTCTGAAAATGACAGTACGTTACAAAGATTGAAAATGTAATAAACAAAACAGAACAGTGTTATCGAACGAAACTTCATTGGTAGTTCGCATAGCAGGACTACGGGCGACAGTGCGACATAAGACAAGGCCTGAAGAAAGTTCAGCCTGACCGACAGGTTGTTTTTTTAATAGTGGCTGCAGAAAATCCTCAAGTAATAAGTTAGTAAAATTATTTTTTGCAGAAAAAGTTTCTGTATTAAGTCGACAACATTATTTTCTGCAGAAAGATTCTCCTTTCTGCGAACTATAACGCTATGAAACGTCATGCATTTTAAAACGAAAGCAGCGAAGTCGATAGTCGGTGCATCGATGGTGAGAAACTAAGTATTCCATAGAATAACCGAATTACACAATGTTATAACAATAGGCGTATTCTAACCCCATTCAATTGTTTGAAAACAAACAGGGCCGGCGACAGGGGAGGGCAAGGGGGCAAATGCATAGGGGCCCGGGCTCGCAGGGGGCCCGGACTGACTAAAAAAGGGGTCCAAAAAAACAAAACAAGTTAAAAAAGGTCGCCTGGTGGCCAGGTGAGGGCCCGGGGTAGAAATTGCACAGGGGCCCCAAAATCCTGTCACCGGGCCTGAAACAAAATATCGATATGCGATCATATTAACCATTTACCGAACGCGAACTTGAATGCGCCGATGCGCGAAGTGCTACTGCGCATCGTCTGCCGGCTTCTGTCGGCTCACTATCTAACCTCAACCTCGACGTCAACGTTGTTTTGTTTGTCATGGTTCTGTCCTTATGTTCGGGCTTATCAGTTTACGGTGATATTTGACATGGAAAACATTTTTATGATCGCCTGCTGTGTAAAGTGATGGCTTCATCCGGTGAGCGAGTAATTTGCTCGGTTTGTTCAGAGAAAATTATATTTAAAAAATCTCAAAACTCATTATTTGAGAAATCATCCGTCATTGCCGGTTAAATACAAATCGGCCTCATGCGAAAGCATAGGAAAATTCTTTTCACATGTCGTGCCCGCTGTTAAAAAGCTTTAAACGATCGATATTGAATCGTCCACAAGCGTAATAGCGCCAGCGTCTCAGGAACAAGGTATCGGCTGGGGTCGCGGTGGCCTGTTGTTCTACGGAGCGTAATGCTAGATCAAAGGCAGCCGCGGCGTCCGAATGGGATACTCTCTGCTCGCTGTCGTCGTCTGCTTCACCTGCACTGTCGTCTGGGCCGCGGTGTTGTCCGGTTCTCTCAAAACCATTTCTACGATTTGCTGATCGGTAAAAAATCTCGAATTCTCGTACCGTGATTGGTGTGATTCGGCGCGGCGTTTCGACGCTTAGTTTATGTAATTGCACGTTGTACTTAATAATTATCTTCATTTCAATAATAGTTTGCTTAATCCGAAATATTCGCTAATCCGAAATGGGTCCGGTCCCAATTATTTCGAATTAGCGGGGCTCCACTGCATTATTTTTTCGGTGAAATTTCACGATATTCGTTAACCTTTAACTAACTATTATTATTTAAAATTATTAAGTACTAAATTTTTGTTTTGTTTAAATCCTTATGTACTTTTTTATGTTTTAGAACAAGTCATCGTATTTCATCCATGAAACTATCACAAAAGCATAAAACTTCTTCTCATTTCATAGCAATTTTCGCGGGTTCTCAAAAAGACCAATCCTGGACCGTCTAAAAATTAAAACTGAGGAAATAACAGGGTGTTTTTTTTTTTAAAACGCAACCCATTTTTTAAGATTGAATAATAATGCACATATGAATGTGTAATGAGTATCATTTTATTAATTTTTACATTTTTTACAGCCTATTATTTAAGTTTGATCAAATTTACTTTACATTATGTGCTCATAAAATAAATAGAGAGCATAAAGTTATGCTCTCTCCAACAAATTCTCCAACACGTGTTTCAAGGTACGTCTTTAAATTTCTTGCATTAAATTTGTTATGTTTTTTGAGGTGCTGAATATCTTGTGAACTTTTTTGTAGGATAGTTACTACTTTACATGTCTGTGGCAAATTTCATTCAGATCAAACAATTTTACGAGAGTTATCGTGCTTAAAGACACACACATTAAAAACACAACCCAAAACTTGATTTTATCGGTGAAGGATTATTTCCCCCAAGATCCCCGAATTTGACCCCACTGTATTATTTTATTTGGGGATACATAAAAAGTAAGGTCTACGAATACAATTCACAGGATATTCAGCACCCCAAACAAACATAACAAATTTAATGCAAGAAATTCAAAGAGGCACCTTGCAACATGTGCTCGGGAATTTGATTGAAAGAGCATAACTTTATACAAATGCCAATGGTGGACTGTTTGAGCATATAATGTAAACTAAATGTGATCAAAATTAAATAATAGGTTTTGTACAAAATGTAAAGATCAATAAAACAATACTCATTTCATATTTATATGTGCATTATTCATTCTTAAAAATGGGTTGCGTAAAAAAACACCCTGTATTTAGAAACTTGTTTAGTACAATACTTCAGCCGTTAACTGAACTTAGGATAAGATTAGTTTCCCTCCTTAACTGGTTTATTTACTTAAACCTTTTACCTATAAAATCCATAAAAAGGTTTATTTTTTCTCACTTTAATTTTTTATAATGAAATGGGATTTACGAGTAACTAGACCATTAAATTTCTCGCGAAATTTTTCATTCGACTTTGAAAAATTCTTTAATTCTTGTATTAATTCACGTTATTTAACTCACGTTCTTCGGAAATGAGTTGTTTTACAATGCCCAAACTGACAAGAAGGCTAATTTCATAATACTATTATGAAATTATATAATACTATACGAGTATAATACTATACTCGGTAGTCCAGGTAAGTTTGCTTATCCGATAATTTTGGATAAGGGTGACATGCATGCAAATCAAGCTTCACCATTCTTAATGTAATACTCGCTGCAGTTTTTTAGATAATTTTGCAGTCAATCAATAAAAAACAATTTCAAATTGTATTATTGTGACAGTTGGTAGTCTGCTAGTGTTATGTACAACTCTTACAACATATCTGAGTTGCTGTTCAAGTTTATTGCAATGGGCCCACGCCCTGACTTTACTGAATTTTTGGGTTTGTCCGACTTTCTTTTGATATCGGGTACACTACAAATATTTTAACATGTTAAACCAATTAAATTCAACTGGAAATAGATTTGTCTCATTAATTGTTAACATGCGACTTTGCATTCGCTTAGTACCAAACGCGGTCTAATACTGTTTGACTAGTAAATAGATACGTAATGTTGACAGTTTCAAGAAATGTCACTGAAACGATCTTATTAGTGCATTTTTTAACATTTGTTTGTATTAATATATAATTTTGCGACAAATATTACTAAGAAAGAGAATTTTTGGGTTTGTCCGATTTTTTTCTATACTTACTGAAATATAAATATTTGAATATGCTAAACCGATTCCATTCAACTAGAAATATATAAAAACATATGATTTGACTCATTAATTTTTAAGGCACGACTTAACATTCTCACAACACCGGACGCGGAAGTCAGCGTTAGATAGGTACCAAAAGTCTAGAATTATGAGGAAATATCACTGAACCGTATTTATTTATTGCATTTTTGATATTAATGTTGACATTAATGTGTAACCTTGCGAGAAATATTGACTGATTGCCACTAAGCGGCTCCTTAAAAGCCCATGTTAAATTTGTGCACTTTTTGCAGCGCAAGGCGGCGCAGGTGTAAACGCAGTGTTATTTAGTCTCTAATTAAAAAAATATATATATACTTGGATAAATCATTGTAAATCTAAAGGTTTGTCGAGTGTGTATTGCTTTTCCAAAATTATTTATGCTCTCTCATTAAAAAAATACATGGCGTTAAAGTTGGTCAAATTCAACGGGGAATATATCTTCAAAATATGTTGACATAAACGATTTTAGATTTCGAATAAACATTCTACATCTCTTTACCTTTGCAGCAGTATATTAAATCTAATTTTATTCTGAAATTTTAAGACGCTAAATGACACCGCGTGGAGAGTGTTTAAGGAATATATTGGCGTAGGTAGATTTATTTTAGTTGTATTATTTGTCTGTCACTAAGGTTCTGAACAGGCTTATTGTGGACGTAGTAGTGTTGCTAATCTCCCTCAACCGTCTATTTATAAATGGATTTTTTTAAATCTGAATATTTTTAAACAGCTAGATTATATCTATTATAAGGGAGATGAACATATTTTATTACTGTCTTGAAAGATAATTAGACAAGCACTTCGTGTACCACACAAAATTAATTTCTTTCTGCTGCCGGTTGACGTAAAACTTATAATTCGAAATACTTGATTATTATGCATACACAATTTAATGTGTTCATGATCCATATACCAAAAAAAGGAGCTCTATGTAGCTTAGTGCTTAATGATTCATGACATTCCCATTCCGTTTTTATGTTTTGTGGATTTATGCCCACATACCAAAGTTAACGATCGACCCCGGAGGTGGCGACATAGATTTTTATAATCAATAATAATTAATAGTAAATTCATAAGTCGAATTAACTGCTCCTTTTCATGTCCACTCATTGATTGCTGGCCCCTCATCAGTTTATATTTTCCAAAGAATTAAAAAAGAATTCCAAATATTCTGTTTCAGTTAACGATGACGAAGACCCTGTTTCTTTTCAATAACGTCTAGAGTGAAGTCCCTGTTTGTATATACTGATGCCTAGATCTGTAATGGAGGACTGTCAATAAATTAGTAAAAATTCAACCCTCCTTGGCTGAAAGGACACAAACTGTAAATAAACCACACCCTCTCTCGTGCCTTTGGGTAATGTTCTTTATATTTCCCATGACACTTAATGTTTCGGTCGCTAGGTCCTTTATTATATGGTTAAGTCAAGTGAAAGCACACAAAAACAGATAGACAAACACAATCCACCTCAAAACATCATGTTGGTTTAGGAATAGCTATTATTTAACTAATAAATTTTATTGCATTTTTACTTAATGGTGTGTTAGCGCGGACTGTAAAAAACGTGTATTTTTTG
>JAQJVK010000001.1:5421056-5515393 GCA_035578135.1 Flexamia atlantica
ACCACAGACTTTTTGTAATATCAACGAAGATAAGTATTTTAACCTCTGGATATCTTAAAAGATTTTTTTAGAATTCAAATTAAAGTGCATTATAGATGAAAATAAATAAATGATTTATTGAATGTTGAAATTTCATAGTGTATTGAAATTGTTATTCAGTTGTGGAGTGATGTACGAAGTATCTTCAAATAACCTTGAGGTCTGTAATGATTACTTTTTATCACTATTCGAGTGGGAAAACATGTTCTGACTGGAATTACAAAAAAAGATCTCTATCGAAAGAGTCAATAATCGAGGAGTTAATATTGCCAAGTACAGGAAAATTTTAACGTCAAGGAACATTATGTCACTTTAATTCGATCGGACCAAGTCAAGTCATGGTTGCAAACAAAAAATATTTCAATAGTGTAACACATCTAAAACTCTACCTTGCTTAATCTTTTGTTTTTGCTATTGATATAAACAGATTCCATTAAGGTCTCGGCCATGAACGACCTTATATTGCTACATACCTTGTTACGAGAGAGGCTTACTGTGGGGTTGGCGGGTGAAGAAGGAATCTCCCAACGGAGAATATGAGAGGATTATTTTTTAATTTTGTAGAATAATCGTTTTATAATATCTGTACTTCGCTTAATTTATCTACTTAATTTTTAAGTTGTAAGGAAACACATTTTTTACACATTTCAAAACAGCTGATTTCCACATTTATGTTTCTGTTATTAACTGATTTGGCTGAGTACTTTCTCATACACCATCGAATAAGTTTGTTTAGTTTAATTAACATTAATATGCTATTTCAATAGCCTAAACCGTCTCATTCGTGTATTATGGAAGTAAAAAGGCCATCGTTCGAGAAACATAAATACAATGGTCGCTTGTAATTAAAGTCACACTTCTCGAATGCGTTGTCTTTATCACAAGCAAAAATTCATCATTACATTGTTTACTAAAGAAAAATAATGTTTACTTTGGAAAAGAAATGTTTATAATCATTTTTTACTTGTTACGGAATAAAATAATACAGCTGATTTCAATTTACAGTGGAGAAAACTATAGTTCAAACCACGAATGAAAGTGTTTTGCGAACTACCCCTTTCAGTTCTTTTTATGAAATATACTATTACTACTATTTACGTAACAAGCATAGAGGGCATGATAAAATATACTTGGAAATAACGTTCTATAACTCTAATGACTTACAATAATTAAAAGCTGTATAATTTACTTACCTCAAGCATTTAACATGTAGTGTGCATGTGGTGTGTAACATCAATATTTTTAATTATTTTAAGAGCCGCATAATTAAACTCTTCATTCATTAGCTAACTTGTTCATCATTCCAAATACTTTTAACATGTATTAAATAATGCTTTGAAAGCCATAAAATAAGTTGTCATTTTTATTATTTTTATGAAGCTTGCTAAAAGCTTAAACGTATGCTTTAGGAAGTAAATAATAAACAAATCGTACTGGCAATTCAACCACAAATGCGATTATAGTACATATGTCTATTTTACTGTAATTATACTCTAATTTTTTCGTAAAATTAAATTTTAAAACAAATAGGTTAACATTAACACTGTTAACATTAACTATATTACCTCTTAAGAACAACAGAAAAGTCTGTCCAGTCTATAAATTCCGCTTTCGCTATTAAGGACCAGTCGGAAGGGAAACCTCAGAAAATTTACATTCCGGAACCGCTTAAGCATCCTCGTAAACTTTCCTTGCTGCGTGATTGGGTTCGAGATATCTAACCACTCAAGAGGTTATTGAATACAAACATACCGGGTCGTGTAGTAGTAGATACAGGTATATGATACATATCTCTATATATGATAGTGTGTCACGATTGGAACATTTTTAAGAATAGAAAAGATAATAGTTATGCATCAGAAACAAGGTAGCATACTTCTTAAGAGTATAAATTAGAAATACCGGGTGATCAAAAAGTCCCGGATCTACTTCATAATTTTTTTAATATTAAATATTTACCTACGAAACTTATAACACGTCTCCTGGACAAACAAAATACTATTTTAGCACGTATTCATTACCCCTTAACTCCTCGGGGGACAGCCCACTAGGAGTCAGAAGAATATCTTAAATATAAGCATAGGTTGATATGCACATCAAATTAAACTTCTTTTTGAGTAGAATATAATGCCGCAAATCCGAGCTCAATCGGATCACCTAATCCAAAATGGCGGCCGTTTAAACTTTTCTGAACTGCTATTTTTAACTTTCTTAAAGATTCGATTGTAGACGTTCTAAGCGTCCTTCCGAGATGCGGTTTGTGGCATTAAATTATGCTTAGTTACCTCTTTAAAATAACATGCATGGAATTTATAAATAGAGACCCTTTTTATTGCTCCACGAACTCTTCATTCCACTCGCTGTATTTTTCCTTGATGGCTGTATATTCCAAAAAGCTGCTGTGATTACATTTGTTTACACCTTCCCTGTTTATTTAGTTGCTATCACGGTAACTCTTAAGGCCAGTGTTAAAATTTTAAAACTTTGAAAATAGTTTTATTACTTCAATATATTTTCTCTGTCCAAGTTATCTGCATAAAACACGTTTTTGAGTCATAAATTACTTATTTCCAGACTTTGAAGGAAATCCTCGGACCCGTTTTTGAGATAATTGTGTAAACAAGAAAGCGAGCAAGCAAGAAAACACGCACACACGTAAGGGTGACAACATTTTTCATATAAGAGTACAGGATACGACAAAAGCTCTTCAACAATACAATAAGGAAAGAGGTTATGTCGGATAAAAAGCCTTGTAATTATTGCATAATCGAATTATACAGTTTTACTATTAATAATGTATGAGTTGTATTCAATTTAAGTCAATTGACTTAGGGGATAAAATTTAAATTAAGGTTACTTCACAGTTTCGTTGGTTCTTAGACTAGTATATTTTGTGATAAAATAAAACACTTCAACAATTTCTCAAAATTATATACCAAGGACTATGCTAAGTATTTAGGCGCTTTTTTGTTTCACACGATATTGTGTTGAATCTGCCATTAAATACTTCAAAATTTTCCCAAAATCAGCACCTGCAAATAAATGCCCCAAAAATACATAATTTCTAACACGGCATCTAGAAATATTCTTCTAGTTACTGCAATATTAACCTTTGCCGGAAATTATGGTTACCTGGCACACTATTAAAAATTGTATAAATAAAATTAAATATGTACAAGAAATATTAATAATAATTGTTGATATTAGTAATTTTTTGCATATTTTAATTGTTATTCCCCTGCTATAAGAACTACATGTAAAATTACGGTTAGTGGGGCCAGTATAATTAGTTAGGGTGTGTCCATCTCACCGCAAATTACGAGGTATAACTCGTAATTTGAACCAAAGTAGCATTACAAATTCAACGGCTATCCTTTTACTGTGATGTGTCAGTCATGTGGTTAGTTAGCAGTAGGATATTTAACGTTAAGGGTTTGTTTAGTTTGCAAAGGATTTTGTTGATTCTATTATATTGCTATGCCGCATTTATTTGTTAATAACTCATTATGAGTTATTATCGCTCAGTTGTGAACTACACTTTATATTGAAGAGAAAGAGTTATATTGCTTTCAAAGCTTTTCCTTAGGCCGGACCTTGGTCCAGGAGGACATAGAGGTACGGCTCTCGATCTGAGCTCGTAGTCAATGCGTTAAAGATACTAATATCAAATAAAATGGAGGGAGGAAACAAGAAAGAACCACCAACACCAGCAGAGTCAGGGTCAACTTTTAACACTTCTTCTTGGGCAGAAATAAATGAACTAACACTTAGAGTCACTCAATTAGAGGAATACAACAAGAAGCAGCGAATGAAGTTAAATTCTGATGATTTTGAAACTGTATTCACTATAAGTAGGTCAGAGGATTTAGCCAAATCAAATAAAACTATCGCAATGCTGCATTCTGAGCCGGTTCAAAATGATTTTCCTTACGCTTACTTTAGGGAAATGATGACATCAGTGAGCTTGCCTGGGCTTACGTATATTGGAGATCTAGCCCATTCTCGGTTTCATACAGTTTTGTGGATATTTATTCACTGTTGTTTCTTAGTAGTCAGCTACAGCTACATCAAAGAAGAGTACGACAACTGGCAAAGTAAGCCCGTAGTTAGAACGATCTCAAACAACATAACACACGTCCATGAAATCCCGTTTCCAGCAGTGACGGTATGTTTACCACCATCTCTCCATCATAACTATAACATTGCTAATTTCTATGAAAGTCTTGAAAAATGCTGTGATAAAGAATGTTCTGTTGAAGGACCATGTGACCTCGACGAGTTGAGAAAACTCTACCTTGCTCGACTACTCTGTTATCCTTACTTATGGCTTCCATTGATCCCAACTAATGCAAATTCGTCCTTCGACGGCGAAACGTTTAAATACTACGCAAGAAAAGTCTTTCCGGGGTTCAACATAAATTTACTAGTCATAAAAGGTGCCGATGGGAACTTAAATCATTTTCCGTTACATTATGTGATTAACAACTACTTCCAATCATCATATGAAGCTGGTCTCTGCTTCACCATCAATGGTGTAAGAAATGAACTTGTTTTTAAGAATAATACCGTTGTTTCAACTGTAAAACATCCAAAACTAAGTGACCGGCTTAAACACTTAGATTATAAGTTAGAAGACATGCTAAATATACGTGGAAGTTTAGAGACCGTCCCAATGTACCTTAAGAACAAGGAATATCTGGAACTTATATTTCGAGATAGAGAAAAAATACTTGCATACAACCGAACTCACACAAATTGTGGTCGTGATCGTCCAAAGATTGCATATTTTAGCATCCACAACCCGCTTGACGTTCCTTTCATTTTCACAAGTGACTTTGATTTGGAACATAACGAGTGGAAAGAAATCTACATAATTCCAGAACTGATCACAACCGAGAAAAGCCTGGTGAGCTTGAAGCCAGTTGATAGAGGTTGCTACTTTTCCTATGAAAGGGAGTTGTCGATGTTCAGACAATACACTGAGATGAACTGTAAGACCGAGTGCGCTGCCAACTGTTCACTAGAACATTGCGGTTGTGTCCCGTATCACTTGCCACGACACAATTCTTCTGTCAAGGTTTGCCTAGTGATAAGTTGCACTGCAGACAAAGTCTGTAACTGTGGATGCTTGCCCGACTGTCATTCCTTGTCATACTCGATCACAAATATTCAAAGCCGTGAATTATCTGGAAAAGACAAATTTTTATTTGTGAAATACAAAAAAGAAGCCTTCTACATGACGATCCGGGTCAGCCTCACCACCCTGTCACAGTTTTTGGCGTACTGCCTCGGTATAGTGGGGGTGTTCAATGGCTTCACCGTCATGGTAGTTTTTGAGGTATTTTACTTTTTGACTTTCAAGCTTTGGAGCTCAGTAAAGAGATTCTTAAAATGAATCATCTTGTCTTAGAAAATGGCCACCTAAGAGTCATCCTGGATATTCCTAATATAAGAAAAGAAAATTATATAAATTCCAAAAAGCCATCTGGTTTAGTAAAAAGCTAAATCACAGGGCACGAAATGATGATTAATGAGCAACTGCTGCAAAATCCAGGAAAAATCATTGAATAAGCTATATATCACAACTTGATGTCACAGAGAACTCTTATAGACTCTTAAATAAACTCTACTCGTTATAGACAACTCTTATCACAACTTGTCTATGACGAGTCCTATTTTTCTAATAGAAAACAATTGTTGTTTCATAATGTTAAGTTAGGGCTCTAGACAAGTTCCGTTTGTAATGTCTCGTCTAAACATAGAATTTAAAAAAAATTGATAATTTTGTTTATGTTGGAATAATAAAATTTGTTCATGTGTATTTGCGAAAATTGAATTGTTCTTGTTGCTTAATATAAGATGATGACGGCGTCGGAGCCTTTATTGCATGTGTTAGCTCTTTAAACATCTTCAACCAAGCATAATCTCCCGTTGAATATTTAGTAAATTACATAAGTTTTCCGTTAACTTGTTCAGCACCATTAGTGTATTTTGTATTTCGCTGTGCATATGCGTCCTAAATGTTCAACAAAGAACTGAATAAAAGATATATTTGTCTGCTTCTGATTAATTATTTGGGCACTATTCACCTTAAGCACATTAATACAGTGTGTTTTTTAACGCTACCCATTTTTAAGATGGAATAATGCACATATGAATATAAAAAGAGTATTGTTTAGTTGATCTTTACATTTTATGTAAACTAGGAAAAAAACAGAAACTGTTACTGACCATGCATACTTGGTTTGCCCAATGACACAGTGTAAAATATATAGTTTTGTTAGTATGTTATTCGTTTTATATTGTGTTTACCATGTTTAAGTTTGATAAAATTTAGTTTACATTATGTGTTCAAACAATCCGCCATTGGCGTTTGTGTAAAGTTGTGCTCTCTTCATCAAATTCCCGAACACGTGATGCAAGGTACCTCATTGAATTTCTTGCATTAAATCTGTTAAGTTTCTTTTGAGGTGCTGAATATCCTGTGAATTGTTTTCGTAGGCCTTCCTTTTTCTGTATTCCCAAGAAAAATAATATATTGGGGTAAAATCCTGAGATCTTTGGGGGAAATAATCCTTCACTGATGAAATAAAGTTTTGGGTTGCGTTAAAAAAAAACACCTTGTATTTTGTTATCCGTATGATCACTTTGCAGTAGCAGAAGTAGCAAAGCTTAAATGTGTCATTCAAACTTAAGCAATGTAATCACGAGTTAGAACTCCGGATCTTTAAGGTTCTTTAATGTGAATAGCTCCGTAGAATAGATGAAGATTAGACGAGAGCCTTGATAATGACTAGTACTAGCTGATTTCCCTAGAAGAAGCACGAACTCTAGCTCGGACATCTTTACATTAACATATAAAAGAAAAATTAATCAACAAAAATAATCAATTAATAAGAAATGTCGCATTGTTAAGTTCTATCAAATATTAACATTTTGAATCGTTCAACTGATGTTTAATAAAACTGAAAACTCTGTTTAATATTATTTTGAAACCATTTTAATTTGTATTACAATAAAAGTAAATTATGGTATTTAATTTAAATCAACTCCCATATATTCCCTAGTTCCAATTTAGATTTTAATTTAAGCAAGTGTGTAATTATAAAGAAAGGAAATTAAATTCCATTAACATCACAGATAACGTTAAAATTATCACCTCTTAAAATAACAGAGGAATCTGCAAAGTTATGAATTCCTCTTTCGCTATTTAGGACCAGTCGGAAGGGAAACCTCAGTGATTTTACATTCCGGATCCGCTAAGCATCCTCGTAAACTTTCCTTGCCTGAGATTCATCCGACCGCCTAAGTTATATCCCGTGTCGTGTAATCGATATAGATGTATGGATACTTACCCATATATTTGTGAGTTTGAAACATATTTTACTAGGAGCAGGTTTATCAGCAAGCATTGGAAGATATAAGTATTTTTAATTATGACAAGAAACCTGCGGAAGTGCTTTTTCAATCGGAACTTTAATGACAGATTATACGCCGGACAACTGGTGTTGTCTAATAATCGAAGGTATTCAGTTTTTACCACGAAATAAATGTAAGTTGTATGACACATAAGTCACGTGTTGAGGTTAAAATGTGTTATATGTTACTAAAAATTACTATTTTAATTTTTTATTTATCCTTCAATATAAAAAATTTAGAAAAAATAATGTTAAAAAATTATTATAATGTACAAGCCCATTAAGACCATTTTCAATGTTGTAATGACAATGTCCTAAAGAATATTTTCTGGTTTGCTTGATTCTGCTTTGAATTAACATTAAATGTGTTTTTTTTTTATAAAAATATAAGGACACACACATTTATCAAGAGGGCTCCTGAGTCAAAATACTTGACTAAACTCGAAACTACTAAATTATAATTTGGAAACGGTAAATTAAATTACAAATTTTAAATTAAATTACAAATTCTATGAGTTTTGGTATTTATTCGGCATTATTATTGTACATGTATAGCGAATTGTCCGTAATCAGTTTATAACAACAAGAAAAAAAATTTCCGTTAAGATAAATTTAAATTTATGTTTATTGCTTTTTACAAAGTAAATTACTCTTTGCGAGAAAATAATATCACGTTAAGCCGTATTTGTTTGGATATTTTACGATTCATATTAATTTACGATTAATATGAAATCCTGAAAACATATATTCAACCCTTTTCTATCCGACACATGTTAAAATAATCAAAATAGTTTTAACAGAAACTGAAAACCCTTTCATAGTTTTACAATGTTAGTATGCATTAAAAATCATAAATTCACTCAGAAAATTTTATTTCATCTTAAAATAACTCCCATCTTCCGAAAATGTTCATTTCAGAGCCTGCATTAGATTACAATATAGAACCCAAATAAATGAGGGCGTGGATAAATTTCCCTCAATCGCCATTCCGCCACCGCTAAAAGCCGCTCTCTGGAACCCAGTGCTAATATATTCCGGAGACGCTTGACTACAAAAGTAAACAAACATTCTTAGCTGCACAGTTTGGTCTTGTCATAGATAGATACATATGGTCATGTTTCACGTTGAAACATACGTGTGAATGTCAATAATGATTGTAATGAAGATTTTTACAATCCTTGAATATTAGTAACCATCTCACATGATGAGCTAAAACATTTGCAATGTAAGTATAAAGTTAACTTTAACCTACGAAATTTTATCGGTACAGTATTTTAATATAGAAATCTCATACTTTAAGTTTGCGTATAACATGATCCTACGCTAAATCTGTCAACTACGCCATATATTAAGAGATACAGAAAATAAAAGGCTCATAGGTGAAGGGAAAAAATTACTAAATATTAATTATCTGGATACTGTACCTGTTCTTGGCGCGTGCTAGAAAGCATTATCTCTAGTCAATGAAATTGGTATTTTGAGTCTACATACCAAAATAATTTGAAACATTATTATAAATGTTCTTGAGTTTACTCTGTGTGTTGCGTGGTACCACATCGGTTTACGTTTAAATTGGGGGTTTTTTATATACATTATTCTGCAGAACTTTGCAGCTTTAGAATCCCACGAAACATATTTTAAGGGATTTTGAGAAATAAAAAAGGGCCAATTCATCACTAGAGTATATTAGCTATGCCAACCAAATATCAAGTAAATCAGTCCAGTAGTACAGGCGTGATGAAGTCTCAAACAGACAAATGTTCACATGTATAATATTAAAAAAGTATGTATTGGTCTAATGGCTATTAAGGAATTAATGAATCAATTTTATAGATTCACTGTCATAAGCAATTGAATGTTTTTCAGAAGAGCACGGCACTGCTCTAATTTGAAAAAAATCTTGAATGATTATGCTTATGACGGCTTCTCTATAAAAATTATATTATTTTTGGATCCCAGACGAAGAAATAACACAGACAGGTATACTAATGGATTTTTTTCTGATTTATTTCTCAGGGGGTTTTAAGTTTGTTGGGTCGTTTTGCCACATTAATTGCATTGTTAAAATCATGCATATCATCACCAGCAGTTATTTAGTTCCTAAAGGTATTATACAAACAAAATTTACATTGTTGCCTTCACATTAGGGTCGGAAAATAGTCTACCAAACCTAAACCACCCTCAAAAATAGATAAGGAATAGTGAATTGTGTTGCCAATTTGCATTACATATTCGTCTGTGGTAAGATGCATATTGCAATCTAAATTATGAAATTTTCAATAGTGCAAATTTAATGAATTAAAAAAGCTCGTAAAGATTAATATGGAAGCTATTTTTTGCTTTAAAAGTATAACTTACGCTGTATGCTGTGTAAGAACTGGCAAACTGCCTATAGATCTACCAGAGGCCTAGAAGACCATATCGAATTAATTCATTTAATTTTTACAACCAGATAAAATGGTAAGTCAATGTCAAATCCAGACCTATTTTGGTTTAATCATTAATTTATAACAAAAAGCTTAAAGCACAAAGGGTAAATTACTCAGAATTAAAGAAAATATTTTAAAGAAATATGAGATAATATTTTATTGAGTAAACATACATTAATAAATATACAGTAATAATATAAGTTATATGATGAATATACATTTATTAATCGGGTAGTTCTTCGTGAAATCCATTCAGTTTTGTTGGCTGCTAACAAACCAGAAATAAAATAAAAATAATTTATATTAGCAATAGTATTTTATATAAAAAAAAAATAGTATTTTATTGTTAGGAATATAAGAATAGTCTACCAAAAATAAAACTTAATCTAGGACTTCATGATGAATTAATAAAACAAGTTATACAAACAATATTAGTTAAATTATAGATACAAGAGATTATTATTACAAGACTATAATTACGTCATTGTTACAAGTGGCTAGTAAATATAAATTCCAAAAGAGAAAAAGAGTTGATATTTTAAAGTATAACTGTAAGAATAGATGATATTTTAGTTTCTTCTAAAGATTAGATTGTTAAATTTTGTTCAAAGACAGATATTGTTTTTGTATAAAAAAAATTATTTTTTGGTAATCTATTGAAAATACTGGGTGTCTGAAAACAAATTATCTCCAAAGAATACGTTTTTACTTTTGTTTCTCTTTATTCCCCTGCTAGATTGACTTTGATACTGTAAGTGTGAACAAGTATATTCGTTGCATAGTTGGCTCCTTGCCAATGTTGTCCTTCTGCTTAATATTTTAAAAAGTCTTTAAAAGTGAGCTTATACTGACAAGTATACGCCAGCTGGGCCTGGGATTGTGATTGTAGCCTGTGGCTGACTGTTGTTTTGTAGTCGTGTCTCTTATGAATTTCGTGGTATCCGGCGTTGACTGCATCCTCAACAAAAGCGACAACGAAAATAGTTTCACCGTTTAAAATAAAACAGTTTTTCACAATATCAAGTAGCCTAGCATGTCCGTGGATAAATAAATGTTGTAAGACTTAAGAAAATGATCTAGAATTGGAAAAACTCAATAACTGAGGTTTTGAGAATGGAATTCGGCTAAAAGTTATGTTTACGAGTGTTATAAGAAAAACCAATTGATTGTGAACTTTTAGAAGTTAAGGAATGGTCAAATAAATTCGGCCATGTCGTAGCCTGTGCCATCAGTTAAGAAGATAAACATCGGGGTGGAGGATGCACGCGGCTACCGAGACATGGCACGCCACATAGAGAGGAGAGATGTGCCACTTCAGTGGAGAGGCAGTGAGTGACGTATAGTGGGGCAGTTTGCCAGGCGCGGACGCAGGCAGCCTCTCTGGTGTGCAGATTCCCATTAAAACGTAACCAGTTTAGTAGATGAATATTGCAGTTTTGAAGAAAAATGTAGTTATGAATTGTTTTAAATATATTTTAACTACCAATTAATATACAGGGTGTCCCTAAACAACCTGGTCCCCTTTTGTGTTTTTGTTCCATGCATAGAGAAAAACAGATTTTGCAATATAACCATGGGTCTCCCATGCCTAGTTTTCCATCTGTCAGTCTGTATGTGTTTTTTACAAACAAATTCATAACTCCTAAACGGTTTGAGGAACAGCCTTGGAATTTTACACAAATGTTTATCTTATTGGGCCCTACCTACGTTTGAAAGTATACCAAAATATCGTTAACCGGTTCAAAATGGCGGCCATTTAAATTTTTTTATGGAAAATTTCACGAAAACCGTTAATTTAAACAGAAAATTGCAAGATACACACAAGTAAGTCCATTTTATGTAGTTTTCAATGATACCTTGTTTGTTGAGATTGGATCAAGATTCACTGAGAAATTAGTTTTTATTTTTGTAATGGATGGCCACTTTTCCCCATACAAACAATGTTAAAATACGGGGTGTTAAAATCAAACTTTAACGGCTTATATCCACTTAACTATTGAGTTTAGGAAAAAATGTCAAGAAATAATAAGTTCTTAAAATTAAGCGTAGAATCCAAATACGTCATAAAATACAGGGTGTTCAATAAGAAAAATCAAAGTTGTCCGCCATATTGGAAAATGGCGGCCATTCACAAGAAAATGGAATTCATAGTTTTAAATGTCTTAAAAAAGTAGGTGAAGTCCCGCATTTAAAGTTATCTCTAAATCCAATAGTTACTGAGATGCCAATGGTGGCACAGTTAAGCTGGACACGCCTTACAGTAATTTTAACATTGTTTAAATGGAGAAAAGTGGTCATCCAATGCGAAAAAAATTAATTCCTCAGTAAATATTCATCCAATCTTAACAAACAAGGTATCATTGAAAACTGCATAAAATGGACTTACTTTTGTGTATCTTGCAATTTTCTGTTTAAATTAACAGTTTTCGTGAAATTTGGCATAACAAAATTTAAATGGCCGCCATTTTGAAACGGTTAATGATATTTAGGTATACTTTCAAACGTAGATAGGACCTAAACATTTGTGCAAAATTTCAACGCTGTACCTCAAACCGTTTAGGAGTTATGAATTTGTTTGTAAAAAACACATACAGACAGATGGAAAACTAGGCATGGGAGACCCATTGTTATATCGCAAAATCTGTTTGTCTCTATGCAAGGAACAAAAACACAAAAGGGGACCAGGTTGTTTAGGGACACCCTGTATATGAATTATTTTAAAATATTCATCTTTGTAAAAGAAAAAAGATTTTTTTTACACCATTGTACCGAACCAATTTCTAAAAGACCTTTATTTTTTCTCACACAAAACATTAGGGTAGCTGACAGAGGCCACTGCAGGATCATATGTTAGCTTGACAGGTCTATTACTGGACTTGAAACTAACTTATAAAGGACTATAATAACCTTTTTACTTGTAATTTACTGAAACGTTACTACTTACGATACTGTTTCAATATCTCTAAATATAATAGCAATAGATACTGATAAAATTACCATTAATAAACATGTAATTTTACATGATGCGTATCTTAAAACAAAATGTTGCAAAACACTGTAATTAATAGGCAAAAAAGTATAAAGTAGTAGAAGAGAATTTGTTAAAACGTATATATATATTTTTTTTTTAAATATGTTTTTTCCTCTCAAAAATTTTCCATCCCTGGTTGGTTTCACATAACTCACAAAAACTTAGTATTAAAATTACCATTAACTGGTTGAAAAATTGTATAACCTACAAAAAGGTGTTTTAGGGTGCGCTCGATAGTCTATTTTTATTGTACGGATTTCACACAAGAGTGAATGTACATTTAAATCAAGAACTTTGTAAGAGTGTTCTTACAGCATTAAACTGATCAGTCAATCAGTAAGTTTCCAAATGCTTACATTAAGATTTACAGCGGTTAAAACATGTTAAAGCGCAAAAAACTATATGTAGTGAAAGTTCAAGGCTGAATATATAGATTATATTGAATGACCAAAATGAGTTGTTGAGTTGTTTATGATGTTAGAGCTAACACATGCGAATAATGCCATAATGTCAAAGAAATAAGAAAGAAAGAAAGAAATAATTTATTTCCAACCAAGCTGCTACAGACGTAAAAATATACATATACAATAAAGTTTATAACATTTCATTATATCAAATGAACAGGCGAGTAACTAACTCATAAAATAAAAAATAAAAATAAGCATAACAATTAAAAATACTCATTGCAGCATATGTAACAAATAAGTAAAAATATATAGGTAACTAAATTCTTGAAAGGAACTAAAAATAATACAATAATGCCTTGTTCTTAAAAATTCAATAAAGTAAATCAAAATCAAACTTAACAAATTAAAAATAAAAATAAAAATATTACAAAATGAAATTAGCGTCCCCCATAGGCAGAGCCTGTGTCGGGGTGACCAACACTTTATATTGGGCCAAGTATATTTATTGATCATGACACTTGGGGTCAAGTATATTTATTGATGATAAGCTACAGGAAAATTAGTTAGATCTATCACTTTTACAGAAAGAACATAAAAACAATTTTCGTATTTTTAAACTACTATATCAACATTATTAAGCTTTTCAAAAAATGTCCAGGTCTGCAATCACAATATGATACGAAATAAAACTTATCTACTAACAACATTTACAAACAACAATTATAGTCGATTACAAAAATTAAATCGTCTTCTCACACATAGAAGACTTTGACAGGACACAAAGTCGAGCAATGCAGAGACACAAAGACAAATCTTAACTAAATTCAATTAAATTGAATTAAATAAGCGGGTGGTGATATTTTGTTCATGATCAACAGCAGTTGCTCAGTAACTATGGTTGATTTGACATCTGCAATTAATTCAGCTTAGTTATAGGCCCAGGTGACTTGGATGGAGCTATAACACAATTTTCCTTACTTTGTAACTTCCAGAAAAATTATATATGTCTTGGTTGACGATGAAGACATTTCACTTAGAGTATCTCTTGACAGAGCTCCAAAGCTTGAAAGTCAAAAAGTAAAATACCTCAAAAACTACCATGACGGTGAATCCATTGAACACCCCCACTATACCGAGGCAGTACGCCAAAAACTGTGACAGGTTGGTGAGGCTGACCCGAACTGTCACATAGAATGCTTCTTTATGGTACGCCAAGTGTCCTTGATCAAATTTACGTCCATATAGTGTGCGCCTTTGAATGTTTGCGATTGAATAAGACAAGGAATGACAGTCGGGCAAGCATCCGCAGTCACAGACTTTGTCTCCAGTGCAACTTAGTACCATGCAAACCTTGACAGAGGAATTGTCGTGGCAAGTGATACGGGACACAACCGCAATGTTCTAGTGAACAGTTGGCAGCGCACTCGGTCTTCCAGTTCCTCTCAGTGTATTGTCTGAACATCGACAACTCCCTTTCATAGGAAAAGTAACAACCTCTATCAATTGGCTTCATGCTCACCAGGCTTTTCTCGGTTGTGATTAGTTCTGGAGTTATTCGTACTTCTTTCAATTCATTATTTTCCAAGTTAAAGTCATATGAGGAATAGAAAGGCCAGTCAAGCGGATTATGGATGATAAAATAAACAGACTTGTAACATTCATGACTATAATATGGGTGAGTTCGGTTATTACTAAATGAAAAGTCAATATATTCGTTGCTCCTAAGGTACATAGGGATTGTCCCTAAATCTCCATGTACATTTAGCATTTCTTCTAACTTAAAATCTAAGTAGTCAAATCCATCGTTTATTGCTGGATGTTTTTCAGTTAAAAAACTTGTATTTTCCTTAAAAACTAGATGATTTCTTACACCATTGAATGTAAAGCAAAGATTAAACCATACTGAAAGTAGTTTTTAGAAATGGGAGTAAACTTTTCAATAGTACCTGCTTCAACTATTATCTCAAAACTAGTTTGGGGGAAGACTTTTTGTAAGTAGAATGCAAATGTTTCACCATCAAAGGATGAATTAATTAGTCGGGATACGGCCAAGCCATGCATATGGGTTAATGATTAGTCTAGCAACATAAAACTTTCTCAACTCTTCGAGATCACACGATGTTCTAACAGAACACTCTCCTTTACAGCACTTCATGAGGCTGTCATTAAGACTAAGAGATGGTACAAAGCATACCGTTACTGCTGGAAACGGGATTTCTTTGACGTGTGATAGGTTATTTGAGATCGTTCTAACTAGGGGCTTACTTTGCCAGTTATTGTATTCTTCTTTTATGTAGTTGTAGCTGACTAGTAATAAAAACAGTGAATAAATATCCAAAAATAAGTGTGAAACCGGGATTGTACTTGACCTTTGATGAACCTCAGCCCAGGCAGGCTTACTGACGTTATCATTTCTCTGAAGTAAACGTTTGAAAAATCATTTTGAACCTGCATTCCAGTCAAATCATCTGACTTAGGCATTCCGTGTTTCATCTCGATAATTCGCTCTAGTTGAGTGACTCTTTGTGTTAGTTCATTTACTTCTGCCCTTGATGAAGTATTACCAGTAGACTCTGGTTTCGATGGTTCCTCCTTCTCTCTCTCCATTAGAGGTACTTAATGATTGTTTCTTATCACATGGACCCAATTAGAGCCTTGCCTTAATGTCCACCTTGACGAGAGTTCAAATTGTCAATTGATTTTAAAAACTATACAACTCAATAATTAATTGATAATAAATTCATTGCTTACATAAACAATGAACGTTAACCAAATAAAACAATAAAAATTGCTGCATAACTATACCAAATAATTAATTGCACAATTTACAAGCACAGACAACCCCTTGACATAAAGTATCCTATGTTGCTCACTGTACTGCCAACACAAAACTAGCATAACACAGTAATAACTTACTTAACCTTTTACTACTTCATAATTTGAGATGAAATAACCCACCCTAACTTCGTCATTAAAAGTTTATTAAGTTATTAAAGTTGGTTTGGCTATATGTTTCATTTTACAGCACCTGACACGATTTGGGTGTGGTAAGTCCTGTTTAAAAGCTCTTACTAATAATTAAACGCTCAATCCATTTTTCTGATGACTTATTTGGTTCTTTCAATAACATTTCTTAATGGTCCTTTAAATAACCCACTATTATCAATAATATTTCAATTTCAAGCTAAATTTTAGGCGCTGGATTACAAACCGTTCCTCATCCACCTAATGTTATTTCTGGTAAATCAAGAAAAACTTCTCTTCTATATTATTATATCAGCTGTAAAAATAATGCATGTTTTGGATTTGAAAAATTTATAAAAACTAGCAGATATGCCAGCAGCTTCGCCCGCTGGAAGGATGACTAATTTGAATTAACTCATATCATGCCATGTGCAATTTTAGGAATAGTTATCAAACGGACTGATTTCGGTTATGGGCCATTGGCGTGCAATTTCATCCTTAAAGTGCAGCTGGTAATTCCACCCTAGACTGAAAATAGAAGGTGTAATGTTTCCTCTAAAATTGTTCCCTCATGATTAGCAAATGGTATGAATTAGCTTTCTCCCATCTGCAAAAACATAGAATGAGGGATAACTCGGGATAAAAAAAGATGCTAAGGGCGGGTTTTCGACTTAACATCAATGTAGTATGACTTAATCTGAATGTAGTACGTTTGAAAATATATAATTTGTAGTACGGAAGGAAAACTTTTTGTTGTAATGGTATACTTTTGTAATTGAAATTTTCATCATCTAATTAATTTTAATTTGAAACTCCGTTTCTAGTGGATGTACATATACTCGAAATGAAATGTCCATGAAATGATGGATTTTTAGTTTGAGAAGGTACTTATTTATTTATTAGACGGATAAACCACTTTAAGAGAATACAATATTGTACTTCGGGCGGTTCGTACAACCCAAGTAGCTTAAGTGGCATTTGACAAAAATATAGTAGGTGGCTGAAATAAATTTGAACATTTTATTCTCTTAGAAGATTGGATATGGTACCTTTTCCATCCCCTGAAGATATTGTATAGGCCTCCCATTCATAGTTTTAAAAACTGAAATAGCCACCATTTTTAATTTTATAATATACTCTATTTCATCCATTTGAGAGAGAATAATTTAAAAACATTTCTTTATTCGTATCTAGTGTCCATAAAGAACATTTGTGCCAAGTTTCATGATCCAAAGTCTTGTAGTTTATAAGAAAGTAGGCCATGAAAGCTAAAAACGGCCGCCATTTTGAATTTCACAATATACCATATTCAAGCCTTTTGAGAGAAAATATTGCAAAATCCTTACTTAGTACGCATCTAGAGCCTATAACGAATATTTGTACCAAGTTTCACTGCCCTAAGCCTTGTAGTTTTTGAGAAGCTGTGATCAGTCAATCAGTCAGTCAATGTTTTTTGGCTTTTATATATATAGATCATTGATTTACTTTAAAAAAGACAGGTGTTTTATACTAATTTGTATGACAAAAAAACTGTTTTAAATGTTTTAAACTGAGATGAGGATGATTTTGGAACAAAATTAGTTATATAGCTGGATTTGGACCAACCCCAGATAGCACAGTCACATCAAGTAGATGTCTAATAGATGTACCTCATGTTAAACCACACACGTCTATTAAACGTGACCGTTATAGACGTCTAACGTCTAATAGACATACCTACAACGTTCAAATGTCACCATTATCGACCTTATATCAACATTCTACGTGGATGTAGAATAGATGTTCAATAGACGTTAATTAAACATCCATATATTGACTGACATCTATAGAACATCCAATTATCATACAAAAGGTAACGAATAACAAAATTGAAATTATAAATATATAAAAAATCCAAAAGTGTAATAAAACAATCTAAGTAAGGATATGCATTTGTACATAGTTTCTACTCACGTTACCACAATGCAAATTCTGTTGACCTAAGTTGGGACCTAAGTTGGCCCGGGACCATTACCACCATTGCCTTCGTAAGCTGAGCCTGTATCCACTACACCACCAGACCTGATAACAGGCCCGGCGACAGGATTTTCGGGCCCCTGTGCAATCTACAACCTCGGGCCCTGAGACCTGGCGACCTATTTTTACCTGTTTTGTATGCTTTTGGGCCCTTAATTTTTTAGCCGTTTCGGGCCCATTATAGCGAATTTCCTTAGAAATAAGCTATTACCGTCGTTTATACAGAATGGGCAAAAATATCCATTCTGGGTAACCTCAGCAATCATATTTATTTTTATATCAATTGATAGCTTTTTATGTCTACTTTCTGGATATCAAGTGAGTTTATCGCGGAAATGCATTTTTACCTCAAAAAATCACAATTTGTTTCAAAATTTAACATGGGCTTATATGGGGAATAGAATTTTCATTTTTTAGTTCTGTTAGCACGAAAACTCTCGTAAAAATCGTCCGATGCGGTGACAAAACTTTGTACACATATGTAAAACTAGGTTCTCTTGGATGAGTTCGTAAACCGGCTAGATCGACACATCCAAAATGGGGTAAAGGCTACCTTTACCCCCCAAAAATGGGGTTTTTGGCTTTTTCAAATTGAAAAATTAAAGTAATCAAATTGTTGTCGTCACAATTGGATTCAGTTTGAAAAAAAACAACAATTTGGTAACATGAGTTGTTGCTTTAGGTCCACTGGTCTCCAAGTCCAACGTTTTTTTGCCATCTTTTTTAGTATCAGGGCAGCAGAATGTTGTCCAACGAAACCTGCGGCGTTTTTCACGATTTTATCAAAAGTACTTTTAATAGGATTTTGTATTTGTATGAAAAAAATAACAATGTTTTTAATTAAACTTATTGATTAGTATTTTTGACAATGACTATGCAAAACAAACTATTGCATTTTATATTAATAGATGAATTTATCACTTTTTATATGTTTTTCCTAATAATTGATTAGTATTGTTTTTATTGGAAATTCGCTGAGTACGCAGGTTAGCTGCGACGGGGGTATTTGGTGTTTCCGGGCCCCCTGCGAGCCCGGGCCCCTATGCATTTGCCCCCCCTGCCCCCCCCCCTGTCGCCGGCCCTGCCTGATAATAATCATAGGGCAAAATCTCATCTTAACTACTGCTTTGGTGGTAAACATTATAGGATCCAAATGTAGTGCAGAGATAACCTTTAAGGACTGAGAACGAGTTATAAAGTGCCTCCTTGTCACTTTTTCCCCATTCACACCATAATATTATTTTTTCAGTAAACAACTATTTTAAAAAGTGTAATGACAAAAACTTTTTACCTAAAATTTACCTCGTCTAATTGTTTAAATACTATTCTATTCTACTCAACTCTATGTAAAGTAATTATAAGCTCAATGCGAGTAAGTTATTTAATAAAAGAGTAATGTGGTAAGTGTATATGAAATTTTAAAATAACGTGAAAGTGAAATACCCCCGTTGCAGCAGATATGCATACTCAGCTAATTTCTAAAGCAAAAGAACATAGTTCAATCAAGGCCACACCACACTGTAGTGTGGCCTTGGTTCAATCGAACATAGCGAGATTTGACTTGATTTTGACATTAAATCTCATCTAGATGAAGCCGCAAACCAAGTTTTATTATTTTGAGAAATAAGCGAGATATAGGCCTAGAATGTTACTTAATTCCTATAAGGTTGACATTGGGGCAACCACTGGTGGGTGTTTACCACTTTCAGTATCCAGTAACCAATGGACATAGAGCAATATGATTCAAGGTACTAAATTATTTGTTTTTTTTTTTAGCTGAATCCAATGGTGCTAGCCAAAATATTATAATTATTATTATTTTTCTATGTGAACACCACCTACGGTGAATATGTGAAATGGCAAACTCATGTTAAGTTGCCGCCAAGTTGCCATAACTATCAGGAAACAGCTAGACAAAGAACTGCAAATGTGTGATAAATTTGCTAGTGAAAAGTTGCTTTATCAGACCAACAGCAAATGAAGGCAACTTTTGCCGAAAAACAACCTGTTATGTGGCATAGTGAGGTAAACAATAACAGATTAATTTGGGATTCAAACCAATAAAAATGTTAAGTTTTTTTATTATTGTAGTCATCAGGAAAATAAAATATAATTAAGGAAATAACGTCGTTACATTTTTATTTCAAAAAAGTTTAATTGATATTCTGTTCTCAGCGATATTGTTTTTATTGACGAAAAATATACTCATTTGTACTATATACTTGGTTTATTATTTTCGGCGATGTCTATACATCGTCTATTAAATGTTATTACGTTGACGTTATATACATGTACGACAACGTCTAATTGACGCCATTTTGACATCCGCGTTAGATGTCTTTTTGACATGATATCGCAGAAGTTTAATAGATGTACGAATATTGACCTAGACGTCAATGTAATTTGCAAGCCCTTATAAAGACGTTGTATAGACGTTATGTGCTGTATGGGACCATAGCCGGATGAGGTTCCTTTTGGAACATCTCGATGGTTCGAGGTTGAAGGATGAGGTTTGTTTTGAAACTACCATTGCTGATGAAAAGCCATTTTACATTGGATGAAAATCAGTTTGGAGCGAATTATTGCAACTGGAACTGGATAAGGTTTCATTTGTAACAAAATAGGAGGAATAAGGAAGGTTTTGGAAAATAAACTAATTTTTTAAGTCATTTTTCTATTGGATAAAGAATTTTCTGGAACATAAAAATAGTAGAGGCAGATTCAAGTCAGCCAGCTGTACAAGAATACACCAATAACTAATTTTTTCGATTTTTGTGGATGAGGAACGGTTTGGAATCCAGCGCCGCATTTATTTAAAATTTCATATTAACTTTTTATTTCCGTGAATATTTTTGTTTCCTTCCATACATATCAAACCTTTACCATACTGTGTTGATGACAATTTGATATAAACAGGTTGTGCAATCTGCAAACATCTAGAATACATATTTTAAATATCTCTTTAAACACTATTCAAAACGTAATGTTTGTAACTGAGTATTTGACAGAATAACAAGCATTTATTCATAAATTGCCAACATTTAGCCACCCAGGGGACAGATGTTGGAAGTCTTGAAAACTCTTATATGTAAGCATGGTCTCTCATTTTTTTAAAATAAAAAACTGAAGTGCGATTTGTGTTGGGGAATGACCCAATTGGTTTTCTTAGCGTTCATGTCATTATATAACAAAAAGATAAATATTTTTATACTTATTCCTTTTTTTAAATTGTACATTTTTATAATTTTTACTATGATTTCTGTATTAAATAACTTTTAATTAAACTTTTATTTGTATATTGCAACACTTATGTAATTGGGCTACATGCAAACATGTCAACCCCTTATTAATGACTTTCTCTTGTAAAGGAAAATAGAAGCCAAAGGTATTTTCATAGTTGTTTGTATATTTGATTTAAGAAAATAAACACTGTCACTGTCATGTTCACTCAGCTCTCTTGTTTCTGTCCATCTTATTACCTTGTTAAAAAATTATCATTTTACAACAACTTCAAACAAATTTAATTGGATTCAAAACAGTTTGTTTGACAAGGCACTTGGTATTTATTAGTAAATTTTCATTGACTAGGTGTACAAGCTAACATTCTGTCCCGACTCCCTTGAGGTCTACCAAGATGGCCTCCAAAGATTTATGCTTTAACACGTTCCTTAATGCAGGTGCAGCAACACCATGTACCTGGCACTATGACGGTCGGTAGTCAACGTGTTAATCCAGTATATATACAAATTTGGCCAATCTTTGAAGGACCATATCTCCAGATTTATAGAAGCCACAGTGCCAAAACACTCAATTTTTTGGGAATGAATGTTTATTTTTAAAGTTTGTTGTAAGCATAACTTGTCTGTAGAATGCATGATTATCTTGATATCAATGATTAAATTACTTTCGAAGCTGCAAACTTTATAGCAAACTGTTAAATTATAAAAATCAGCTATACTCCAGTTTTTGCCATTTAAATTTTTTAGAGACTGGTCTATCTGCAGTAAAGGGGAAATACAATAAAACAATCCGACTCTTAGCAGTAAACAAACTTTTATTAAATCACAATGTTTTTTGCTTACATATAGTTTTAAAACCCTTTTCAATTACGTCAAGTTTTGTTAATTTTAATTGGCTTTTAAAAATAAAAAGTAAATGTTAATTGGTCAAAGCTTATGACTTCTTCTTTCTACTTAACAAAACAGAACACCTTACAACTTATAATACTTCAGATGTGCACTGGATCCTAAGTTCAAACTCCTTTATGAGTCATTACCATCTTACACTTTACTGTGAATATCCGTATCCTCTGTGTATACAACATGATAAAATCCTAATACGATTATTATATCATAATTGAGGTTAGCATACTGGAACTGTTATTGTGTATGTGGCTTATGGTTCATCCCATAATGCATAATAAACCTTGGGATCGAATATTCAGTTTTGTGTATTCAGTGTCTAATAATCTATATAGTGACCAATGTTTTTCTTAGTTTTTGTATCACATAAATAAATACTGTACAATATAATAAAATCTTTGAAACAAAAACAATGAAAATTCCAATAGGTTATACTCGTAAGGATAACATATTTAAGTTTGAAAATAAATTAAAATACAAAATCAAATTTTTAAATTAAATTTTATCACAGATAAATAATTTACTTAGCCTAAATAATACTCCAAACTGAAATAAGTAGCCAAAATAGGACTAGATTAGATTTATACACTGATGACTGTAATCTTTGTGGTACACATCCTACATTAAGGTTCACATAATTAATACGAGTTAACCGGGTCTAACCAAAATAATTAAAAACAATAACAAGACTTTTTTTATATCTTACAAAGACTAGATCAAGGGTTTAGAGATGAGATAAACTAATCTTGCTTTGCTATTCAATTAGAAAAAAATGTCAAGGCTGATTACTTATGCATTAAAGAAAACATGACTGCTACTAAAGGATGAACAAATTATACAAAGATGAGAAAAAATAAAATGTATATAATAATAATATCACTTCTAATTACTGATATTGATACCTCATTAATTAATCATTGATTTCAGTGACATAAACGAGCCAATAACTTAAGTCTTTTACAAGTCATGAGCTTATGTATACATTTTTACTTTAGTTAATCATTTATGATTTGATTTTTACACAAGAAACCAATTGTTATTTGGGAAAAATATGACTTAACTGGAAAGATAAGTATGTCTAATAAATGGTTTTGGTAATCTATTCAACCCTTATAATACTCACAAAATGTACAAAACTCACATCAATTGAAGGTGATAAAACAAAAACACATTACAAATGTTTTCATAGAAACATACTGTAACCATTGTGGTGTTGATTATCCAACATGTCGGCATTGAAATTGGTTCTTTTTGAATCTCCAATAACAAAGTATAAAAATTGGTGGTTAAATATTCTGTATGAATAAACAACTCAAATCAAACCATAGACTATTTAAAAAAACTATGAACATGCACTGTTAATAAACCAAATCTTTTGAAAACCCCACAGTTAAAAGCATACTTTCATTCAGAACATAAGAATAAATAATGTAATAAATGTTACCAATCAACTAAGTTGCTAACTTTAAAAAAATCTTGGATTGATAAATATCATTCTTGAGGCTGGTTTATTTTACAGTTATATTTTCTTGTGTTTTTATTACAAAAATACATAACTTTCCAATTCATTATTAACTTTTACATACATTTTTAATATTTAATAACCTTATTTTCTTCAGAATACAATGAGCTGAGAGGCAATTAAAGATTTTGTTTCAATTCAAATTCTCTAATGACAAATTTTAACTTTTCAACAGCAGCTTTCATGTCTTCTTCAGTTATATTGCAGCAAAGAACAATCCTCACCCCAGAGGAATATGGTGAACCCATTTTGATGACGCAAGTAGCTTCAGTTCCAAAATACTTTTCTTCATTTTCTGTAACCTTTAAAAAAGTAAATAAAACAGTTAAATAAAAAAATTGAAAAAGAAAAAATACTTTTTAAGTTATTACAGGCCACAGCTTTACTGCTTTCAGTGCTATTACGATCGTGAGCTGGTGAGTGAGTGTGCTGTTAGCAAAATTATTGTTTATTATTTGTTTGGGTAGTTAATCAAATATATCATCATATAGTAAAGTAAACACAAATTTACTTGTAAGAGACCCTGGGAAATGTAAACTAAGTTTTGACAGCACAGCAAACATGATGTAAGGAAAAAAGAAAGGTGTGTGCTGGGTCAGCTGATGTGACGTAGTTGGGCTCATGCAACTAGCGCTTACGACAACTACAATACAAACCAGTTAATACAACTCAATCCAAATATCTTGTATACAGTCTTAGTTCTACAGTCAAACCGCTAGGTCCGCTTGCTTCTCAAGCCCAACTACGTCATACCAGCTGACTGTGCACACACCTTTCTTTTTTCTTTACACCATGTACAGCAAAAACATTTCATTCAGTCATTTCAGCTGAGGTTTAGCAGAAAAATTTCAAAATTTTATAAGTTTACAGCTTTGGCCGCCTGCTGTATTTTGTGCACTCTACACTAGCTTTTAATTTTTAAATTTGTTTGATTACATCCTTCTACATTATTAAAATTGTCAACTTATTTCATTTTAAAATCCAAGCATTTTTACATAAAATTCCCGTAAAATATTTTATGTAAACTTTCTACTTTTTAAATGATAGAATAACTTTTGGACTTTGCTGATATGTCATAAGACTTAGCTAGGCTGACATTTTCTACTTTATCTGAATAAAATTAATGAATTTAATTGAATTGTACTTAAAGAGTCCAGGAAGTGTAACAGTAATGGATCTGACAGGATATGGATAGGCCTATGGGATGGTGAAATGAATTTTGCTTTGTGCAAATTTTTAAAAACTGGATTCTTGGTTTTTTAATTTCCCCTGAAAATACAGATAGGCAAACCAACAGACTCCCACATTTACTTGTTACTTAGCTCATTCGTCGGGTTCAAAGGCATTGCTGTTCCAAACCTCTAAAATAAATCAGACAATTTGAGCAGCCGATCTTTTTCTGCTCAATAATTCTTCTGCTTCCACAGCTAAAAATATTACATTACTTGTTTTTAAACTCTTCTGGAAGGTATCAGCAATTTTCTTTAAGTAGAAAGTGAAAGAAACTGAATAATTAAAGTCCATAATCTATTCTTTAATGTTAGTCTAGTGAAAATAAAGCTAACTCACCTCGCGCAGCCTTTGGCAAAAGTCAGCTGCCGTCAGGTGGGGCGAGTTGAAGCCGAGGAACAACATATTGGAGTGCACCTGGTCCAAGTCAACGGAGATCAGCTGAGTCCCAGTGTCTTTGATTGCTACACCAAACATGCCAGGGTTAAGATATGAACGACTCCTTTATCTACCACTACTAAAAATGCTTGCTAATCTAGACGCCAGATATTGTAAAGTATCTGAATAGCTTGTTTTTAATTGAAATGTAGCAAATGCACCACAGAAAATAACAGCAAATTTCTTTTCCAACCCAAAGTTTTTAAGGTACAGGGATAAAATTATTTTTTATGGATAAAATTATACAATCATTTATGCACAAACATAAAGGATTTTTAACCTGGCTTCCTTTTCATTTAATCATTTAATTACTCTACACCATGGAGTAATTACTCTCTAATTTAATTTAATTACTCTCTCCAAATACTCTAAATACCATGAATTTATTTGGGCAAGGGGTCCTGCTATAGTAAAATCAAAATATTTCACACAAATATTCATTGGACAAGAACCCCAATTTATATCAAATTAAATTTATATGACTCCAAGGTCTGGTAAACAGAAACTGTGCGAGAGTGTAATTCTAAACCAAATACAGATTTAAAGTAACCTTAATTTACCTAGGGCGATGGCCTTGGTTCTGGCATGGTCCTCCGCCAGCCGGTCCACCATGTGTTGGAGAGCGTAGAGCCCCGCCGCAGCAATCACCCCTGCCTGCCGCCAGCCCCCGCCCAGCACCTTCCTCATCCGCCGGGCCCTGCCACACACCAGCGTGGGAATGTAGGATTATCGTAGCAGGATAGTCTAGTTTGTTTCCCCTTAAAATCCAAGCCTATAGTAGAATTAATACAACTTTGAAGCATGAGAGGAGGGGAAATATCACTTATCTTTCGCCAGCTACAGACTTGTCGCTCATGTAAACAAACGAGTATAGTTTGTAAGGTCCCGCCAAATGTGTCAATGGTTGGAACATTTTGGTTTTTTTGACATGACGTCGTTTTACATTGGATGAATCAATCGGTTTGTTGTGGTTATTGTGTTCTAAAAGTTTATTGATTGTCCGCAAGGTAGTGACACTGCTACTTATGAATTTTTAGAGATTTCGGAATACTCCATGTGCTTCTGCCTGCCTTCTTGGGGTTGGCCTGTCGATGGCGAATGATAAGTATACAAATTACCCTCCCTCTCCCGCTTCATATTGTATAAAATCTAGTACAATTCGAGACTTTTTAAAGATTTTTCAGAGCTTTTTCAAGATTTTCTCACATTAGTAGAATATAATTCTGACAATTTTAGGTAAAAGTTACAATCCTCAAAACTTTATCATTTGAAAAATATGGGAAATATTGTTTTTTTTAAGTAATCAACCAACAATATTTCTCAATCTCACATCTTGAAAAATGTTCTTTTCCATTTGAGGTGAGATATATTATCTATTTTTACATGATCAAATATCCTGATCCTGATTAAATAACAATTAAAATCATTGCTAGGCCAATCATGTTTTTTTTTGTTTTTTTTTATGAATTAAGACATAACACCTTTTTAAGTTCGACATTGATCCACTAAGAGGTTGCTATTGTTATGCATGGATTAAGAAACTCCTTACAGATCTATGAACAACGTTTTGTTGCTATGAAATTAAAACGTTAGTTGGGTTTGCTGGTGCTTATCAAATGCCAATTTCACACATTTTTACCACCAGCAAAAGTTTTCAACTTGGCTCTAAATAAATTTGGTTTTATATGTAAAGATGAAATAAAATTAATTTGAAGAAAGTATCGACAGAAAACTAAATATTTAGTAAATTTCCTGACTCAATAATTCAAAAACTCATTCTAGACTTTTCAAAATCATTATGAAATTTAAGCCTAAATCTGGCCTTCCAGAAATTCTTAAGGCTACAAGACACCGTCCCATATGTTCTGGGTTGAAAAGAGGACACTTACATCCACAAATAGCATGACACCCTCCTCAAATCAAGTGCTGATGTTCTGGCTCCTGCTATTTTATTCCTGTTCAACCATTCTTTAGCCTCGGGTGTTTTTCCTGATGCCTTGAAAAGTGCTTTCATCATACCCATCCATAAATCAGGCCCCACACTTGACGTCTGTAATTACAGACCCATAGCTATCTTGACTACACTCTCCAAGATCTTCAAAAAGCTTATCCTCAAGCGACTTAACTTCGCTGTCAAGCCTTACCTCTCTGAGTTGCAACATGGATTCTCCTCTGGACGCTCAATTACTACCAACCTACTGGTCTTGCAAGCTGACATTCTAGATGCTTTTCAAGATCGTTTGCAAGTCGACACCATTTATCTGGACTTCGCCAAGGCGTTTGACAGAGTCAACCATCCACTCCTCCTTGCTAAGCTTCAAGCTGCCGGTGTGTCTGGGAGCATGCTCTCTTGGTTCCAGTCCTACCTTGCCAACCGACCTGTTCAGGTCGAGTTTTTTGGAACAGGGCTCCCATCTCGGCCCACCACTTTTCAATATCTTTATAAATGACCTGGTGTCCCATGTTGGAAACCCATGCCTTCTGTTTGCTGACGACCTGAAGATATACCGAACCATAAGAAGCCAAGAAGACTGCTTACTCCTCCAACATAGTCTTGATGCCGTCCAGAATTGGTGTGACTCAAACTGCATGGCCCTTAACCTGTGGTCATATCTTTCAGCAAGAAGAAGTCTCAGTTCCTCTTCAACTATAGTCTGGCTCGATCTAATAATGAAGTTAAAGATTTGGGTGTGACCATGACTTCCTCCCTGACATGGGAACGTCACATTACCTCTTGCAGTAGAAAAGCCCTTCAAGCCTTGGGTTTCATCCTTCGCAGCTCCAAATGTTTCCAAGACATTACTTTGCTTAAAACCCTGTTCATAGCATTTGTACTTCCTCACCTGGAGTTTGGCTGCTGTGTCTGGTCGCCTCACCAGGACTTCCTCAAGTCCGTGCTTCAAGCTGTATCAAATCGCTTTTTGAGAGTAGTAGGTGTGAGGTTGGGCTTCAACTACAGGGAGGTCCTTCTCCAAGACATTTCCACGTTCCTCCACATCCTCCCTTGGAATCCAGATGAGAGATCCAGGACGTCATGCTCATATACAAACTAGTTACTGGGTTCATCGACTGCCCTGGACTTCTCGAACTACTAAACTTTCGAGCCAGCAGATCATCTAGATCCAGGGACCTCTTCGCTCGAGAACATCTCGGTACAAACTACCATCTCTACAGCCCATTGCCTAGAGCTCAACGCCTCGTCAATGCTCTACCTGATGGCATTGACCTTTTCAGCATGTCGCAGGCTTCCTTCAAGAAGAGTGTGGTGAATGCAAAGTGGTGAAGTGCTTGCTCCTGGTTCTAGTGATGTGCCTGTACCCCTGTGCGATGTTTGCATGCTCTGCATGTGCCTGCTTTGTTTGTAGAATTCATCATTGTATTTCAGGTTAACCCATAACTGCCTGGGTTTGCTTGATTGCTTGTCTTTGATATGATTATTGCACTAGTCCTTTACTTTGTTAATGCTTGTTAGTCATTTTCATTTATGCAATTTTGTTCCTCTCTATTGTAAGAATTGTTATCTCTTAGCCTTGTAGTTAATGAATCTTAGAGTTATGTTTGTTCACGTTTTACCCACACTGCCTTTGCTTGCTTGTTTGCTTGGTTCTGGTTTGTTGTTGCATCTGCATGGTAGTCCTATTCCCTGTTATTCAATTTAAGAATGATTTTAACAACTATTTATTTGTAAATTGTAAAATATCAAGTGCATCTTGGAATTTTGTCCTGCATTATATTTATGCATGTTTTCACTTACTGTATTCATTTATGTACTTATTTATTTCATTTTTTATGTTGAAAATGAAACAAATAAATAAATAAAAATATAATGATAAGAAGAAAACAAAACCACCAACTTGTGTACGAAGTGTTTGTCTCCAATCAGCAAGGAGCCAATGGGAGCTCCGAGCCCCTTGCTGAGGCAGGCGGAGACAGATGCGAATGGTCGGACCAGCTCCGCGACACTGAGGCCGCTACACAGCGCCGCGTTGAACACTCTCGCGCCGTCCAGGTGCAGCGGAATACTGCGGTCTGCGGCGATCCCAGCCAGCTGTAACAGCAAGACAGTGCTGCACTGTGGGGGACACTGTGGGACACCACCTGGTCTGGCCGCTACACAGCGCCGCGTTGAACACTTTCACGCCACAATAATCTTTTTATTCATTTTTAGCAGCCTTGGTTTCCAATAACATTATGGTTGGTATAAAAAATCAAATATTTGTTTGGCAGTTTAATTTCAATTGTGGCAGTTTGTTAGCATCACAGTCGAGTTTTTACTCAACAGCCAAAAATCTCAGTTTCCTTATCTTCATTAATAGTGTTGTAAATAAAAGCTTATCCATAGCTTCCAGTGTCTTTTCTATTCTTATCTATTTAAAAATTACTCATCACATAATGATATCTACTAATATATACTACTTTGTATATCTAATCCTTAATAGGTTGAAATATTTATCAAACCATTCTCTTCCTAAGTTTAATTCTGAGAACCGAACCAGTGAGAGAGGAGAAAGAAGGTAATCAGTCTAGAAGGCTTAATAATAAAAAAGATTTTTAGTTTGGGTGCTGCATGGCATTAAAAACTACCCTCGGCCACATGTCAAACTTTTTTGAACATTTGGAAATATAGGCAAAATTCATCACAGCCTATTACCAACATAAAAAACACAGCCAAACAAACATAAAACTTTGATCACCACGATAAACAATAGGTAACTGTACTTTTTCCTTGTACCGCTAAACATTTTTTATTTATTTCAAAATGTTTTACAATTAGAACTTGATTAAAATTTTTTGTGTTTTTTACATTATTAAAATGTATTTACTGGTGCTTTGGGGTTCCGATTAATTGAATTGTAGTGAATGATACATACCTTCTCAAGCCATGGCAGAGGCAGGGCCTTCCCATTGAAGGTGTTTTCCGCACAGATGAGAGCAGTTTGTGATGTGAGAATGCTACTACCATCCTTTATTTTGTCAACCATTTCATCCAAATCCCACGTTCCGTCTGGAAGGTTGGTAACCGCCGTCATCTGCACTCCAGCCAACTGTGACCAAAATAAAATGTCAAAATTCAAACATTTTAATCAGGAAAGGGGAATTAAGTCTGCTTGTACAATACAAATTTTAATTTTTTTCAAACAGAATTTTTTGAAATATGTTGATGGCCTATTTTTACCTCATATTTGCCGTATTTCCCCCACATGAGCCTCAGGCCTGTGTGTGGAAATTATCAAGCAAAGTAAGGAGGGAGCCAATGCAGTGCAAAGTTAACAGTATTGTTACAAGTATGTGACGACATGGTGTCTCAAACCCACGATATTGCCACCATGGTTCAGAAGCCCAGCGCTCTGTTGAACGCATCACCAACTTTCTAAAATGTAATTGTAAACATTTCACAAATCACAGACATGTTCATTTTATTCATATAAGCCATGTCATGTTACTAAAAATCCAAACCTATCAGCACACCTAAACCTATTTTTTTATAGATTGGTATGTCATATATTAAGAGTGTCTCACAGTGATCCAGACAAACTTAAGGAAATGGTCCAAACTTCAACATGGGGCCTGAACTAGTTTCAGTTTTAGTGTTTACTTGGACATTTTAAACTCTGGAATGAAAAACTTTTATGACATAAAATAAATGAACCTCAACTAAGTGAAATATCTAATTTAAAATAATTTTTATTACTTTTTGGTATAGATATACAGAGTGTGGATGAGAAAATTGGTTTTAAATCAGATTCTTTCATACAACTAAGATCCAATTTTTATTTCTGACAGATCTTTAACGACAAGAACATCTTTAGCCATTCAACATTTAGCTTTCAACGTTTACTAAAAGTTGTCGAATTAAATGGAGAACAAGAAAATATCAATTTGTCTATACTTTACTGGCTTTAAACCAAAATTTTCTTTTTATGACAGAAAAACTAAATGCTCATTTACCTATGTTGACCTAATGAGAAATAAATATAGTTAATTGTCATAGAGCACCTCAACAGAGAAGAATCAATCAGAGGTATCTTCTAATGTTGCGCTCAATGTGTGTCGAGCGCTGCCCAGCGTGTGTCGAGGACTCAGTTTACTATTAATTCCACAAGAGAGCAGCACCGTCGCTGCCCTCTCCTAATTTAACTTAACTGTATCTAGTAATTGGATGTAATTAGTAACAAGTAACTCAACTGTAACTATAACTGGATTTAGCTGTAAATAATACTAGTGCGCAACAGAACGCCTATTTAAAAGCGACCTCTTGATTCTTCTCTGTGGCATCTCAAAAATAAAGATTCTTAAGACGCGATTCATTTTACAAAATAAAGAATACCGAGTTACATAACAAGAAACATACAGTGCCAATTTGAGCTAACTTTGAGATTTAAAGGTAAACTAAATGAAAATTCGAGTTACAGAAATTAAAAATAATGACACTGTACCCATGGCTCATTGGCACATGCCATCCATAGGCTGGGGTTTCGAGTTAAAAAAGTCCAAACTACAAGCTATAATGGAATTAGGTTCGTTGAGGTAAACTCCAAGTTATAAATAAAAAGACATACCCCTAACAAAATTATAGGTAAAAGTCACTTCACTTTCTGTTCAAATGAAAATTTAATTATTGCTTGTCTACTGAACTCTGAGTTGTAGAGATAATTTTTGCATTGCTTCAACTTGCGAGGAATTATTTTCAGTATTGCATGGTTTTTATTTGAACTAAGAGTGAGTATTTCCTTGGGGATCGAAAATAATTTGGATCGTCAAAGATTTTGAGTTATCGAGAGTCAACTGTACATTTCTACATTAAGGACTTACAAGTTGCAGGGTACATAACCTATGAGCTCACTTGGGCCGCGCCAGACTGTTCGTATTGCAACATGTGACTCTTGTCCCCGACGATAATTTCACAGCCTCTGCGGTCACAGTGAACCATCGCTGTTAAGTTAAAAAAATTTTAGATATAGATTGAATGGGTAAAACTAAATATGATTAATAATGTATCTCTAATGTGATTATACCACAGCCAAAGTTCACTCTCCTATTTAAAGTCAGACTGTGTAGATTTAGGAAACCCTTTCAAGGCCTCAAAATGTGTTTGTACGTAGTCAATTTCATCCAATTTTGGAGGACTAAAATAAAACATGTAAAAACTCTTGAAATTTGAAATAAAGTCACCTCATATTTCAATATCATATTTGGGAGTAATGAATTGAATTTTGGATTATCAATGCTCAGTACCGCTAAATATGTTTTATGTTAGGGAGGGTACTCATCATCGAGCTTTTACAATTCTAAGCAGTGCTGGCCTCGCGCCTGGGAGGACCTTGGACTCTTCTGATAGGAGTGTTACATTCTTTAAAATAGGTGATAACAAATAATAAAATTACAGTAAACAGCATAGAGATATTCATTAAACCATGAGAATTATTACACAAGTAATATTAAAACTACAATTTAAAAAGGCTGCAAAAAAGTAAGCCAAATACGATCTTCACCTGTTAGGTTATGTGATAAAGGTATATGGTTTGCGCGAGGCCTATAGATAGGCAATAGGCCTATTCATAGTAAATACAGTAATCACTAAGTACCGAGGGGAAGTAGCAGTGAATTAATGTTCCTTTAGTTTCATCCGTTCTATGCGGAAAGGTTATTGCCGGTGGATTACAAAATGTTTCACAGTAGCACCAAACTACAATTGGCATCACACGACACAATCACCAAACTGTAAGGTGAGGAGACCAGATGAAAACTCTCAACCTGTGACCGTGAATTTCCCGGTCTCTTGACCATTTATTTTGTCCTCAGAGAACAAGCTAATGAGCTAAGTGTGCTGCAGCTGCAACAGTTTTAACAATAGGCTAGCCATTTTCATTTTCAGTACATTAATAAATTCAATTATTTCCAAAAAAGTATTACATGTTACTAATGACTGTGAAGTAGTAAAAAAATTTTAAAAAAATATGTTAAAAAACTACAGGCTTGGTAGCTGAACTTACTTGCTATTAAGTTCCCCATTGTGCCACTTGTAACAAAGATGCTTGCTTCCTTCCCAAATAAATCTGCAGCAAACTTTTCAAGAGCTGAAAAAGTAGACTAAGGTAAATTGATTTTTATGTAGCCTAACTAAAATACATTTAGGTTAGTAATAAAATTATAAAGCAAGAAGGCCTGTTTGACTGCTGCGTCAGACAAGGAACAATACCATAATAGAATAGTTTTTAGTGTCTATAGGTGTCTATAAGGTGAATTCAAAACAACAAACTGACGCCGAAGGTTTATGTCTTACCTTGTCCCTTGAGGTAATAAATGAAAATGAAAAGTTTATTCCTCATAATTAAAATATGTAATGTAAGTAGGTATATACAACTTCTTGATATAAAAGTGTTCTGACAAACATGATGCACAAACTATTCCCGTTGGGTTAACACTGGGAAATAAGTAGTCAGTAACAACGCTACAAGATCGCGCCACAATCATCCTTCACTCATCTGTCTTTCATACTTGGCTTAAATACCTACCTGGGTAGGTCGGGTAGGTCACCGTTTCAAGTAATGTATCTAATGTATGCAGGTTTGTTGATACAAAAAATGAAAAAGCAGGGTATTTTAGGCCATTATCTGAAAGATTTCAATTAGTTTGAAGCCACATTCCAAGTTTTATAAAATATGTTGAGAAAAAAGCCAAATTTAAATCTTATTTCTTTCCCATAAGATTATTAACATCACAATTTTGGGTTATTAATAGCGCTACCCAGCGTGTGTCGAGGACTCAGTTTACTATTAATTCCGCGAGAGAGCAGCACTGTCGCTGCCCTCTCCTAATTTAAAAATGAGGCGTATGTTAATAACGCTGGGTAGGTTATTAACATCACTTAAAACAAAAAGTAATGTTGGTCCTAGGTTTGAGTCTTACAATTCTAGATGGCTGCTAGATGGTAGTAACAGTTTTTTTCTATAGGAGAAATAAGCAAAGCATCGATTCCCAGCCATTGGCATAAAAACTGCAAAAAAAAATACAATAATGCAAATTACCATTAACAGTAGGGTCTTCTCCATAAACGTCATCCCCAACTTCTGCCTCAAACATCGCACGACGCATCCCTTCTGTAGGTTTTGAAATTGTGTCACTTCTAAAATCCACTACTCTCACCTGAACCAAAACATCAATTTTAATTTGAAACATATCATTGAAAACTAATATTTACACATTGATAATTAATTTATAGAATAAAGTAGACATAAATAAATAATGAAAGAAATAATGTCAACATACAAACCAGTAGGGATTACCTACACGGAATTTAGTTTACATAAGTATGGAAAACGTATGCAAGCAGTGTTAACAGTATAAAAAAAATATTTATTTGGGTCCTTTTTACATATAAAACTTCCTAACCAATTGATAACAAATTTCCTACAAGGTCAATTTTGGTATCACTCACGTTTGGTTTCATTGTCAAGGTAGGCCTAATGTTTTTTTGTTCATTGCTAAAATTTCAGAATTATCTGAAAACCTCCACCAAAAAAACCATTTTTATTCAAATGGTGTTATTGAAATAAGTAACTGTTTATTAAAATTCTCGCTAGTGGTGCACAGCGGTTTGGCCGTTGGGACGTACTATGTTTTTTTAACAAGAGGCTACAAGGATGTTGTGCACACATTGAGTATGAGGAAGGCCAGTCTACATTAAAATTTGATCGCTGGGTGATAATCAAATTCTTGATACTCCAATAAATAAGTACCTTCTAGGCCCATTTATCTAAAATAGGATAGCCTATACACTTAAGTAATACAAAATAAGCTCATATAGGTAGCCTTTAAATGGCCTATTTCACTTATTATAGAAGAGTTTTTTCGCGGCTAAAACTTGTATAGCTGTAGGGAGAGGATTAATTTGTCTGCTATTGTGAGGAAAAGGAGCTCGAATACAAAACTCGTACAAATGCATGGACCTGAACACCGTCATTGGAAATGACTAATAATGAGTGATAGTTTATACTTAAATTATAATTAATAATTTATGTTGGAGCACTAATTATAATGACATCACGAAACAACAAAATAGACCTGTCTACAACATTTCCTTCAACAGTAAAAACATAAGATTCGTTAGGACTAATAGTTAACCTAACCCATTTGGCAGAATTTTTTATAAATAATGTGTGGATAGGCCTAGTTGAAGAGGTAATAATATTAATATTCACTTACTTTTTCCATCGCGAATTGAGAGTTATTCAACTGGTTATTCTTTGATGCCAACCGAGCTGTGCTATGAATTCGTTCAAGGCCAAAGCTTCCCATACCTTCAAGAAATAATTCGCAATTAAACTTACAACTAAAGTTCTTAAGCCTTCCTAGAATGGACATTAGATTTCAAAACAATCATTGGCCTAGAGTAAGGAACATGAAATTTTTAAAGGCACTAGGCCTACTCAAAATAAACAATAACACATTTTTGTTGAAATTACGAATGAATGAGGTTATGTTTATACAGTAGTCAGCTGACTTTCTTCTGCTCAAAATATACTCGGAGTCAACAGGTGTTTGAACCAAGGAGGTTAGATACTCATATACTGGAGGTTATTCCATCCATGGTGGAAGGAATATCAATATACTATTGAATAAGGTGTGATACTCAGCTGAACGAGTTTTGAACCGTTCTGCGCATGTCGATCAGCTGTTGCGTCGTGACGTCATATGGGGGCTAACGGCGATGTCAAAAACATGGCGAGATATTGGACAAACGCGACGTGCGCTGCTTCGAAATGAAATTGTGACCTAATTAAAACCTCCATCTCGTTTACCGAGTTCATTTTTCAAATTAAATAAAATTCTCTATCGATTAGTGTTATTTGTTTTTAGTAATAGTCTTTTTTATTCATCATTATAGACGACCAAAGGTAGAAGAGTTATCCTTAGGTATGAAAATGCCACCACTCGATTTACGTTTTTTTGAAAAATAGGAAGCTTTTCCTTAAAAAGAAACTATTTATTCTTGTTTCTTAAGAGTTGCTCGTAATATCAATGCAAAAATTTACCATTTTTATTGAAAAATACATCAAACGCAATTTTAAAAACAATTTGTTTTGAATGCAGTTAAATACTAGTTTACTAAAATTAGGCTAATAGTAAATTAAAAGTCTGGCGATATGAATATTTGTTTGTATCTTATGTTACACTTGGACTCTCAATACATTTTTCGCTTGTTTTTAAGATGTTTGTGAGTGAAGGAAACAATTATTATAGGACAATTTTCGAAAAATTGGCCTATAGCAAGTCGCGCATACTTCATTACATTTGCGTCCATTATAATCTAACTAAACAATAAAAGTAAAGGATTGTCTCGCCCATTATGCTCAAACTTTTAATACTACATTAGCAAATATTTAAATAATTAATATCTCCAAATAATTAAACTCACTAGAGCTAAGCAATGACAAATTAAAGAACCTAGTTCCTTTAACAAATGAGTTTTAAACCAACTTTTGTATAGGGTGCTAGAAAACAAACATTTCCCTTTTTGCAGGACAACCTTTTTTGCCAAAAATATTTCAACATAACCTTTTCTAAATAAGTTATTACTAGAAGAAAGCACTTGAATTTTTGCTTAGGCCTATAAATGAATAAGCCTATTCAAAGTCAATAGGCCTTAGTTTAAGTAAATTTCTAAATTCACTATGAATTAAAATGTAAAATAGTAGTATTGAAATATTACCAAAATACCTGTTTGGATTTACAATAAAATACAGGTTCAATTTTAAAACATCAACTCATTTTATTTGTTGTGATAGGCCCTATCATTAAAACAAATGTGATTTCTCTGATTGAACATATCAGTGTCTCCAAATTGTAAGGTAGCACATTTAGCTTAGAAGTTCGCTTAGAAGTAACTAGATAACAAATGCATCCGTTTGTTGTCCAAATTTTCTCAAGAGAAGCTTTTTAAATTATATCCAAAATTCAAATTTTATAAGGTTATTTTTAATTATTTTTTTTTTACTTTCCTTGTTTATTATTAAAGAGAATACATTATAAATTTATTGCTTGCCAGCCTATTTGTTAATACTTGATTTGGGGCCTACAAAAGCTAGCTTGATTAAGGCTTTATCATGTTGTGGATAAGTTATAATTTACACAAAAACTTACCTAATTAGTCAAAATTCCAGTTACTCCACTCATGCATCATAATTGATAGCTAGATAAAACCCAAGCATATAGATATCCTGAGAAAATGTTGCAAAAGTTCAAATCTGAACACAGCTACCATCGATTAATAGGCTATTAATTAATAACCCTGCAAATGATCGAATCAGCTGGTTTATCATACATTGTATCATAATCTCTTATATTCATATTCACCTTAAAACATCCCTGCTGGGTTTTATGAATTAAATGTAATTCATTCCATCCTCACTTTTTAAGGAGATTCTGTAAATGCTGTTTAGGTCTGATGTAGCCTACTTAACAGGCCTGATATAAGTATAGGTCTGATGTGTATGTTTAGGTCTGAACACCATACTTGGACACATAGGTGTGTTTAGGTCTGATGCAAAAGGTGGTGGTCCACAATTTCTCAAAACTTTAAGTTGTGCAGGGAAATAACTTTTTTTCATTTAACACATACAATTTGTATATACTGTTCACACAATTATTTACATACTAGTTAACCCTCTTGATTTAGAACACCGTTTATAAAGATAACCACAATCAAACCAAACCTTAATATGTTGTATTGTAGCATGACTATACTGAAGAAGACTCATATTGTATCAACCTTGTTTTAGCCATGCTTATTTCATGGTGGGATGAATATATTTAAAATATATGTGGTTTGACTTATGTCACTAACAGAGTTTGCTATTGTAAACTATTTCATAGTGTTATTTATAAAGGTTTGCTATGCCAATAATAGGGCTACTAAACTCTCACCAAAATACCCTCCACCCCTTGTATTATCCCCTCTTTAGAGCATAATTCAAGGTTGGGGGAGAGGGCAGAATGCTCTGTTGCCTCTTTTTATCTTGTTTGCAAAAGAAAAGAAAAACTAATCAGGTAGTACATCAATTAAATGGCTATAGAAAGTCAATCCACTTCAATATTTAAATAAAGTATTTCAGTGGCTGGCACCCTCATAAAAACAAGAAATATAATAAATTCCACTTTATTAAAATAAATTCCACCTGGTACCTACATACAAAGTTTTTTTTAGCGCAACCCTAATTTTATTTATCAGTAAAGGGATTACACCCCCCAAGGTCCCCGGATTTGACCCCACTAGATTAATTTCTTTGCGGATACATAAAAAGTAAGGCCTATGAAAACAACCCACAGGATATTCAGGAGCTGAAAATAAACATAACAAATTTAATACAAGATACTGAAAGACATACTTGGCAAAATGTGTTCAAGTATTTAGTGAAGAGAGCACAACTTTGTTCGTCCATGCGGATTGTTTGGGCACCTAGTGTAACCTAAATGTGACACAACCTGAAATAGTTGGTTGTATAAAGTGTAAAAATTAACAAAACAATTATTTCAACTGCATATGTGCACCATTCAATTTTAAACTTGGGTTGTGTAAAAAAACACCCTGAAGTAAAGGTGGTGCCTCCCAGTATTACTCCTTATACCGATTTGGATTATCGGTGATTCGTATCGTCAGAGTTCTACTGTAATGTACATCAGATAGATATTGAATAATTTGCACATTATATCTGCGGCTATGGCCAAATTAGCTGATAGCAAGACACAGGGAGGAGAGGTGGTACACTTTTCTACAAACATTGTTCTACATTCCAGGTGCATGTCTTATGTTGTATTTACCAATATCAAAATTATGCTAACCGTTTGGGTGTTTTGATCCGGTTAGTAGTGCAGGAGCCATAGCGCAGATGTAATGCACAAATTGTAATTTTTAGAGCTGTCTCTATTTTGTTGTGTCTCTGGGATCAAGACCTTTAATTTGAGCCTTCTCCCATTATTCTGGGACCCCCACAATGGTTGTATCAGTTACATAATTGAACCGTGTATATGTATGAATGGTTATAAACATAAATAATATAAATGTTTATGAACTGTGTATATGTATGAATGGATGTATGTTAATTGTTTTGCTGATGAAAATGATAATGCTGTATTCAACTGTTTTAGTTTTATTTTAATTTTATTTTTTTATTTTTTTTAATGACAAATATGGAGAAATACTAAACTTTAGGGGCCGGGATGAAGGCTTTTCCCCCTTCTTACCTTGAAAAATGTTAAATCTTACAACATTCCCACTCCAGACTCTTGCCTATCACATCTAAAATCTAAAAAAACATTAAAGTAATTATTTGGAACACTGAAATTATTAAAATCTCTCCAAAAATATAGGAGGAGGCTTGATCATAACAAATGCCTATTTTTAAATTCATATAATATATTAAATTTATTAATATACAAAATCTTTCACATAATTTACAGTCTTCAAAGAAATGATTTTTTACCCTGCAGTATTTTGATTTGGATTTAAGATATTAAAAATAACTAGTATGCCTACATAATCAGTTAAACAATACATAACCAGTAAATAATCCAGAATATTTTCCAAGTTTATGTACGGTACAAAAATTAATCATCTATTCTAAAAATAAATTTATAAAATTAAAGTAAATAAAATACCCCCGTTGCAGCAGACCTGCATACTCAGCGAATTTCAAATGCAAAACAACATATTTTAATCAAACATAGCAAGATTTGATATGTTTTGGTAAGCTCCATAAGAATAACATGGGGAATGAGTATACAGGTTTGCTGCTACAGGTCTATTAAAACTGGTGGTTTTAATTCAATATTTAGTAGATCTGAACTAGAAGAAGCTATTTACCAAGTTTTAACAGGATATGTTGAGAAATAACCGAGGTATAGAATTTTACTTATTTCCCATAAGGATTGGGGCAACATACTGTGTAAACTACTTTAATTGTCTCGGTAACCAATGGATATAGTGGTTCAAAATACTGAATTGTTTGTTATTTCGAGCTGAATTCGAAAAAGTTTTTTCGGTGCAAACAAAATTGGGTAATTTTTATTTTTCTTTGTAAAAACTAAAATATCCCATATTGAAGAGGGGGTTATCCGCACCCTATGCGAAATTCGCTAAAAATACAAAATGGTGGATTACGACAAAAATAAACTAAAAATATAAAATATAATTCTGCTTTAAGCGAATTTTCCCATAGGGAAGAAGCTGTTACCGTAGGTCTCATAGTAAGACCTAAGCCCGAGACCATCAACTTTTCTTTTTGAGGTCCCCAGACGCCAAAAACACTATTCGTCCATTTTCATAAATATATATATATATATATATATATATATATATATATATATATATATATATATGTGTGTGTCTTTAAGCACGATCACTCGCGTAAAAATGGTCCGATCTTAATGAAATTTGGCATGGACGTGTAAAGTAGTAATTATTCGGACGAGTTCGTAAACCAGCCCGATCGGGCTACCGGAAGGGAGGGTAAAGGGGGTAAACCCCCCCAAAAATGGGTTTTTTGAGTTTTTTACACATAAAAATAAAAATTATCAAATTTTTGTTAGCACCATTGAATTCAGCTCAAAAAAACAAACAATTTAGTATCTTGAATCACTGCTCTATGTCCATTGGTTACCGAGATATTGAAAGTGGTAAACACAGTACGTTGTCCTAATGTTAACCTTATGGGAAAATAAGAAAAATTCTATATCTCGCTTATTTCTCAACATATCTTGGTAAAACGTGGTAAATGGCTTCTTCTAGGTCAGATCTACTAAATATTGAATTAAAACCACCCAGTTTTAATATACCCGTATCAGCAAACCTGCATACTCATTCACCATGTTATTCTTATGGGGCTTAAAAAAACATGCCAAATCTCGCTACGTGGGATCAAAATCTGTTGTTTTGCATTTGAAATTCGCTGAGTATGCAGGTCTGCTAAAACGGGGGTATTTTAGTTATTTTTTCGCACAGAATCCGAATATGCATAGCCAGCAACGCTTTTTAGGAATGTCCTGGTTATATGTATAACGAGTAATTTGATTTCACTTTTGTGTATTTTTATAACATACTGCAAGAAAATAGCCCTAACACAAAAGTTTAAGTCCAAGTTTCAAAATTCATCGAGATGAAAGCATGTAATAATTAAATATTTCCATCAAAAATAGGTCCATTTTGTCCAATTTAAAAACATCTACTGATTTCATTGGTTGTCATTTGATTAGGGGCAATATAGACTATTTATAAGTACGTACCATTGTCTAATTTCGATTTAGTAATAAATTTAGCTTGGTCGGTGGCGTTATACTAATTGAAATTTTGCCGGACCTGGGTTTCAATCTTTCACATCTTTCATTGGGTAAACTATCAAATTGTGTATGACTCTTTAAAGTCAAATCATTTATGATTTAAGAACAAGTAAGCTTATTTAGCTTAGTAGTGTGAACTTTACCAGTATAGTGCCCAGGATGTTTTCGGTAGGGGGGGGGGGGAAATCATTGATTTACGTCCACATTTCACCTATTTTGACATTATATTCAACACATTTTAGGGTTTCGGTGAAGAAGAGGGGTATATTATTTCGATATCTCCCCCCCCCCCAAACTTAACTGATTGAACCAACACAGCCAACACAAATCAGCCATCACACACTTCAAAATTCGCTAAACTTATTAAAAATTCAAGCATTTAATCGGCGACGCAGTCCTTTACTTTATATTGTTTTCATTCGAGTATAACGGACGCAAATGTAATTAAGTTTGCGCATCTAGGTATATTCTTTGAAAACTTTCCTATCATAATTGTTTGCCTTACACATAATTATTTTAAAGCTATAGAGAAAAAAATGCATTGAAAGTCCGATTGTACCTTAAGATACAAGAACAACATATTTATTTTGCCATACTCTTATTGCATTTTTGCCGTTGGCCTAATTTTAGTAAACTAATACAGTATTTAATTGCATTTAAAAAGATTTTTTAAAATTTGTATTTTATGTATTATTTAATAAAAATGGCTAAATTTAGCATTGATATTACGGGAACTTCTTAAGAAACAAGAATAAATAGTTTTTTTAAGGAAACACTTTCTATTTTTCCAAAAATAACGTAATGGAGTGGTGGTATTTTCATAATCAATGATAACTCTTCTACCTTTGGTCGTCTATAATAATTAATAAATACCCCCGTTGCAGCAGACCTGCATACTCAGCGAATTTCAAATGCAAAACAACATATCTCAATCCAACATAGCGAGATTTGACATGTTTTTGTAAACTCCATAAGAATAACATGGGGAATGAGTATGCAGGTGTGCTGCTACAGGTATATTAAAACTGGGTGGTTTTAATTCAATATTTAGTAGATCTGAACTAGAAGAAGCTATTTACCAAGTTTTATTGAGATATCTTGAGAAATAAGCGAGATATAGAATTTTACTTATTTCCCATAAGGTTAACATTGGGACAACGTACTGTGTTTACCACTTTCAATATCTCGGTAACCAATGGACATAGAGCAGTGTTTCAAAATACCAAATTATTTGTTTTTTTGAGCTGAATTCAATGGTGTCCACAAAAATTCGATAAATTTTATTTTTCTATGTAAAAAATTTAAAAAACCCATTTTTGGGGGGGTTTATCCCCCTTTACCCCCCCTTCCGGTGGTCCGATCGGGCTGGTTCACGAACTCGTCCAATTGATTACCACTGTACATGTCCGTACCAAATTTCATAAAGATCGGACCATTTTTGCGGCCGCTATCGTGCTAACAGACACATAGATATATATATATATAGATATATATATAGATTTTTATACACGTCAGTTCGAAGTCATTTTGCATTCTCACACGGGCGTTCGGCGTCAAATCGTGACGCCGAACTGAGACTCCGAACTGCCACACTCACATTATTTCACGTTCTTTCGGAGTCAGACTTCAAAATGCCAATGACGCTACTTTGCCGTATATCAACGGACTTCGAACTGCCATAGCCTTTCGGCGTCATGTGCCATGCCGGTTACCTATTTAGTTCATGTGACACGGAAGGGTTTTTGTGTTAATAGGATTAAAAAAAAGGTTTAAAAAATGTAATGTAATTTTTGCAATTATTTTGTGCTGATATTCAAATCTACATAGTTTTTAATGCTTTAACAAAGAAAACAAGCATTAAAAAAGGTTGAATGCTTTAATCAAATAGGATAAAACTGGTTTCTGATGAAATATTTAAAATTATTCTGGATTTTTCATATATATGCCTTGAGAGTTTGGAAAGCCTGTTCATACTCATATTATGACTTCCTGACTATTTTTGTTTTATTTTGGAGCAATGAGCCAATGCCTAAATGGGCACAATGTAGTATAATATATGTATGATTCAAAATTAGTATATAATAATATAATATATATATATATTGTTATATAGTGTTTATTTCATAGTGTAGTCTGGTGAAAAATAGTGTTCACACCTTGGCCAAAGGGTTTTGCATCTCTCGATCGTTTCAAATTTTCGACTTCGGCTCAAATTTGTAATAAAATATTCAGGTAATTTAAGGTAAAATTTCAGTATTATTTCTGCAGCATAACAAGTGCAACGACGACAATATTTCTAAAGTTTCGAGCTTAAAAAACGACGATAATTATACTTGATGGTCTCAAATTCGAGCCAAATTTGATAAATATTACTACCTAATATTATAATAGAGGAATTAATTGGACTGCATCAAATATAATGAAAAATGTACTTTGGATGGGGTATGCTTTGTATCACTGCATTTGGGCCTTTTTTAAATAACTTTAAGTATTTTGCTAAAAATCCAAATCCAATCTACAATTTCTAGGTGTGTTTAAGCACCCTTTTAAAGATTTTTTTTAATCGCCCGGTATTTCCCGCTCTTTCTTACTGAATAATCCCGATTAGTACGTTACAAACAAACTTGTAGATGGGTATTTCAATTAATCTACGTTAAAAATAAGAATTAGTTTAAAAAACCAGGCAGTTGTTAGAATTGTATTTATAGTAAAATAAACTTCTGGCTTCAAATCGCAGAGATTTTCCCATGTAGTTAAGGTGAGTTTTAAGAACAAGTGACCTAGATCCGCGATGTTCATGGATTACAAGTTAACCACATTTTGATTTTGATTTTTGCGGAAATCTGCGATCCGCAAAAACTTTTTGTTAGTTGAAAACAACCCCACATTTTTTACTAATCAGAGATGGCAAATGTCCGCAAAAATCACTATCAAAATATAAAATCTTCATCATCAACAATGAGTTTTTAACAAAAATTATATTAGTAGTTAATAGTTTTCAGAGGAAACTCTATACACTAACAATTTACATTAATCCTCATTGATCACAAATAAAAGAAATAAAATGAAAACCCCAGAGTTAATATTAAATAATTATTATGATTAAAAAGTGCAGCAATTTCAGATAAATTGTACAATCCATATAAAGTCAGTGACTTTAATGATTTTTCGTTATGAGTTTCACTATCCAAATATTTAGGTCCAAATTAAATAATAAGTAGATGGATGACAGAAACTTTTGGTTCTGTCATCCCAATAAGGTAAATTAGGTGAACATATTGATCATAACTCAAAATGGAAAATGCAAACAGAACTTCTTACAAAAAAGTTGAATTCAGTTAAGTTTGCTCTTTCAATTCTATCTGATTCTGCTTCATTATTAACCGTAAAAGTTGTTTATTTTGTCCAAATCAATTCAATAATAAAATATACCATAATTCTTTGGGGATCAGCATCTCGTTCTTCAAATGTTTTAAAGCCCAAAAAAGTATTGTCCGATCCATGGTGAAAGCCAAAAAACGTCAAAGTTGTAAACCTATATTAAAAAAATTGCAAATTTTAACCCTTCCTTGTAATTATTTATTAGGATTAGTATGTTTTGTGGTAAAAATCCTGAAATTTTTGATAAATTAAAATCAAACGGCATATATAACACTAGATTAAAGTATATATTTGACTATCCGATTCATAAACTATCTCTTTTTGAAAAAGCCCATTGTACATGGCACTAAAAGTTTTAAACAGCACGCCCAATGAAATAAGGAGCGAATCTTCAAATGCAATTATAGTAAAATTTAAACAATTTCTGCTAGGAAAGGTGTATTACAAAGTTTCAGATTACTTTGATGAAAATCCAGTGGGTCAAAGGAACTAGGTTGTGGCCCTGCACTGGCCACTGATCTCAAAGGTTTTAGGCTAATTTTTTAATTATTAAGATTTTTTTACACTTTAGAAATTTTGTTTTTGTTTTAGGTAGTATATAACGTAGGCTAGGGTTATTTTAACATTGACAAAGCACCTGTTTGCATACCTTTATGCTATATTTCAAATGTAATATATGCTTATAAAGTGAATTTTTTTTTAATTTTAATTAATTTTACAGCAATATTGTAGACTCCCAATCAATGTAATAATAATAATACAAAAAGTGCATTTTGAGGCAGTATATTCTTCATATTTCTCGTTATATATTTCTCATCTAAAAATATAGTTTGTTATGGAATACTTATGGTTTTGAATCAAAACTCGTAAAACATTATAAAAACGATTTTTCGAACTTAAAAATGATTTCTTGATTACCATGATACGTGTAGTTGTATTCTCTGGATGTTAATAAAAAACGTTTTACAACACTTAAAAATATATTTACACTTATACTTATACTTGACTTCAAATACCAGCGTGTTCATTGGAAAGGCACGCTGCATTTCGACGTCTGTTGTTTATTTCCACACTTAGTGCGAATAGTAACATAATTAATTGTTTCTAACCACTATATATGGTTCTCCTAGTGATTGTTCTTAAAACCTGATAAGGGGTCATTTTGAAGGTGATATATATTTCCCCGTGGATTTAGTCCGTGGAATTATACTAAAAAAATACAGTTAAACCGTTAAACCACACTGTCATCAGAGCCAAGACATCGTAGTTTTTAAGTTGTAATTTAGTAAAATACTAGGCGATTATCCAGGAATAGGTGAAGCCTATGTGGTATAATTCAATCATAATACACCTATTTCTTTTTCGTGAATATTCGTATAAAGTCAGTTAGGGATCGGCTGCTGCTCCCTGGCGGGATTTTTGTATACGATTTAGGAAAATATACTAAAGGAACGTTTCCTCTGGGTTTTTTAAGTGCAAGATTGGGGTTTTCGCAATAAAATCTAATTCGGTGTAATTGAAATATTGTTAACCAAAGCGCATTTAATGTTCTTTTTTCGGAAAAATAAATTTGTTGCATGATCAGTAATTATTTGGATAATTTAAATTATATTTATTTGTATTAAATGAAAGCGCTGCCTCCCAAAGTAAATTATATGGCAATGGAATAGGCTTGACATTTTTTTAGTTCTTCAAATTAAGCGGTTAAAGATCCTACTCCTAGTAAAACGTTTGATAGACAATCACCGTTTCCCCCACCTGCTTTATGTAATACTGTGCCTCCCGCCGAGGAAGACAATCTTCCTGTGGGAGAAAAAGTAAACCCATGAGAGTAAAATTTATATAACAACTGAAATATTGAGCACCCTTAGAATTACCTTGTAGAAATGGACATATTTTGCCGCTCAACGGACTACAGGTTACAGCCCTAGTAGTAGGAATAACCAACCACATATGAATGTTGTAGTCACTTACTGCAATTGGGCACTTCGTTAAGTGCCAGGCTCACCTGGGCACATATCTTACCAACAAAATCGGGCAATAATGAAGTGCCTAACGCTCATTGCCCATTTACTGTGCTGGACACTTGTAAAAACGTCAAACTACGGTTTAGGTCACTATTGTTATCCGATGTGTTATTTGCAAAATAACAACATTTTAAAAGAACATCATAGAACATTGTCAATAAGATTGTCTACCAGCAATCCAGACAGATCAGTCAATTTAAATTTTATGCTTTAATAACAAAATAAAATATTAAACATTTTACCTAACATATTTATATTTAACGTAACACATCAATACTGACATTAACCTTTAAACATATATTTAGTGTATTAATTAATTTTCTACTACTTAGTTACCCTCACAAAACATGATAAATCGAAACAAAGCAAACAAAACGAATTTACAGAATTACATATTTGTAATTCGAAAGTGCCAACAAGAAATCCGTGCACAAATAAAGAAATAACCAAACGATTACTTCTTTGGTATAAGAATTTTTAAAATGAATATTAAATTATTTTGCTTTGTATTTATGTTTTAATTTTATTAATATTAACGAAAGTTGAGGGTCAAGTTTTTATTGTATGTTTGTACAAATGAATAAACATGGAATCATTACATCAAGCCTTTTTATTGTAATATTTTTTAGTATTTGTATATAAAATATATATAAAAAAACTCTACAAATGACCTTATGTTCTAGTTACCTGTTTACTTAACACCTTTCCATCAATGTTTTTAAAGCCTAAATTGTTTATGCTCTTCCTGTTGACACCAGCAGTTTAAATATCAAAGTTTATATCATGTGACAAAAATCTATATAAAGATGTAATCAATAAGTGTTGGAATTCAAATGTAAGTAAGTTGCTAGCAAATATTCAGTTTTTAATTTATTACTATTATTATTATTTTTGTTTTTAATGAAACATTTTTATACTTTCGTTTAATTTTAAAGTTATTTTTAAGTATTTCCTTAACAAAATCTATTTTGAAAACACGAAAATCGCTACCCAAACACCATGAAGACAGGTTATATATCCAAAAGGCGTAAATAAATAAAAACAATTCAACATTTTTACATTCGAAAGATATTTAAAATCTTTTCTTAGCGAATTTACATTTTACGGAAGAAGTTCTTACCGTAGATTCATGTTAAGACCTCAAGCCAAAGACCATGATAATTTTAGGGTTGGGGCGAAAAAAATGAAATTTGGTAAAGACTTTTAAGTGGTAATCAACCGGTTAAGTCCGAAAACCAGCCCGATCAGACCACCGGAATTGGGGGTGAAGAGGGATAAACTGCCAAAAATTTTAACTTAACAAAGATATAATCAAAACTGCCCAACATGTCCATGAACGGACATGTTCCCAGTGAGCGTTGGGCACCTAATGAAGTGTCCAGTTTCGTTGGACAAATACTGTAATTTTGATTGAAACAATTTTGCCTTTTAGTGTCTCTTTTAGTGGAGACACTAAAAGCCCAGCCGCGCTGGGCACTTCTTGCAGCACCTAGGCTGCGTTGGACATTTCACGAAATGGCCAATTACAGCAATTGGCTACGACATGAACAAAATTAATGACAAATCACCTGTAATACATGCAAAAATGTTGCGCCAATCAGCTCATCACTGTTGCATGAATGGTTGCATATATCAGGTCTGCAGGCGTGGTTAGCCGAATTAAAATAGTTTCTTACAATTTATGTAAAATTTTGTTGTTCATACAGTTTGGGTGTGTTTATTATTTGCCGCACGTGCCGTCAGGCTCAATCACGATGCGTTTTTGGGGGTCCCCTGGTCGCCACGAAAGGGGAGGATTCTTTACTGCCGCGAAAAGTGCTACTAACGGACCAACGGAACAACAAATATTTTCGCGCGGCCTGGCTTTGACGCAGGGTGTACGGTGGGAGGGGGGGGAATTCGTTCGCGCGATTCGGCGGTGGTATGTCCTGTTTTCTTCAATGACAGGCGAGGTGGACGAGGGCACGGGGGTGAGTGACCTGTGACTTACCCTTCTTGGATGCACAGTTTTAAATCTGCTTCGTCCATGTCCATACAATTATTAGCAGTGCGATTGCGAAAGCAGATTATGTACAGCTTTCGATTGCGAAAGCAGATTAATATTACAGAGTTAATCTCGTAAAACGTCTTTGTAACTCAGTGTTCTTAAAACTGTAATCAGTCATAAGAATTTTTAAATTGTGTTTATGTGAGTTATTAAACTCGTTTGATGCCGCACTAAATAGTCCGAGGATGAGGGCGAGTAGGAAAGCGAGTTAGTACCGTCAACTCGCCTGGTATAAACAGAACAAGTCGAATATTAGGCGAGTTGAAAGCTAAAAAATATATATTTTCAATTACGAATGCCTAGTGGAAAAGGTTAAAAAATACGTATAAAACGGAAAAGTACCGCTTTGTATATAACGAGATAAAACTTGTAACATTTAACTAAACATAATTATAACCCTGTACATCGTGTACATAAGTAGCCACTGCAACTACAAATATCACAGAGGAGTTATTTCCTGGGTGTGTGAATCAGTTTACGAAATACAGAGGGAAAGGCCGCCATTTTGAAACGTGATTTTAGTGAGGTTCCCATGATCCGATCTTGGTAAACTTTGGATATGTTAAAATTCATATTTTTTAAAGTATAATTCCATTGAAAATCGTTTTCTTGCAGTTTTTTTGAGGTTCCCCATGTTAATTTTCGTAGAATGACCGGCCTATTAACAGAAAGAATCTTTTGACCAAAACAATTCAAATAAAATCAATAACAAATTAATTATTCATTGTTCGTCATTTACTCTTGGTAATTTTTTTCAAAATGGCACCTTTGATGGCAAATTTGCAATAAGAAAGTCGCCTGAATATAAAATTTGAAGTTACTTTAAAATGTTAGTAATTTGTCTTCAATAAACTTTTAAGGAAGATAGAAAATATTTAGCTGAGCCATCCAAAAAGCACTTTTTGGCAGAAATTTTTTTAATTTAGCGGGTGTGTTAATTGTTGTACAACAATATGTAAAAAAGGTTTTCACCACACTACGACGAAATCACCTGTTTTACAAACGTCAAACGCGGACCGAAACACACTGTTTGCCGCCACAGGACCGAAAACGTTTGGGGCCCTAGGGCCGAAAGTGAGCTGATCGTTTATTTGCTTGAAACAATGTCAGAACATTACAAAATTATACGGTATTCAAGATAGGATAGTTGCAATCATGTGATTTTCATAGATGTGTTTTGTTTTCAAGTGAGTCAATGAATAATCAGTTACTTTTTAATTATTTAGGGTATATTTCATTGTGTAGTGTGGTGAAAAATAGCGTTCGCACCTCGGCCGAAAGGGTTTTGCAGCTCTCGATCGTTTCAAATTCTCGACTTCGTCTCGAATTTGAAACACGATCTCGATTTTCTAAACAACAAGAAGCCTAATTTTATGTGGCTGGGAAAAATCTCCGAAAAATTGAGAATGGGGCTACTTATTATAGCTTAGCCGTGTTATGCAAAACTGACAAATATTTTTGGAGTAAAAATATTTTGTGGTTCATCAACTCGTTAGCTGGGTGCAGGAGGGGGGCGGAGGGTAACATTCCTGAGTCATTGCGCGGTGTTGCAATTCTCAGGTACCTGTATCCTTTAAGACGGAATATTGGTTAAGGGATTAGTGAACCTTTTTCGTAAGTTTGGTATGCGGCGGAATATCGGTGCAAAAATAAAAGAACGGAATGGGACACCCTGGTATATTAAAATTATATTATTATAAAAGAATGACCACCGTCCAAATTCACTTGATGTTTTAGTTTAATGTGAACAATGGTGAAGACTAAATAGGACGTCAATTAATCTAATACAGTACACCTCGGATCATCCGGATTAATGTGGCGGAACATCGATCCGGATAAAAAAATCTGGATAATCCGAGGTCATTACAATATTGCCTAAATAACGATCGCATGCCTTAGTCCCTGCTAAATTGATGCTGCAAACGGTGTGTCAAGACTGTACAACAAGTTAATCTTTCAAAATTTTCGGGGGTTTAATTTTGAAACAAATTTAAGAACTAAACTTCATTATATTAATCATACGAATATAATGTTAACTTTTACCGGACTTATACTGGCGTTTTTTAACCTAAAGTTAAAAAACGCCAGATTAAAATATTTAATTTATTAAGATAAAATAATCATAGCTCAAAATCGAAATAATCATGACGAAACTTAAACTCAAAATTTATTACAGTAATTCTTTCTTAAGAAATTATTTCTTAACACACCACATCAAATGATAGCGATAAACAAACTCGCAAAATAGCCGTAGGCTACGTCTTTGTTAATTACTGCTAGCGCCCCAAGTAGAAATCCAAAAAACTATGTTTACGAATATGCTGTATTGTACTGTTTAGACAATGCGGTTCCTTCATCGTGATTCAAAATGCGTTCAGTTATAAATTACATTTGCATTTTACTTTTAGAAAACGCATTTCGCCCGTAAACTCGCTAAAATCATGTATTTTCCGTGACTTTAATTTTTTCATTTCTCGGACGGACCAGTCCGGATAATCCGGGATCTGGATAATGTGGGGTCCGGATAATTCGAGGTGTACTGTAATCCTAACAAAATTTAATCTAATATTTTATGAAAGGTCTAGTAACAGATTATTTTCAACCTAAAACTTGAATCCTGAATTTTAAATTCAAAGGTTTTATATTAGATCTTTTATAAAATATTTTATGATGTGATGCGGGCCATAAAATCGATGAATATTAAATTAAATTTTAAAGTACGTATTTTTTATCCAGAAACGCAAACCGTACTGTTCATCAAGGAGTATTTTTCATTATGTGTTTCACTTTGGATGACCCATTAATTCAGGAAGGTAGGTTAATTCGAAAATAAATATGCTATCACCGTGCGTCAAACTACTATACTTGAGATTAGAAGACCGCGTTTCTTACGAAACCGTGGGTCCACTAATCCGTCAACTGCCACGGCTGTTGAAATGGAGTACACATTACAGGTTCAAAGCGGTCCGCGAATTATTGTTTTGATCCAACTGTACTATATACGTTTCACCAGTTCCCGCCTAACATCCAGCGCTCTCGGGCGCCAAAGCCGCAGACGCAGATGTTCCCGCCAAATTCATTCCCGCGCAACACGGCGGCGAAGCCTCCCTCCTCCCTCTCCCCTCCAAACAATAAAATAAAAAGCAGTACTTCTTAGCTATGTTCCTGTAGATGTGAACAGTCATATTAGTTTTATGGGAACGTAGAAAAATTAATTTGAAAATGAAAAAATAACAACACGGGACTTGAGTTGCCATATTGGTTACGGAATTACAATGAAATGTAAAATCCAGCCACATGCTTTTTGAAGCCACATTTTTTTTGCGGGAGTGAAAACTAAATATAAATAGGGTCTAATTTCAACTAGTATGCAATCTCTAGTACATTTTAAATGAAAGTTCTTAATAACAAGTATGTACTGTAACACATTTTTCTTGAGTCATAAGCCCTATTACAACGTTTATAAAAAAACATTTAGACTTGGGTCCGTCCTCGCTGCTTGGGTCTCTTACTAGTTTAGAACATTTTTGTCAACAAAGATTGTGCAGTACTCTGCATTATTTTAGTTTCTGCGTAATTTTTCAGTACTTCAATATCATTTTTCCTCCACCCACTCTCTAAAGTCGTCTTTAGTCCCTGGGAATAGAATACTAAAGAACTAGTTTATACTCTATGGGATTTACTGACTTACTTTTTTCCCCAGGGGACTAAAAGTAATCTACTTTTTCTCCCATGGGACTAAAAGTAATCTTATAAGAAATACTTAGGGAGAAATCTGGCAACGCCGCGATGGACAGTGAGAAAATGTGGCAGAACTATCGATTTTCATTTACTTACTCTAAATTAAATTCAAGAACTTCAGTGTTTGAACTTAAGAGAACAAAACCGTATGCATTTAATAGCCAGGTAATATTATTTTTTTGAGTTAAGTTGGCAACCCTGAATGAAAAACACCTGATTTAGAGTTTGTTATTACCAATATGCCGAACTTTTTTAAAAACATGATTGTTTCTTACATCATGTACCTAAATGTCCCAACAAATTTTGGGAGGTATTTTTAATTAATAAACTTTAGAAAAAATTGAGTTAAAAATAGTGTGAAAGTGTGAATAAATGCTTGTTTAAATTGCCTAAGTAGCTTATGTTATATATTTATATGTGATTCTAATTTAGCCTAGTTTAAAGGAGAAAATGATCATATGAAGGGAAAGCTATATTGTCACAGTTATTGTTGATAGTGTAGGTGGACGAAACATTTTGTGTTCATCAAGGGACTAAAGTGCTTCTTCTCCTTCGGGAAAATTGTTGCCCTCGGCTCCGCCATCGGGCGACAAAAGTTTTCCCTCGCGTAGAAAAAGTTGCACTTTATATAGTCCCTCGATGCACATATAACTATTACTCTCGCACTAATATCGAACAAATCTGTGACTGTTTTCTGTAGTATTTCCAATACCACTCCTTCAGTGAAATCACAGATGAAAACCTCTCACTTAAAAAAATATAATATTCAATCTTTGATCAACTGCATCATTGATAATCCTTTTCTAAGTCCATTTTTGTTCTTAAAAGTTTTTTTTTTAGAATTTGCTGGCCGTGAAAAAATATAACAAACATTTAATCACGAATATTTTTTCTTTGTTTTTATAGTATATTTCGCACCAAGGGCTGAAAAAGAGGTTTTGCGAGCTCGATATCGTGTTTAAAGTGGTTAAGAATTTGAAATGATCAAGAGCTGCGTTTTGATCAGCGAGAGCCGATGGAACCTTTCGTCCGAGGTGCGAACGTTACTTTTTCACAATACTACGCAACAAAATACGACTAATTCACAGGAAAAACAATTCGTCGATGATACACTTAAAAGTTGTGGTTGTGGTATATTATGTTAAGGAGCCATTATCAATGGCTGCTAAACAATGTCTAAAATAAAAACCGGTTTACCACTACTTTGTAGTAATCCCCTTAGAAAACTATACATGAGGTTAACGTTATTTCAAGCAAATAAACGTACAGCTAACGTTGAGCCCTATGGTGGAAAAGAGTTTATTTCAGCCTTCATATGAAGTTTGTAAAACTGGTGATTACGTCGTAGCGGGACAAAAAAATCCCCTTAATTCCTCTGTATGAACCGATCATCAGATCAATATAATAATTATTATTTGCAATCTGGGATTTGAATAGTAAGGAATTTTCAAATAGACCGAACAGTTATGCTATACAGTATTAGAGTGTCGGTGACTAAAAACTTCAAAATTTCCATTTTAATCTTGACACTAGGATTTTATTTTAAGAATATTAAAACAGAAGCCAGTAAATTCTTCAGGATGTATCCTGTAGACGTTTAATGTCATAAAATAGGAATTTGCCAAATTGTTGTGACAATGATTGTAACAATAAAAACATTAGGGACACTTAAAAAAAAACAATAACTCCGCTGCCGAACCAAAGATGGAACCACATTATGAGTTTACGATTAAACAAGAAACGTACAAAAACTAATGATGGATTTAACATAAACGAAATATGCCTTTTTACAGTACATATTACCTGGAAAGAAATCATTTAAACAACTATAAAACCATGGTTAAAGGGAGCAAATTATAAATAAGCAACAACGTATCCATTGGTGAAGAAAACTGCCATCTGCTTGATTGAATAAACTGATATCTTTTGTGAGAAAATCACAATTTTCGCTTTTCCTCTTTATATCTAATATTTACAGTATTTTTAACAACGGGGGCTTATTAGAAATCAATATGAAATAATTTTCTATTGATTCAGAATCTATGTGTTGAAGTATACTATAACATTTTTATTTACTTTTTCGTGCTTAGATTTTTTATATGACTGTGGGAAGAGTCATGGCAATCATTGCAGAAAAAATAAGCATTGTTGTAAGTTAGCTTAGGGTGAGTCTGTTTGACGTTGTGACTTCAAAATGCGGAGAAACGAATTCGCATAATTCGCACTTTACACTATCACCTTTAATTTTTCATTTTACATCTAAAATTATAAAAAAAATCTTTTGCAAGGAGGGTTTATTAGAAATTATTTTGTTTTTGATTTAGAATCATTTTTGGAATTTTAGGCTCCAGATACCAATAAATTGAAAAAAGTGGTGTTAATACCGACCTGCTGTAATGGTGATCCAATGGTAGACGTATTGCTACTAATGTCGACTTCTACATGAAGTCAACTTCAGGGTTACAAGAATGTTGTAATGTTCAGATGTTTAGGATTGTCGTAATTGTTTTCTTTTCACAATTGACGACAATTTTCAACCATCCTTGTAAGCCTGAAGATGACTTCATGTAGAACTAGTAGCAATACGTCTACCGTTGGATTACCATTAAAGCAGGCATTAACATACTTTTTGGGTTTAGTAACATGTCATATTTCTATTAAATTTTTCGTGCTTCGATTTTTTAATAAGACTATGAGAAGAGTCATGACAATAAATGGCAATAAAAACATGTATTGTAATTAAGTTTAGTTAGGTTGTAAGACGTTGTGACTTCAAAATACCGTGTAAAAATTTCAAAATGTCGCAGTAGTTTGAGGTCAGTCTCCATTATTGTCGCCATGCGAATTATATTTTTCTTTAATTGTTCTTTTTACTTTTAAGGTAATTAATCACTGATTAATTTATAGGATCCTTATAGAATGTTCTATTAGGCAATGGACTGTAAAATGCATCAAGACTATCAATTGAATTTCATGCAGTTTGAAGACAAATATAAAATGCACGTAAGACACAGATAAATAATTATTTTTGAACTATTTTGTTGGTTTAATCTAGAGTTTACATATATTTTAAGTATTGAGAGAGACTAAGACAAGTAAAGTTTGGGCTTTAAAATAATTTACAGTCTTTCAGACCTATTGACTTCGAAATGCAGTGTAGTGGTTTGATAATTGCGCTGCAATTTGACGTCTGCTTGAATTATAATTTTTACATTCACATACCAAATTATATTGAAAAACTAAGACTATTTGAGCAACGTGTGTTACAAGAACATATAATATGACTTTATTGACTGTGCTATTAGGCAACGGATTTCAAAAAGCAGCGAGTCTGTTAATTTAAATTCACACAGTTTGAAGACAAATTGAGATGTACGTAATACATATTTAAATAATTATTCTTAAACTATTTTAAAGATTCATCTTGAATTTACATAGCTTTTAAGTATCGTAAGAGACTAGGACACATAAAGTTTATGTGAATTTATAAACTGTGCTATTAGGCAACGGACTTCAAAATACAGCGAGACGGTCCAATAAATTTCATGCAGTTCGAAGTCACATATGAAATACCACGTAAAATGCAGCCATACTGATAAAAAAACGCATAACAAAAAACGCATAACAAAAAAACGCATACTGATAGTGGCAAACACAGTCCATTGTCCTGTATATGTTTACATGGGCGTCCATCAATGTGGGAAAGCGGGGCCCGGCCCCCCCTCCTAGATCCAGATTTTTTTATAAAAATCTTTATTTTGAAAGGTCTTTATCATGTTACTGTTATTTTGATTAAAAATTATACTAACTACAGGTTACAGAAATTGCTATAAAGTAGACATTTCAATTTTATTTTATTATTTAGGTTTTTATGTGTTTTCAGAGATGTCAGTAATTTATTCTCTGAGTGTAAAAAATAATGTTTTATATTTTCTTCTAAGTGTTTTATATTTTCATATCTTGCACATCCTAGAAGCCTGTAAAGTAGCCATTTGGCTGGAAACTTTTATTGTCTCTGTAAATATTTCACTGGAGGTACTCTTTGTTGCACTATTATAATTTGGTTTGTATTGATCAAAATCAAATGATTCTGAAAAAGAATCACGTAGTTCTCATTTTACAAGGGTTGTAAGGGTCGACCACCTTCTAAAAAAAACAAGATGTTGCCTTGAGTCTTGATAGAAAACTGCTTACGTCACCTGCCCGCGATCAGTAATTTGACCTTACACGTGATGGCTTTTTGACCAATTTTCCCATCTTTCGTGGTATCACTCCGTTCAACTGAGATTACAAGAACAATCCCATTTTGAAAATGTTTAAGTTAAAGTCAAGACAAATCATGCCCGACAGAATTTTAATTTTTATAATTATCAGTAAACAAACCAGTTTATTAACTAGAAACTGCAAATATGTTTATTAACAAAAATATCGGATCCATAAATTTGTTTTCACATATTATTTTTGGAAATAAAAATATTAAAATTACTGTGAAAAAAGGGTTCAGATTACAACAACTGAGGTTATTGGATCGGTAGTGTTTTCTAGTGCATTTTGTCAATTGGTTGAATTTATGCATTCAGCATTCAAACAATTATTTAAGTGTTGATTTTGCTATAAACTAATCGATATAGTCAGCATAAATTAACTCAATCGCATTATATATACACTAGCTTCAGAGCCCGTTGTGTTTAAATAGAACGGTCTCTAGAAAAATAATACATACATGCTTTTTCTCCCGTGAAATACACTATAAATTTTCACTGTAAATCTAATAAAAATTAAATTATCACAATTATTTGTAAATCTAAAGGGAGAAAGCTTTCCAACGACCCGTTAATTATTAAAATCTGTCTGGTAGAACTCTAGATTTAGTTGTACAAGGGTTAACAAAAATATCTCTAATACAGTATTTTCTCACATAATTGCGGAGGCTGCTTAGCCTTTTTACAAATAGCTTTTAAATGGTGAGGAAATCGGCTAAAGTGGAAGGTAATATTCCGAAAGAGAATAAAATTTCGTACAATTTAGTAATATTCATTTCTTGAAAATACTGGTAGCGGGCAGCGAAAGTTGGCTACAAAAAGAAACTGAAGCTGTTATTTCAATGTATTTCTTATAGAAAATATGAGTTATTACGTTTTCACCATAATTATTAAAAAAATCTATACACGGGTGAAGCTTTCCAACGACCCGTTAGTTATTAAAATCTGCCAGGTAGAACTCTTGATTTAGTTGTACGAAGTTTAACAAGAATATCTCTAATTCGGTATTTTCTTACCACTATAGATTCAGAGGCTGCTTAGCTTTTTTGCAAACAACTTTTAAATGGTGAAGAAATCTAATGACGGTGATATTCGGAAAGAGAATAAAATTTCCTACAAATTACTTATATGCATTTCTTGAAAATACTGAATAAATGCAGTCAAAATTTGCTTTGAAATAAAAAATGTGTATAACCCCGTTTTCAATGTATTTTTTATGGAAAACATGTGCTTTTTACTTTTTCACCATAAATCACAACAAAAACAAACTTTCATAATTATTTGTATTTTGGTTAACCTAATGGGAAATAAAAAAATTCTTTATCTTGCCTATTTCTCAACATATTATAATAAAACTTGTTAGGCGGCTTCATCTGGTTGAGATCCAGGGAATTATAGCCTTAAGCCACTTTTTTTAAATTCCCGCGGCAGCAAACCTGCCTAATATTAACCTTATGAGAAATAAATAAAATTTTATATCTCGCTTATAAAACATCCGACACACAACACATCGACTTTGTTTATCAACATATGTAGATGTATGTGGCTTCAAACATGAAGACACATAGCATGAAGCATCCATTCTTAAAATCTTGGGTCGAGATCCACCGGATTAAAGCTTTAAACCACTTTTTTACATTCCCGAGTTAGCACACCTACATACGCACCTCACATGTTATCCTTATGATTTATTAAGGGCCTTTAGAATTTTAACATAACTTCCTTAAGATTCCTTTAAGATATTCACTTCTTAAAACTCAGTCGGCGCCACAATCCAATTGTAAACCGTTTTTTTCGACCAGTAACTGACCATTTTCTGGATAATTTGAAAGAATACATCAGCGATTTGCGTGACAAATTAGGTTCTAAGTTCCCTCTACTTCAAAGTTAAAAATATTCCAAGGGTTGTTTTTGTTATTTTTTTGGGGTAAAAATACCGCTATTCCAATAAATATATTTAATTGCAGATTACAGCAAAAATTTAATCAAAATAATATTGTATTTAAAAACAAATAAATGTAAATGATGAAGGGAAACGATTTATGAATTAATTTACAGCATCTTTCCTAATAGCTACCCCTAAAATAGTTGTAGTTGAAAAAATACCTTTAAAATATTCTTTAGCATTTTGGAACGACTAAATATCGCGGATTCAAATGAAAGTTCGTATTCGGATTCTACTTTACACATTTTGTCAACGTTGAACCAGCGTCAGGGTCGCTTTTTACAGGTCTGAAAACTACCCCTATCCCAAAAATGTGTCTGATTGCAGATTTAAATAGAAAATCAACTTTAAAAAATCTTTAAATGTCATGAGTATTTATTTATTCATCAGTATCTGATTGACCAAGAAAAATCAGTTTGATCATTTTGGATTTTTGAAGCAAAGCATAGTTTATTCCATGAGAAATCTGTACTCAATTGTATTATCTCATGTTCATTTCCACTCTATTTTTTGTAACATGCTAAAACAGTACATTGTGGCTAACCGGCTAATTTGATTCTTTGTTAACTTTTATCTGTGTTTCTTAAAAAAAAACATGGACACCCATAAGGCCCCAAGTAAAAAGTTTTTAACTAAAAAACTTAATTTTTTCATATTGCGTTTTCACACGAACGCATAGGGCAAAAAATAAAACTAAATAAAAGAAATAAGAGCCGTTTTCAAAATTTGCGAAATTTAAATACAATAATTGCTTGAATTAAGTAATAGGATTAAGAAATTAATTTTATTAATTATTTAAATACAATTTTAAAAATATAAACGAACAGCTGAACCGGTAGTAGTGTTTCCAATGTAGTAAAAATATAGTTGCCGTAAGATTTAAATATATAATACCAAAAGTAGACGGTAGGTGAAAGTTTGAAAGTTATTAGCATTTAAAAGATCTTTAATATAACTATTAGACACCCTATAAACTGTTTTTAAATTTTATGTTTTCAGGGCTACCGGCCTATAAATTTTTTTTGTTGTTGACAAAAAATCCCGGTACATTATCTGCGATATTTGTTAAAATATGTACTTGGTTTATCAGCCATAACTCGGTCAGTTTTTAAGCTACTAGGGTTTTCTAAATCTCATTTTGTACAATTTTTCAAGAGCTATAATCTCACAGAGATGTATTTTTTCATCCTCAAAAACACGGGGGGAACTGAAAAGGGTTGAAAATGGCAGTAATTATGAACAAAGTGAAGACTTGAACGCCTGTATCATCGTCAATTATTGTCAAAAAAATATTAAAAAGCAATAAATATTTTCATAAAATCAAATGCTACAAATGGCTTATTTCTAAGAGAATTCGTTAAAAAAAATGCTAAAATCGATACAGGACACCAACTTTTTAGTATGATTCTATATTATACTGACCGTGACTCCAAAATGCCGTGAGAATGAAAAGTATAAACGGCGAATAATTTTAAGTTCACTGGAATACTGCGTCATCGGGATATACTGACCATGACCTCGAACTCCGGTGTAAACCACTATATATATATAGATATATATATATATATATAGATATATATATATATATATATATATAAAAATTCAAACGAATAGTGTTTTTTGCTTCTGGGGGCCCCAAAACGAAAAGTTATAGTGGTCCCGAGCTTAAGTCTTACCATGAGACCTACGGTAATAGCTTCTTCCCTATAGGGGAAATTCGCTAAAAAGACTATATGTAAAAACAAATCACACCAATCGATAAAGAATTTTATTTTCTTTGAAAAATGCACTCGGTGGACGAGATGGAAGTTGTGGTTTGGTCATAATTTAAATTCAAAGCAGCGCGCGTCGAGTTCGCCCAATCTCTCGCCACGTTTTTGTCGTAGCCGTTAGCCCCCACTTGACGTCATGACAACAGCTGGCCCGACAATCAGCTGACGCTGGATGCGCAGTAGCACACCTTACTAATTCCACCAAGATTCCATCCACCACACTGCCATATTCCAACCCAAACCTGATTGACAAAGTCGAATGACAGCATTGACAGCTGGTAGAAAATAAGAAAATAAGGAAATTGAAGAGTATAATAGTTTACAGGTAAGAAGAATGACGGGTCTCATGCCAGTATGGTCTACGGGACGTACTTCGGAGGTAACAGGTAATGCCCAATAGTATTTTCGCCCCCCCTCCCCGATTTTTATTTCAGGAGAGACAAAATGAGAGGGAGAATTTTGTTCTTTACATTACTAACCCAAAATAAAACAACTCAGTAATAGGAGTCAAACCATTTGATCGGAAATAAAAATATATTTTTAAAGATTTGAAGATACCTTATATTGAATTGTGTATTAACTGTGTACCCGTTCGCTAATTTAAGGAAATGCGCAAACAATTATTATTTAGATTAATTAATCAATGTTAATGAATTTATAATTTATATTTTATTAAAAAGTGTAATATAAAGTATATTTAGTGTTAAGTTAATTTCCAAAGTCAATCCAGAGTTGATTACTACCGGCAGCCCTATAAACAATTATAAAATTATTGACTAATATTAACACCTAAACAGACTCTTCGCCTTTTTGTTTGGACACCAAGTATAATTTAGGGCTGCAACTGAAAGTGTACTTAGGGCCTATTTATAAGTACCTTTTAAATACCCTACTTAATTCGTATTAAATTGATACATCATATATCATAAGTTAGGTTCATAATATGCAAAACTTAGAAGTGTATAAAATATGAATAGTTTCCATCATGGAACAACTACGGCCTAACTGATCATAGAACACTATTTTGGACACGTGATTGATGATGCAGCCTATAAAATTCAAAGTCCATGAGTATACTAATCTTGAGGGAGTATAAATTCATTCTTCTGAATAACATACAGTATGGTAGATATTAAAACTTCAGACATCTATTTATTAAAATTGTAATTTTAACAAAACACCTTTCATGGCTAACTTTCTCAATTTTTTACTTGTTTTTCATGGGTCCCTCAAAATCTGGTTATACAGCACAAAAGTGCTGCAAAATATTTATTTCCTTTGTAAATAGCTTCTTCACATCCCATCTTCTCCTCTCAAACTTTATGTAAGGTTGAGATTAGTCAAACGAACAAAGTTGAGTTGATTCAACAATATTCTTTTTACCGAATGATTCACGCCAATAAATTAGCAAAGAAAGTTTATGGAGTGAGAGTGAAAAAGGGCCTTATTTATTATCAAACGCATTGTCGCGGTAGTAAGGGTCGTCTGACGCTAGTGCAATATTTCAGGTGAAATATTTCAGGCGAAACACAAAACGCGTTTCAAAGTTGCACCCAAAATTTATCCTACATCAGTTTTGGATCGATTTTAACAATTTCGGCGACGCGTCGTTGGAAACGCCTCAGCTTAACGTTTTGCAGGAAACATTTATTAAGGTCAGACCTAATAAGGAAAGAGCCCAAAGATGGGCACTTATATCCATAAGATTTAACATTGTAATAGAACTTTCAAAGTAAACAGCTGATTGTAGTTAGCAAATTTAAGAGACATTGTGTTATTAAACGTTTCGGATAAATTTGAAAATTACCAGGACAACAGTTTTTGCTTCATCGGATTACATACAAACACTAGGAATACCCGAGCAGCGCAATGCGCTGCATGTTTTTCATACCATGTAATTTTACTTCTTAAACAACCATCTACTTCTTTTTATAGTTAATATAGATAAAAACGACATTTTACAAAATTTTTACTAAAAAAACAACAAATGAAACAATGGTAACTGTGAATAAATCCCAGTTATCTGGTAATATGATGACTGGGTAAGCGAGTTTTCTTAGTTTTGCCTTTGACTATAAATAATTAAAGTCAGATTCAAAGACAATGGTTTTACGCAATCGTTGTGCATTTTCACCAAGAAAATTCAACAGATAGTTGCTTAATAGTTTGGTTATTTCTTAGTTAAATTAAAACAACTCTTCAAGCATTAACAATTCGGTATTTTCTGGAAATGTTCTTTGAAAGGATGCGCGATTGTGCAAAAGCTATCGTCAAATTCCGCATAAGTAAAAATACTGCAAAATAAATTATCAACGTTCGACGGTACCCCATTGAGCATCAAGACAAAGCAATTGCAAACCAACTCAAATAAGAAAATATATCACGATAAATACGTGTCGGACAAATCAACGCTTGACCCATCAGGATCTACTCAAGCAGTTAACTGGCTAATTTCGTGTAAGTAGAGTACTGTTTATTTTGACATTTTATACACAAAATCCTATTACGAAATAGCATACGATGTCTTATCATTATACGATAGGATCTGCATACGAAACGTCATTATACGATAAGATCAGCATTTTAAAAATACGATGACTAAACGGACCTACCTGAACAGTGGACTGACGACCCCCCCTCAGCCGCGACGACTCGTTAGTGTCGCCCTCAGCAGCGACTATTTACAGAGCGGAAGTCCCCTTCAGCGGCACTTGATCAATAGTGACGTTTACTTCCGGTAGACCTACAAAAGGGAAACTTCGAAGTAGAACTAGAACGTAGTCAAATTAATTGTACAAATAACATTAAATAGGTATGTATTTGTGTTATATGTCATATACAAATAACAATGAATGAATAAAAAAATCAACGTTGCCTAAAAAGATATGTACATTATCATATCAAATCCAAAATTACATAAAACTATAGTAAATACAAATACCCCCGTTGCAGCAGACCTGCATACTCAGCGAATTTCAAATGCAAAACAACATATCTCAATCCAACATAGCGAGATTTGACATGTTTTTGTAAGCTCCATAAGAATAACATGAGGAATGAGTATGCAGGTGTGTTGCTACAGGTATATTAAAACTGGGTGGTTTTAATTCAATATTTAGTATATCTGAACCAAAAGAAGCTATTTACCAAGTTTTATTGAGTTATGTTGAGAAATAAGCGAGATATAGAATTTTACTTATTTCCCATAAGGTTAACATTGGGACAACGTACTGTGTTTACCACTTTCAATATCTCGGTAACCAATGGACATAGAGCAGTGTTTAAAAATACCAAATTGTTTGTTTTTTTGAGCTGAACTCAATGGTGCCCACAAAAATTCGATAAATTTTATTTTTCTATGTAAAAAATTCAAAAAACCCATTTTTGGGGGGGTTTATCCCCCTTTACCCCCCCCTTCCGGTGGTCCGATCGGGCTGGTTCACGAACTCGTCCAATTGATCACCACTTTACACGTCCGTACCAAATTTCATAGAGATCGGACCATTTTTGCAGCCGCTATCGTGCTAACAGACACATATATATATATATATATATATATATATATATATATATATATATATATATATATATATATATATATATATATATATATAAATTCAAACGAATAGTGTTTTTTGCTTCTGGGGGCCCCAAAACGAAAAGTTATAGTGGTCCCAAGCTTAAGTCTTACCATGAGACCTACGGTAATAGCTTCTCCCTATAGGGGAAATTCGCTAAAATAAATAAATAAATTCAAGATTTTATTACGGTTTATATTACCTGCTAGAGGAAAAAAGAATGGTTTTAATAAAATTAGCAGATATATGCATATTTCTGTGCGTCTGCCGCGTTGCAGTAAAAAAATAATAAGTTTGACCTAGATAATTGGAAAATGAATGTAAAAAACATAATTAATGAAGTTGTAATCAGTAAATTTTATCGAGAAAATTAAAAATAATAAGAGAAGTAGGGCCTAATGGAGAAAAAAGTATATTTGAAAAAATATTGTATTTAGCCATTTAGTCAATTTAAAAATCTAACAAAGTATTTTTTTATTCATTGAGTATTCAGTAGATGCAAACATAATTATGTTTTCAGAGCGATTAAGCAAACTTTGTCAAAATGGCGACCAACAGAATTGTAATGAGCTGGCGGGAACCAATCATTAGATGAAACTCGTGTAATGGGAGGTTAAGCTCCCAGGGTTTCGATAATGATGTATATCTTCATAATAGTAGTTTTTACTTGGGAGCAAAGCATACTTTTTCTAAAATATGAATATTTCTTTACATTATACTGCACAGAAACATCTGTTTTCTGTGCCTTATTCTTAGATGGAAAGTTATTCTTTGCCGATCACTGAACGGTAATTTCACCGTGCACTAGGAAACGGAAATAACGGAATTCAACAAATCAGCTGATTGCAATAAACCGATGGTTAATACATGTTTATTGGTTACTTCCGAGGAATGTAGTAGCAGAACTGGTCGCAGGGGCAAATGTTTGTTTGTTTATTCATATATTGTATACCATATGGGCCAATTGGTTTAACATTGTCAATAAATTTTGGGCTCTGCTGTGCATTTGCTGCCAGGAGTAAAATAACTGTCTTCATGGTACAAGGACAATTTATTGATAGTATGGTGAATCATATATAACAAACTTCAATGCAAGAAAAGAATAGAACATTCTTACTTGGTTTTTTGGTGGAAGGCTGGCATTTACAAAGACTGGTAATTAATATTCTAAGCTTAATTTATAAATTTATACGTTCTTGACTGGAATATTATTCATTTTCAGATATTGACTGAAATGCAAAATTTTGGTAGACTTCGGTTATAAATTTTAAATCCTTGACTGGAATTAAATCTATATTTGAATTATTCTTAGACTTAAGCTATAATTGGAGATTTGGGGAATTAAATCCCTTGAGTATTATCATTGACTACAAATAACCCAGACTAATTAGTATTATACATGCATAATCATTCTAAATGAATTTAAAACAAAATTACAAATTATAAAACATGTGCAACATGTTTGACAAAACCAGGGCCGGCGACAGGGGGGGGGGGGCAAATGCATTCGCAGGGAGCCCGGAAACACCAAAAAAGGGCCCGAAAAGGCTGAAAAGGGGCCCAAAAGCACACAAAAGAAGTATAAAAAGAAAATTGCACAGGGGCCCGCAAATCCTGATGCCGGGCCTGGACAAAACAGAACATGAAGTATGAAACAGTGATTTAGTTCAATCTTAGTTTTCCAGTTATCTACACATATTAAACATATACAAATTGAGAATTTAATCATGGACTTTATATATAATATTTTTTTACAATGCAACTCAATCAATTCCTATAATTATAATTACAATAAACTTACATTTCACGAGGAGTCAAATTAATTTAATCCTTGCCAGTTCCTTCCCCAATTAGAATAAACAAAGTCAATTCAAGTTAGCACAAATAACAGCAGGATGCCAACATCACAAATAGTAAGTAATTAATTAAATATACCATTGATCATAACATTTTATGTATAACAAAGTATTTTGCTTAAGAAAACAACAAAAATATTCTAACGGAACATTTTCAGTTAAATTAACAAACATGGTATAATTGGCTAGGTTTAAATAATTGAGAAACGTAATAGTCAAGGAATACATTATGAAAAAAATATGTTGTTCCTGAGTAGTATGATGTTAAGTATCGAAAGGTAAGTTTAAGGCTCGGTAAGTTTTACCGTACTCAAATGAAAATATCATGCTCACACGGTAAAACTGTACTTACCGGGCTAGTCTCGTATACGTATACCATTGTGACATATATTTTCATACAATCAGTGACTTCTTCTGAGAGAATTGGGAAACAATGTTTGAGTTGTAAATTGACTCGGATAACGTTTTTAGTTATTTGTAAATTGTTAAAATTTATTATTATGTCGAGGGTTATATCAAATTTTTGAAGTATTGTTACACTTCATATACCATAAGCGGTATATGGTCTCCTTGTTATTCACTTTTACCATATGGAATTCAGTATTAAACTGTTTAAGTATTGAAATCATCTACAACTTTGATAACAGTCATGTAGCAAAGTAGAAAACAGGCGATGAAACTTTTACAACCCCATTTCAAAACATTACACCAATTTGGATTCATATACTGACTGGGTTATGCCACAATAAATCCCACCCCACTCTGGCCCTTATTCCATATTTCGGGTACACTACGTAACAGTGACGCTTTATAGAGTCTCAACATAATTTTTATTCAACATTAGGATTAACTTTTATGTTAAAGAAAAGAAAATAACGTTTGCAAAATAGTGTTTTAAAACTTAAATAAGGGTCGCTTAAATAATTTGGCAACGACATATACAATAAGAATTTACCAAATATATTTTTAGAAAAATAAATAAACAAATTTATGCTAAGACTATTTTAATGGCAATCCACTGGGAATTATTGTCATATTTTCGCCTTTCACCAATCATGCGAACTATCAAGGGTTCATGTAACTAAAAACTGGATTACAGCACCAATGTATAACATAAAGATGTTTGGAAGCAGATAGCAATAAGCTAAATACACTTCCAGATAAAAGAAACTATTATTATCATGAAAATTGCAAAATAACTAAAACTGCGTAGAATATGTTTTCTTACGATGCAATATGGTTTGAATATGTTATTTTACGATTCGATGTGGTATTGGTACAGGGAAGATGTTCTTTTTCGATGAGATGGATCGAATATATCGAAGACGTTCTCTTTCCACGTTTTTTGGTATTAATATATTTAAGATGTTCTCCTCCAATGCGTTTTGGTATGAATATACCAATTAAGTGTCTCTTACGATGATATGAATAGCCTATCTCTTTCGAAGCGATGTGGTATGCTCTGAGAATTTCCAAGAGCGGGAGCAAAGGAAGATTGGACCAATTAGCCTAATGATGTTAAGCTTCTGGGCCACCGCTAATTAAGAGGAATCCGTACAAAGGTGATAAATTTGCGGCAAACCTTTTATATCCGTTTAATAAGCGTTCAAATAGTATAATACAGCCGCGTTGGATTATTTCACATTTTGATGCATGGTTTTAAAATATGTGATGCCGAAAAGCTATGTAGTTATAGATTATTGTAAGGTCCTCATATGCAATGAAAACACTTGTTCCAGCGAAAGGTAAAAATAAAATAGAAAAAGATCTTAACTATTTTTTTTAAAGGTGGCGAAATAAAGGGCAATACCGTAAAATATTTTGAAACTTGCTCAGGAAACGATAACTCCAAACAATTAATTTCAATCTGTACTTATTTAACACGACAGTTTTATTTGATCTAGATTCCACTGATGGTTCTGGCCCGGTAATAATAATTTCGGTGTCAATGTAAAAGGCTAATTCAATGCTAAAAATCTCAAGTACAGAAATAACATCAATCCTGTTTTTTTTATCAACAGCTTTTTGTAATTATTACTCATCGTCTCAGTGAAATATCTACAATTATATTTATTTGATCAAGTAATTTATAATTTAGAAACCAAATCATAAGCAAATACCACTTTTAAGGAATTAGTTTCTCTTTACTATATGAAAAGGTTTTCTTCCACTAATTTCCCAAGACACGGTTAGGAACAACGTTGAAATTAAATCGTAATTAGCAACCAAATGATTGAAAATAGTCCTTCTGGAGTCCTGACATCCTATCAATCGTCACGTTCTGTAATAATAAATATATAAAATAAATGTATAAAATAAGTTTTATCGCTGTCGAATTAAAGCAAATTATCGCTACTACATTTAAGCAAATTATCGCTACTAAAATAAAGCAAATCATCGCTACTAAATTAAAGCAAATTATCGCTACTAAAATAAAGCAAATTATCGCTACTAGATTAAAGCAAATTATCGCTACTAAATTAAAGAAAATTATCGTTACTAAAGTAAAGCAAAATTGCATGAATTTCGAGTGACACACGAGCACAATCACAAGCGACAGCAGATTGCTTTTACCAAATAATACATCACCACGGACGAGGTCCCTCATACGGGTTCCAGTATAAAAGGACTAGCTCGCTCAATGATATTTTTCATTCATCCTTCATATTAGTCGGATACTCTCAACCCACCGATAGCTATGAGATTGGTTACATTATGAAATAAGACCCCAAAAGTGATTTTGTAGAAACTCAAGCTTTGCTATATTTATACGAAACAGAAATGTAGAACTTAACTATGTGAACCGATTTTAAATTATATTTTAACCTCGACATTACGAACCTAAATATAACAAATCACTTTATACCACATAAAAAAACTAGACTCCGCTCCAAAGATAAATAAACACCGGTGTAACAAATATCCGTTGATATAACTTTTTTTAAATATAATTTCGAGCCAGTCCCTTCAGATTTATTATATCAAAGTTGTCCTGTAGAGATATTTGGTTGTTTTTATCATAGCCAATCTTAATACTCGTATAATATTATTATAAATGGGGAAGTGTGAGGTGAAAAAGTTTGTGTGAATCTGATGTTCCATCACGCGAAAACTACTGGGCCGATTGAGCTGAAAATTTTCAGGAATAAAGCCAATATAACAGAAATGGACATGGACCTAGTTTTATTTTGAAACCACTGAAGGGCTCCGTCCCACTGGCTACCAAAGGTGCCATATTATTCTTAAGCAAAGATTTTTTACGCAGAATCTAATGACATAATTACTTGAACCCGTGTTCTTAGGTAAATAAACAAAAGCATGACAACGTCTACCGGGTGCAGCTAGTATTTTAATAATTATAAAAAATGCAAACATCACGCTAATAAAGGTGTGTTTTTAAATAAATACATGTTCAGTCACTGCAAATCTCACAACAAATACTGCGGATTCCACGTCCAGTCCGGCACGGGCCGAGTCTATACATCACACTGAGTTGTGCTCAGGGGCGTATTGCCTATCGGTAGATAACGCACCTGGACTTTTAAATCATTTTAAGGGCCAAATAAATAACGGAGGAGTTTTAGGTTTTGTTTGTACCTTTGTGAAGCAAAGTGAATTTTAAATCTACTTTTTCAGTTTGAATTATTAGTTATTATTCTGTAAAACTTGCTTTATAATATTGAAGCTTTAAAGAGTCTATTGGGCATCATTATAAAATTATACCTTAGTAAACAAAGTTTTAAAGCACAATAATTGAAAATTGTTCTTTAAAATGCCATGTTTCATTAACATATCAAAAGTTAAAACATTACAATTTATACCACAACACTCCATATGGCTGAATATACTTTATATATTTTAAGAACTAGTCAGTCAACAAATATTAAAATATACGCTTAGATACTAGGTTTTAATAAGCGATCCGGCTTAAATGCGTATTTAATTACAATCTGGCTAAATATTATTAGGATGTAATTATCAGTAGTAAATATTAATGCTTCAACTATCCACCAATGTAGGCCTACCTGGTCTTTAATATCTAAATATTAAAACACAAATTTTGTAATTAAATATACAATATTATAACATTTTAATAAACGTAGAAGTGTCCTTTTATTCATTGCAGAAATATGATAATGGTTTTTGTTCTATCTTCTTTTAAGTACGCCATATGCCTTTTGGAGTTATGTCTAGTGAAAAATAAGAGCCAAAGTGACTTTTCTGTCAATATCTTTTAAAGTGTTTGGTTGAAAATGTATGCGTAACAACCCTAAGGCTTACAGAACCTAATTCACTGCCTAACTCGTTGAAAAATCCTCTTTCTAATGAATCATCTTTTTCTATCGACCAACATTGAGTTACTATATTTGAAAAGGATTAATTTATTTTTAATTAAACTGTATTGTGTTAATTATGTAGCAAAAAAAAGTACATTTACAAAACGCTCGAAGTAAAGAAGCCTTTTTAAATAAATAACATATCAGTAACACAGTACAAAGAACGTCAGTCTCTTTGACACGTTATGATGTTTCAACCCTAATTGTAGAAACATGATGAAATACATGGTTTCAAGCCTTTAAGTCTCACTGCAAACGACCACTTTGAGGCTTTATCGTACACAAATTACGCTGTTAGATACACATTATCCTCCAAGCAATAAGATTAAACTGTTTACAGAGAAAGGCCAAGAAACCCTCACTCGACTCGTGGGCAGAATAATGACCTTCCTCTGTGGTAAATTATTGCATAGGTAATGTATAAAAAAGTTTTTTTATAACTTGGTGCACCACGTCTCAACTTTGAATGTGGGTAGTTGAGGTATTCATAGTTTTATTAGATGCACCAGATAAAAAAAAAATGTATATAGTTTTCAGTGTGTGAACAGGCAACTTTAAAGGAGAAACTCCATCGACCAAGAGGTAATATTTTTGGTCGCTTTGAAAATGAAAACAGAAGACATAGTTTGCTAACGGCGATCTGACATGAAGTAGCCTAAGTCATAATTGTTGGTCATTATTTTTAGCTATAAAAGAGGTGCAAGCAAGGCACTTTCCCTCTGAGACCTTTAAAGTTAATATACACCAATTGGAATCATTTGGAGGAATTTCGGTACACATTATGAGGGCAAGTTAACATTATTTCTAGCAACCTCTTATAGGTTTATGCTTTTTCACAGGCCTTACGGTCATATCAAGCTTTTCCTTATTCAATCAACATTTTTCTTATTATACATCGGAAAACAAGACTTATTTAAATGTGTACAGTACTAATTACAGTAAACTTTTGGGCAATAGAAGGTCATTCTTACTGAAATAAGCTTATATTGAATATAACTTTATAATAGTTTACAGCCTGCAAAATATAAAACAATAGTGTTTAAGCACCTTCTGAGGAACGATATAATTCTGCTATAGTAACTTACTGTTAGTGTAAATATATTGATAACTTTAGATTTATATTGCTCTGTTACGCCCTTTCCAAATCAAAAATTGAACAACTTCTCTTAATTTACTAGAAGGGGAAAGTACCGGGTGTTCGGAAAGAACTCCTTAATTTTGATAAACTATAAATTGTAGTATAATAATCATACCAGCATAAAATAATACAACAAAAGAAAGCTAAAATCACCAAGTTTTTATTAGAGGTCGTTTGTAACTTTGGACATGAATTGAAAACAAAGAACAAAGCAAATTTAATTTTTCATGTGCATCGGTGTTGATCAAAACTTGATTTAATTAGACCTTTTTTTTACATAAATATTGAAAACCAAGCATCCTACAGTAAATGCTCTAATTACAACAATAAAGAAAATACGTTTCCTATCATTTGAGGGTATTGTAGGTCTAAAGCTTTTCTGGATCCGGATATCTGTGTATCTGAAGGCAGGAAATTGATGTTTTTGTGTTTTGAGTTCCACATTGCCAAAATTTTGGATACAAAAACTGTCGATTTCACCAAAAACCTAGTGAGTTGTCCTTTAATTTAATATATTATTTATGGATGTATGATTACTATACTACAGTTCATAGTTTAATAAAATGAGAGAGTTATTTTCCAAACACCCGGTGTTAAATCATGTACGAGTGAAGTTATTCACCATTATATCTGATCAAAACGAACTCGAATGAAAAACTGCCTTATACAAGGCGTTTAACTAATTTTGCATTCAGTAGCTTCACATACAAAAGCTAATTGGCAATTAATATGAGCCCATTGAGTCATGTCAGTTGCCAAATATAACGCAGGGTATGATGGTGTTAAATGATGCGTAGAAAGTTTAATATGAACAGAAACCAACCAATCGGACCATTGATTGTACGCACATGGAGAATAATTTTGCTATCAGTGATGCTAATCAGAGCGTTCTGCTTGAAGAAACAAGCTCTAAAAATAAATAAGTTTACTGATGGGAAATGTAATGTACTTATGTGCAAGGATGGCTCTAGATGATAGCTCTCTGACCGGTTTACACTTCAGGTCAACAATTGGTAAAATAGAAGCTGTCATCCTGTCATCGTATTGATATATCTGAGGCTCTATCCAGAGCTATTACCTTCATGAGCGCCTTTTTTTCTCCTTTGTCTCTCTGCGAATTTTAATTCGTGGCTTAACTTGAATACCCTGTCAGGTTCGAGCCCTGGAGGGAGTAGTGGATCATCCTGGATTACCCATTTGGGACGAGATGGGGGACTATTCCCTGAAAGCCTCTTAGGGTCTTCCAGTCTGGAGGGCGAACCGTCCTTGGCGAGAATCTCCACTGCAAAGTAGAGGGGTCTTGCGTGGTGGTCCTTGTCTGGGGCCCGGCGAGGTCGACAGGTGTGAGGGCGAGTCGTGCCTGGAGGATAGGTTAGGAGTGTTTCTCTTTTCCTTCAGGGTTAAGCTGACTGACGTTTCATGTCTTTACCGCCCCTTCAAAATCCCTTCCTTTCGTAAGCTGCTTAGTATTCAAAAGGGGGGAGACTTGCTCATTCGACAAGGCTAAAGCATCAATTCCTTCAAAATCAAATATTCTGAAAATCCGGTTTGGTTGGCAATGGTGGTGACCCGTTCAGTAAAACGGAGTGTTAAGGGATGACAGTTCATCTAGGGGGAAAATTGAATTTTAAGTAGATCGATTTTAAGACAATTAGTTCACCCAAAGAGCTTTCTTGAAATCCAAACGAATCCGATTGTACTTCAAACGCGGTGGACCAGTAGACAGCAGTACTAAAATAGACGTCAAAGGGAAAATTATGACACTGTGGCAACCCTTGTTGTGGGAGCTGTTAACAAAATTGAATACAGTTAAGAAAAATCCAATAATTAATCCAAAATTTAAAATGATTAATTTCATATTAATAGTTGTTCAAATTTTTGATCATGAAGTGAGCACCTCCTTAATCGGCTGCCCAGACGGTCATAACGTTCTGTTTAAATAAACAGTATGAATAATGTAAAAAAATAACTACAGGCTACGTATAGATGGCAAATAAACTTTTGTGTTCACAAATTTAGCTAGACTGTGATCGACTTCTTACAAGTCAAAAGTATTGTGCCAAGGTATTGTGTGGTTTGGCTATTGTACTTCGCGTCTGTGAGAGGCCTTCACAATTGGCATCTCCGGGGCTCTTAGTTTACTGTGATCTGACATTTTTTATCTGAGAGGTAGATATCTATGATTTAAATGATTTACAGCAAAAGTAAGATCGAAGTGAGCGAAAATGCATTTAGTACAAAAAACACTCATGCCGTTCTATAATGCAGGATCGTTGTTTTACTGTTGTTATTGCTAGTTAAAAAGTTCAATTAATTAGTAAAATAATTTTTATTTATTTATTTATACATTTTTACAATGCTGCAATACAGCCAAATCAAATTACCCTTTAGCATTAATATAAGCTATATAACAAATTTAGAAAAACATGCAAATATTTATATAAATAAATTACATGTATCAACTTTGTTAATTTTAGTGTCCATTTATTCTTGCTTTTCGTGTCACTGTTGACAGATTGCGAGAAAAAATATCCTATAAACAATACAAATTATAGATAAAATCTTTTATCCTTTTGTTGAAACTTTTAATTTATATTCAAATGAATAAAAATAATCATGTGGGCCGGATTCGACCGATACACACCTCAAATATAATATAAACTTTGAAGGTACAAATCCTGGAACTTCAAGTAATACCGGGATATAAATTCGACATTCTTATTGAAACACCTGACAAGAGCGAATTTATGTTAAATATTTCACTATAAAACGAGAAAAATAGAAATTATAACTGGCAAATTGGAATTTTCAATTGTACTCGTTGTATGCTCAAAGTTTTCAGCATGGTTCAGGAGTTGAACCCTAAAAATTGATATAATTACCAAAAGCCATCCTTGGACTACATGGAATATACTTGTCAAATTATACATAAATTGTATACAAAAAGTGTAATTTTAATTCTTTCAACTTTGAAACATTGAAATTCTCTCAACAAAATTAATCATTAAAATAGTTACCAACATTAATAAAAAAATAAAGAAGGAAATATTAAAAATAAACTCTTAAGAACTACAAAAAAAAATAAAGGACCCGATAAAATAATTGAAGAGCTGTAAGACACTTTAGTAAAAGGAAACCTTACTAATAAGAAAAGAAAATAATATTTTAAGATAGAATTATTTATCTATATGATATATGATACTATTATCTCAGCACGCCCTGTTGGATTATATCTTAAGCCACCGGTGATTAGTGGGGTTACTCCAGCCACTAATCATGCTGGGCTTCGCCACCTTGTATCATTACTTATCTAACAGACGTTGGGTACCGCATTGGTATCTAGGTGTAAGTGGATATCTTAATCAATATGAAACAGTACAACAGATAAACCCCTATGAATTGTTTTTTAAATATCACTGCTTTTGCCATTTATATAAGTAGCTATACCAAAGGTTTTTAAATTTAAAACAGTACACTCCCTATTATGCGAGCCTCGGTTATCCGAGACTCCAGGTTATCCGAGGTCGTTTTGAGTTAACTTTTTCGGTCGGAAAATAATAGTAACGTGATTGAAGAGTATTTTGTTTAATGTAAATATAAAATCACCTATCAGTAATTTGTTATTATTAATTTATTCCAATTAATAATTTAAATAAATATCAAAAATATTATTTTATTATATAAATACTTCACTTTAACCTAGATTTGTGTTTCAGTCAAAACCACAAGAAGACGAAATGACGAAGTCGTCTACAGGATGAGACGGGAGTTCATCGTCGAACAAAGGCAAATTTTAATTGCTCAAATATTTGGCGAACTATTTGCCACATGAGATATTTAGATTGACGTAGAAACGAGTCATGCCGATTGCACCAGTACATTACAATGTTCGGATCGTCGTATATTAACCCTTACTTGACGGTAGTGAACTTATTAAAATTCATTTAGCCCCCCAACTTCAGAAATGTTGGTGTGAACTCCCACCACAGACAAAACATTCGTACGAATGTAAGTAGTAAACTTTCAACCACTTAGATATCCACTTTTTTAACTCGAAGATTTTCAATTTAAAGTATTTTGTGAAAATTGAAGTTTTATTTTTATAATGATTTAAACAGTCACGTCTTTGAGATAACGTCTCATAATTAAAATTATAATATAAAACGTACTGATTAAATCATCAGGACAGAGTTAAAATTTGTTAAATATCTCTAAATCTTGATTCAGTAACATTTAAAATATTGGCTGAATCTTTGCCAGTAGCAGTCTGCCAAGAAGGTCCTACTTTGGAGTCCTCGCGGTAAAAGTTTATGGTCTTTCCGCTAACTTGGTTTAAGAAAACATAAATTTTACCTTGTGAAAATTGAATAATATGAATAAAATTTGTTCTTTTTAATCAATTTTGAGGACAACTGTTAATTGTATTTTATAGTAAAAATTATTTAAGTTTCACCCTTAAGATTTAGTAAAATTATAAAAGTATTTATTTGTTTTAGTTCTTCCTTTTTTATGACAATGGACAAAGGTACTATGGAAAAAGGTGTAGCAAAAACCCTATTTAATTTATAATAAATATATTCTAAAATCTTTAGAAAGCTATTTGTCTTGCAAAGGTTTTTTGGATAAATGATACCAAAAAATATACCAAAGCAACATATGTATTCTATGGTTATCTTTGTTGCTAGATATTGTAATTTAGCCTTCCACAAACCATTGAATTTAAACAGATATCGTAAACATGTAAAGGCGTCATTTGAAACATTTGCCGCGATTTATTTAAATTAAACAGATAAAGCCATTAGATCTCTTCGTGCTCAGTGTTTTCATTTTGTTTTCCGACCAGCGGCATTAATCTGATTTCCTGGCATAATATTTTCCTGAAACGTTCATGCTTTCGCTTTTACCTCTATAGACAAAATCATGTTCAATCTGTGATAATACAACCAAAACATTTATATAAAAAACCAAGTTTTTCCTGAAGAGTATAAAACAAGTAGAGTAATAATTCCTTTATTAGTTTTATGAAATTTCTTTATCAGTCTTATGACCCAAAAAATATCGATAAATAAAGGAACTCTTCCTCTTAAGGGTTTCAACATTAACCTACAAATTAATTTGATGTAGTTTGGATTAACATAAATGGTCTTTGGCCTATGATTACTATATTAGTATTGCGTGATGCAAACTCCTTCCATCTTCTTTGTAATTAAATTTGTTTTATTTATATATCATTCACTTGCACTCTAATTAAAAAACCATTAACGAATAATAAGTAAATTTTGCCTTAATCGTTTTTAAATAGTGTTTCTCGCCTTAGATCTAACAAAAATCTCCCAAATCGACCGAAACGTATTATTTGCTTCCTTATTGGAATTACATAATCATTGTTGATATATGGTATTTTTTATTCGTAAAATGATCCTCGAAAATGAAAAATAAATAAGGGATGGTATCCATATAAAACTGTGTGCCTAGATAGCAAGGGAAAGGATATTTTATTAGTTTCCCGCATAGACTTTGGCAAGGGTCTGAGCCCCTCATTTGCAGGATTTCCGAACGCATAAACATCCTTTTGTGTCCTTTCCATTTCGATTGACTCATAATAATGCTTTTACAGCTTTCATTCACCTGTTGGTGGCAAAACAAGGTTCTGAGCTTGGCAAATTATGATTTAGACCGATTACAAATGATATAGTAAAATCAAACTTAAGTAACGGCAGAGTTATCACTCAGGTTTTTGATATAAGGTCAGTGACGAGTAACATTTTATGCGTCATACTCCTCATTCCAAACTCGTTCAAAAGGATTCTGGCGAAAAATTTAAATTCATTAATTTTCACTCATGTAAACCATAGAACTCGCTCTTAACACCTGGAGTAACTTTAACTTTATTAGTTGTTTCCGCTCTTATCTAAAAACATTCTTAGTTATTCATGTTCAGTCTTGTTTAACAATTGAATAACTATATGTTCAACTGAGGGATCCGTGAAATTCGATGAGGCTTTGGTTGCCTTTTATAATAAGAGGAAATATAATAATTTGGTAATATCATTAAATTTTTGTTGAACTCAATTACGATTTAGTAAAATCAGCTGTTTTTCCTCCTTATGAATCCATGATTTGATATATGAATAGCTAAGCTCCATTCTATTATACAGGGTGTTTTTGTTTGTTTTATTTTTTCTAAACACAACCCAAAATTTTATTTTATTAGTGAAGGATTATTCCCTCTAAGATCCTTGGATTTGACCCCACTATATTATTTTCTTTGGGGGTACAATAAAAGTAAGGCCTGCGAAAACAATTCACAAGATATTCGGCACCTCCAAACAAACAAAATAAATTGAATGCAAGAAATTCAAAGAGGTACCTTGCAACACGTGTTCAGGAATTTGATGGAGCGAGCACAACTTTGTAGGAATGCCAGTAACGGATTGTTTCAACTCAAAGTGTAAACTAAATGTGATCAAACTTTAGTAATAGGCTGTATAAAATGTAAAGATGAACAAAAAATACTCATCTTATATTTATATGTGCATTATTTAATCTTGAAAATGGGTTGCGTACAAAAACACCCTGTAATATATTTATTTTGTGCAATCACTGAAAGTAACACTTTTCATTACAGTAAAAATATCATTAAATTTTAGATTTGAGTTGAGGATAACTTGAACTCAAAGAGTATTTGCTCAGCTGAAACTCTTAACAAGAAAACTTAGAGCACAGACTAAGGAATCTATCTCCTTAGCCTGTGGTTTGAGATAAAGCCTGAGCTGCAGCAGGCATGCATACTTAGCGAAAAGTAAAATTGACATAGTCTATAAAAATTATCACGTTAAGATATTCTCTAAGGACACAGGACGTAACTACGCAAGTTTGAAAATGGAGAATTTTATAGGGTATGATCTCAACTACATGAAATCACATATCAAGTTTTTTAATGATATATTTGGATTAAGCAGTTTACACGATTTCATTTATTTCCAGCAAAGCAAACATTGAAGGAGTGATTACACAATTTTGCTGCCACAAAATTTTAAAATCTGGGCATTTTATATCATAATTAACTTTACCTAAGCCAGTTAAAGCCAGGTACCTAGAGTCACCAAGGAAATATGTTGAGATGTAAGCAAAGTACACGCTAAAAAAAATCCAATGAGGTTGTCATCGGGAGGGATTATACAGGTTTGCCGTCACGGAAATGTAAAAAGGAAGATTTTCCGCCATGACTCAGTAGCTTAGTTCATCTGATTTGAATAAAGCTACATGCAAAGTTTTACTAAGTTGCGTTTTAAAGAAAGTTAGATATAATATTTTTGGGTGATTTAAGCCCATGATGTTAACATTGGGACAATGTGTCGCTAAAGATATTTCGTTAACCGATGTTCTTAGAGCAACGATTCATGATACGATGACAATAATCATTATTAATGATCATTAATGATTAATAATGATTATTGTTATCGTATCATGAATCGTGGCTCTAAGAACATCGGTTAATGATCATTAATGATGATGCTGTAATCATTATTTTCCTTAGCTGAATTTAACAATGCAAATCAGTATTTATTTGATAATTTCAATTTTGTTATGTGAAAAGGTGAACAAATTTCGATGGTGAGTTCCGGCTTGTTTTTGATCACGATAGAAACAAACTTAACATGCTGCTGTTTTAAATTCAAGACATATTTACGTTTATTCTGTAAAATGATTTAAAACATGATTTTACAGTCCTAAATGTTTGATAAAGTTTTCATTCTGAAAATGATAATCAGCGTTATGTATTGAAAAATAAAACAGCTTTTTATAATAAGCACTTTACCCAAATTAGGAAACGAAGAATTGCACAGCAAACATTTTGAAAATTTTATGATTTTAAGAAATAGGTTGGATTGTTTACGCTTAGCTAACGTTCAGGCCTTCTATTCCCACGTGTAAGCCGACAATGCTGCATTAGGATTCCACCTGCTGCAGCGCGGCGTCGTTGCAACGGTTGCGCCAAAACGTGACGGCCAGGTTTATTGGGGTGCTATACAGTTTCGAGTATGGTTGTATTCTGCGTATTGTAGAGGGCTTTTAAAAAGAAAACAATACTGAAGAACAGTGGTTTCGTTTTAATTGATTAATGACATCGTCCCCACGCAATTTACTAAGCATTAAAATAGGCTGTGTCTGTCACCAATAATAAATTGTTGATTAGGTATATATTTGCCTTAACGTCTCTCTGCAATTATTTTATTTCAGGCACTTGCTTCATAGGAATTGTATGGATTCAAATGTAGCTGTATAATCCGTTTGCAACTTTAAAGCTTAAACTTATCCAAATGAGATTACGATGGATTAGAGATGGCTTTTCCCATCAATATTCAAGATAGCGCTTATTGAAAACTAGCTGCCGCACCCGTTCTTTGTAGGGATCGGTAACATCTTGCATAATATCAATAGTTATTAGGGGTGTTACGATACCTTAAGTCGGTTTTCGGTACCACCGGTTCTTGGCAAAAGAACCGGTACCGAGAATTGACATCAAAATGTCGGTAGCGGTACCCATGGTAATCGGCGGGAGTAACTACCGGTCACGAGAGACGATCGATCGAACCGCGCATCGCCGCGGGCGTTGCGCCGGTGGTAAATACCACCGCGTACTACTATTTAAGGTCGATAATATTTTTAAAATTAATTTTGATTCTAAATTTATCTAAAATTTTTTTGACTCTTGATTTACTTTTTACTCTAATACCCTACTTAAAATTAATGGAAATGGGGTTATTTTCTTTGGGAATAAAATTGTGAGGTTTTCAATGGAAATGGAAACTAATTTGGAAACTGTTATTCTTCACCTGGAATTTGTTCTTGATTGATTTTTTACTCTATTTTTTAAATTAATTGGAATGAGTTATTAGTTAGAAAAAGAAAGTAAAAAGGCTACAGGACGAAGCTAGAGGGGCTTTCTATAGCGTGAACAGGCCAATGTGCTGGCCTAGGATTATGATAAATATTTCAGCTAGATTTCAGATTGATCGGTGCAATAAATCTTGCGTTTAGCTGAAAAAACAAACAGTCACACAACCTCCGTTTAGTAATATTTCTGGTGTATTTTATGAATGACACAAAACTATCAACAGTTTTTAGGTTTGAAAAGTCAGAGGTATTTGTTATTATATACCTATATTTGTTTTTATATACCTACCAACAAGTAAGTTTAGTAAGTGCAACTTTGTTCTGGAGAGCAGATTTTGAAATGGCCACCATGAGGACTGTTCCGCTAAATTATTACACTGTTAAGTGAACAATAACACTTTACTATGAAATATGACTCAACTTTCTCAACTATCTGATACACACCTAGCCATGTAAAACTGAGAATTGTGATTTATTGAATCCAGGGTCTTTAAATTAACTATCACCTTGGTAGACGTTTTTTAAGTAGATCCCTGTTTTGTAAGCAAAAACAATTACTCTATTATACTTAACATAAAGTGAGATATAATTATTCGTTTAGCCTACCTATTTGAATAAAATATTTATCATACCTTTAAAAACAATCGCCTTTTTCTTAATGACCGCACCTAATGACCGCACCGCCTGACTAATGAGCACCGAGATTAACTTTTCAATAATCGTACTACATAATGAACTTTGATGAAATTTGGCCTCTTTTCGGTTTTGAAAAAGACCCAACAACTAAAGTGATGGGTTTATGAAAGCTCTACAGTTGATAGTGTTTGGCTGTATATATTTATTTAAATTACCCAAAATACTAGGTCTTAGACCCAAAGACTAAATACTCCTTCTAAAACTAACAATGTAGATTTAAAACTTTTTTTGAAATGAAACTTCACCAGTCAGTACACAAGTATAAACAAAGTAGTGTGCTACTGGCTGTATTTTCTTTAAGACTAACATCACAAATTTATAATTTTGTACTTTTATGAAAATGAAGAGTAAATTATTAATCAATACACAAGTATACAAAAAGTCACTATCACAAAAGTCTCTGATTCCTCAAAAGCTAACATCGGATTTGGAAGTGAACAGCAGTAACGGGAAGCACTTTATGTCTTTATCGCTTTTGAGGCTTCGAGCTGAGACGGGACTTCCTGAACCATAACCGTTACAAACACACGGGCGAATCAGAAGTTGTTATGAAGATCAGTCGTTCTGGTACATGACACAGTATTAGATCAAAACTATGGAGAAGAGTTACCGTAAAAATTCAAATTCCGAAATCGATTACAAAATAAATATTGGCTACATTTAAGAACAAATCTCGTCAAGTTTTATAAAGTACATGATTTTATCACACTAGTGGAAAGTTGTTCATTGCATATTCGATACCGGTTAAACGTTTACGTTTAGTTTACATGTTTTAAGTGCGGAATTTTATGCTTTGCCTTTAAGCAAAACTATGTATCAAAGAAATGTATATGCAAACAAACACACGTTTTTACAAACATTTTTAAAAAGTCTGTGATTTTAAGAACTAGTTCAGATTGTTTTTGCTTCGATCACGTGTAGGCCTTCTATTCCCAAGTAAGCCGATGATGCTGCATTAGGATGCCACCGCGGTGTCCGTGCGATCGCAGTGGCAATACGTGACGGTCAGTGGTATCGGAGTGTTACACAGTTCCGAGTGTGGTCGTATCTGCGTATTGTAGAGGGCTTAAGAGAAAATAAAGCTGAAGAACAGTTGTTTTGTTTTAAGAGTGGATTCGTTCCCACATAATTTACTAAGCACTGTAATAGACTGTCCGTTACTTAACACGAAAAAATCTCGTTGTTAGTTTAAAGCTCTCTCTGTAATTTTTTCTGGCGATTACTTACTAGTATTTGTTTAGATTTAATTGTAGCTGTATAGTCCATTTCAAGATAAAATTAGAAGAATGTTTTAACAAGAGTTTTAAAATACAATATTCTTTGAAATATGTTTCGGGGCTGCTGTAAATATCTTGTCATAGCATTGTTATGTTGTTTTCAAAGAGACATAAAAATAATTTAAATAGATGAAGCTAATGTGGAGTTTGGTATTTTCAAAATACTGACTTCTTAACTTTTCCCAACTTTGATAAAAAGCTCCTGACATCTTTATCAGTGCCAACAATTGCTTGGATTTTCAATGAATATATTTAAATAATCCTGTTGACATTGATCCAGTAAATTTATTAATGTTATAGATAGACATAAAACAGATCAATGATTTTTAAGCTTTTTTATTCAAACTGAATACATTAATTTGGCTAAATATTAACTTTTTTCTAATGTGTAATCAAGCTTTTGATAAAAACATGTATCATATGATTTACTTTCAACGAGCAATTATTGTATCCAAACTGTGTACGTGTCTATGGATTATGCTGTTCATCTCGAGAACGGCTCCAAAAATTTCATTGACAAAACTGTTTATGTTGTTAAAATATGGTTTTCAATGTATAAAGTTGTTTTTCGAATTTTTATAAATAACAAAAAATTTGAATGGTTGAATGGTTGAATGGTCACTTTTATTATGCGGCCTCATGGTTCACACGTGGCAATGAAATAACATCGAAAATACAAAATAATAATTAGCTGTTCATAGACAAGCCTAGTTTCGTCATCTATTGTCCCTCTAGAGAGGCTCAGCAAAAAACGCAGTTGCGTGAGTGGATTATACAGTGTGTAAACAAGTATGGAAACAAATCAGTATTTTTTAAACCGAAATAGAGAGAAATATTTTGTTTGTGGCATTGACTGTTGACAAAGGTTCCGGAACTTTTACCATCAAACATTTTGTTTCACACCCGAATAGGGTGGGGGGTAGGGGGTAACTTAATTTTTTCAAATGACAACCCATATTAAATGACCCCTCATTTTGAAGGGGTTGTCTAAAGAAACACAATGGCGCAAACCCGAGGTCGATATCTTACCCCAATTAAGAATGGCAGCCATTTTAAAATTGGAAAGGGTCCCACAAGATTGAGTATGGATATCCCAACTTACCTTTTTAAAGAGTTTAATTGGATTAGCTAAATTCTGTATACCATTATTAGATGGAAAAGTGGACATTTTTTTTCAAATTCCCAATTTAGCCCCAAAATAGGTGTTTTGGGGGCAGCCCCAAAATTTAAAATCCATAGTCATATTGAGTGACCCCTCTTATTGAAGGGTTCGTCAAAAAAAGCAATGGTGAAAACCTGAAGTCGATAGGTCACCTAAAGTTATTGTAAAATAATTTCATTTTAAAGCGATTTCATGTTGATTAATTAATAATGTATTGGGGGTATACTTCAAAACGCCACCTTTCTTGAACAGGTTTAGGTTCCGCCTCTAGTGAAGTCAAAATTACTCAGGCGTTTTTTCATGAGGATACAAATCAAGGAGTACAATTCCGATACACTATCAAAACTTTAAATAATATAGTAGGGTTTATGATTAATACTAACAATTTAGTTTTGTTGACCTAGTCGTTGTTGTTTTATTAGTAAAAAGACGATCGTATTAATGAGACATAGCAAATTTCTTTATTTAAAATAGGAAGTCTAAATGAATGATTACATCTCATCGGATATGAGTGTAATGTAATAACAAGGAAATATAAAAAAAATTACAACAAGGATAATCTATATATTAATACGCAAGCGGTTTTCTTTTCACAGTCCAACCGCAACAACGGCTGGACCGATTTTAACGTTTGAGGTATCAAATTAAAGGGAATTTTATGTAGATTTGTCAACAAGCCTCAGAACGTTGAAAAAGGGTGTCACTATAGTACAGTAAAGGGCTGAAGTTTCGGAACAGTGGCGCTATTCATCGACATTTGAGCAAGCTCAGTTTACTTTGTTTACAAACTGAACATATGGCCAAGCTCTGAAATAGTTCTACAGGTAAACCACAGATAGCAGCAATGAATTACAATTAATTTTTCGAAAAGAACCGTTTTTATTTGTTCAGCTGGTTTGGCTTAGTTTTCTAACAGTTTTATTTTTTTAAGATTTATTATGTAATTTAGGTTATTTTATGAAGTTTTTAAAGCTCTTATACATTGCATCAAAATCAGTTACCAGTTTTACAATGTAGTTTACGATATCTCATAGTGATTTTTGAAGTTATATTAACCTGAGCAAATCTATATTTGGATTTGGTGCATTTATAATGCCACCGATAAGAAGAAGACGACCATAGACCGGTCGGAGGAGTCGGAAAGAACACTATCGCAACCGCTGGCATCACCCTCCCGATGTAACATTTTATGCTCCTTCCAAACTCAGACCAAGGAGCTAAAAATGTTTTTATTGCGTTGGTTCCATTTCAAGAGTGAAAAGACTGTTAAGAGTAATGGTTCATTTACGCGTTTTTACCACAAAGGAAATGTTGCCTATAAAGACAGCCGTTCCCTATAATAGCCTATCTGTTTTGGCGACAATTATCAATAAACTGCAGCGGCAATCCCTAAACAAAGCAAGTCATTGCTCACGGCGCCAGTGTTTGCTCTTGGTCAGCTACATGTTGCTGTAAGCAGAGCGTGATCTTTTGCCGGTGTTAAAATATACATTTCAGAAAAAAGAGGACATGGGGAAATGAAGGTGTTCCCTAAATAATCGTTTACTTTTACCAGAAACTCCTGCGGTAGATCAAATTAACTTTAATAGTTTCAGTAACTTTTTAGTGAGTCGGTGGCGCAGTTGGTAGCGCACTCGGCTTCGGAACTGTGGCCTCAAAGCGTCGCAGGTTCGAGACTCGGGCTTGTCGCATACTTTTAGCAGTACTGTTCACCCTTGTACTGTACCGGCTCACTCCTTGACTTTGCTTGATAACGTCCACGCACAGATCAATAGTCTATGTGGGCGGGGTAAAGGCAAGGTGAAAAAGAGGCCGCCACCCTCTTTAAAAAAAAAAGAATAAATAAAGTAGTTAAGCCATAATATTGTTAATGAAGTTAGCCCTTTGATTAAACTTTAAAAGTATATAAGTAGGCTGATTATTCTTCATTATTTTACCACATGATTTTTGCTCGATTTCGAGCTACGTGTTATCTAGTTATTATTGTAAACTAACCTGGTTTTATAGTTCGTAATTCTCAGTTCTAGGTCAAGAAAGTGTAAGCTGTATAGCAGATACTTGAGAATGTTGAGTCATATTTCATTGTAAAGAGTTATCGTTCACTTAACATTGCAATAATTTTGCGGAACAGGTCTCATGGTAGCCATTTCAGAATCTACTCTCCAGAACGAGGCTAAATTTACCAAAAATCGCTTGTTGGTACATAAAAACAACGATACTTTAACACTTTTTTCAAAACTAAAGTCATTCATGTTATATTATTCATAAAATAAACCAATATTATGACATAGAGGTGGTATATGTGTCCATTTGGTTGTATCGTCGTCTGTTCGTTATTAGTGAACGCAAGATTTATCGAAATGATTGATTTAAGCTTCAGCAGAAATGTCGATTATAAACCAGCACATAGGCCTATTTACGCTATACAAATCCTCTCTGGCTTCAACCTATAGGCTTTTCATGAATATATTTTGTACCAACCTTTAGTAGTTCTTATTTTGTTTACATAGGAGCTTTTGGAAACAAGCAAGTTTTTATTCAACCGTGCAGAAAACGGAACAATAGCTAGTTTTCAATAAGCAATTTAAGTTAGGGGGAAGCTAAAAAATCTCGTTTTGAATAACTTGAACCTGTAAGATTTGAGTTATTATGAAAGCATATTTAAATTTTTAAGTTTTAATTTCAATCATCATTTTAATTTATGATAGAGCTAATGAAAAAAACAATAACACGAGGAATTATAAGAAATCGTTTTCGACGGAACCGGCAAAACATATGTTAATAATAATAAACATCATAATGAGGCCCCCTTTACAATAGATCGCTGTTCCCCGTAACATTAGCCGAGCTTTTTTCGTGAAACATTATCGCTTATGGGGCCGTTTTAGTCCAAGGTTTCACTGACTTTTAGAATCCTTGTGTTATCCCTAACTCCAAAGAGTAATTTTAGTAGGAAATTATGTTAGGGTCAAAGTTATAACAGAGGCTGGAGAATTTATACTTTTTATGGTTTATATGAGAATGACAATACAATTGTAATAGTTTACTTTACTTGTTTAGCATTGATGAATTTTGTGTAGTTAGTATGAATAAAAAATTCACGAAAATACATAAATAAATCTTACTTTTTAAAAAGCATTGTCCAGTATTATTTGAAGAGGGATTCATCCTGTACCCTTGAATTCCTGTTTCCTTGTGATTCCTTTTTATTGGTTATAGAGAAAAGGTTACGGAAATAATCCCAGAAACTTACAATACTCAAGGTACAATATTAGTATCGAACAAATGGTAAGCGATCTTATGCAAACGCGAGATTTCTGTTCAAAATTGAATTATAGACATTTTAGGTTCTCCTGTAAACTCACAGGAATTTAAGTGAATTTAAAATAATGCCATAAATATACTACAGTGCATCTAATTAAATAACGCTTTTTCATCACCCTTTTCGTAGCAAATCAATTTCTTTAAAATTTTGTTTTTATTCATATAATTATAAATATAATTATAGTTTGAGAAAAATGAATAGAATATGTAGTTAACGAGTTCGGAGATAGCTTCAGCCTCTCAGTGTCGGAATCAAACCTGTGCTAATCTTTCAAGGCAAGTTATTAGAATCTAATCTATTGAGTTATCGAAATTCACTATTATGTAATTTGTGTTGTTATGTATGCATTGTTTTTAAATCATGTTGAATTATTAAAACCTTCTTCTCCCTCGTCACCATTGTTTACCGCAATTCAGAGTTTTCCAGATCGTCACTATCCCATTAACTTATTAGTTGCCGAGTTAATTTCAATCGTATCGATATTTTGGGCTTGACGTTATTCTATGACTTCAGTAAAAGAAAATAAAAAAAGAATAAGAGACTGCTCCACATTTTAAGTTCACTTTTTCGCTATTTTCAAAGGTATTATAAGTAGGGCTATTTTCAAAACTAGCCTGATGAAATATGAAAAGTAATCCAAGCTGGACTCCTATCTAGTATACGATGAGTTTTAGCAGGTAAACTGGTTTTCCAGCCGGTTTTCATATTTAAGGCTTTCCACATGAATAAGTAATGTATTAGTTCGTATTTTATGGAAACGTTCTCCCAAACGGGTGTCTCATAATTAAGAAAAAAATGGCTCAATATTAGAGCAAACTCAGCATTCAAGAAAAGTAGTGAATTTAACGGTAACAGAAAGTGTCTCGAGGAACGACTTTAATAAAAACAGGACTATAAGCAATATTATTTTAAACAAAATTTAGAGATAAGAACCTGTATCAGCTTTCTCCTCGCAGTCAATGGCCAACTACCTTCCTGCGAAATTGCTTTCTTTCCTTGAATACAAAACACTCTGGTAAAATAATCTGATTTTGGTTTGCTATATCACATTTCTTTTATTGCTTATTTGTATATTATTGATTTTTCCGTTTTGTAAATTCTTGTTATTGATTGTTGCCGATATTATTGTGCATATTAATTATATTTGTAATTAGCACAATTGTCACATGTTTATCCACTATTTATTTAAACGTCACATCGAATTGAACACGAGTCTAATTTAACGATAGTCTAATTTATACGATAGTCTAATAACACAATAGTCTAATTTAACGAGTTATCACGAGTTTTTCCTTGTGAATGATGGAAGAACACATTATAATATAATCCTTATTTTACTTTCTTTTATTCCTTCCTTCCTTAGTTTTCTTTCAAATATTTTTTGTATTTAATACTTGTACAATAGGCTGGATATATAAAATGTTACATAAACGTGTAACGAATATTTTCTTTATATATGTCTGTAGTTTTGGTGTACGATCATCTGTTGACATATTTAATGCGCTAGGATAAAAAACCTGATTACATGAATCAGCTGTTTCGGTTAAATTTGTCTATAGCGATAACATGGGCACTTTGAATGGTTATAGCAGAAACCGGATTTTCCCAGTTTTGTAACCAGCTCCAATCGATTCCTAGGGACCAAAAACCTTGTACGAAAATAAAAAAATCTTTGAACAAAGAAATTTGTTTGCTCTTCCAAACCGCTTTTATTTATGATACAGGATAAGACTACTCTTAAATCAATGTGGTTTTCGTTTATATTTGAAATTCATCTTGTGATGTTGAAAATATCAGTGATATGATTTGGTCAAATAAAAAATAAAACCTATTATTGTAACATAAAACTTATAAAAATAAGTTCGGAGCCTTTTTATTAATCTGGAAGTGTGGTTTTGTTAATAATTGTAGCGAGCCATATTTATAAAAAAAAAACTTCATATTATATGTCGAAAGCCAACAATAATTGCTTAATGTGCATTCCTGCATTCCTATCTTCTGATAATAGTTTTTTTCTATTAGCATAAATCTTTTCTAGACAAAATATGTAAATATTGAATGCATTATCTTCAAACTGGGTTAAAAAAATAGCCAATATTTTCTTTCTTTCCCCCCAATAAAACTGCAATAAAAATTACAGATAACATTTGAAGAACAGAAAAATATTAAACATTATACTGTCGATATGCAAATTCTATTTCATATTCAAGACCCTTCCGGATCTGTGGTCAAGAGTATATTGTAGCATTCCTCCTAGGCCAAATATATTATTTTTTAATAGAGATTATAATCACGTTTGTTTCTCATATATTTATCAACTGTAACCATACAAGTGCACTGGCATTACAGTACTATAATCGGTAAAAAACTTTCGTTTTAAAACCAAATCAGCATATTTACATTATTTCTCTAAATCGATGTAAAAGTAAAAAATTGTTAACTTTAACTGAAAATTAAGTTTTTGTACGTATTACTGTCGTATTTACTCCCAATTACGTGAAACCGATATTGTGTTTCTCTTGCGCGCAGTAAAATATTACATAAACGCTCTAAGCTTAAGCTACTTCCGCTTTCCAAAGGGTGAGGTAATAATGAGAGTCATTGTGAAGAGGAAATGTGGTATTTAGCTTGAATGAGAGGAAATTGAGGGCACAAGATGAAGGAGTGCTGTGAAAAGATAAACTTACATCTCATTTCCTATGCACCTGTAAGTATTTATATACGAGTCATTTATTTTACAAAATACATTCTTAATTTTCATAATAAATAACTAGTCATTTATTACACTGAGCCTATAGATAAACAGTGTAACCAGTAAAAATCTATAAATGTTTTAAATATATTGTGAATATATGTGTCGTAATTTACATAAATATTTGACTACGATGTTTGAAATATTCTCAAGAGAATGTTTTTCTAATATTCACATTAAGTGCTGTGCTCATGTAACATAATCAAACTAAACAGATTGATTTTATTTATTTAAGAACAAGTTTATTGAAATATATAGTTGATATATTTATTCATTTTTCAATACAACCATTGGCCTGCGATGTCAAAAAAAATCAAAATAATTTTTAGTGAAGAATTTAGTCACCTCCAAATTGCTACAACATAAAAACCAATGAAAAAAGTCACTGTCCCATGATTATTTTTAACCACAACTTAAAAAATATAGATGTAATTTAACAGCTGTCAATGAACTTGTTACTCCCCAGTATGGGTCTAAATTCATAAAATTGTTTACTCGCTATCTTAGTTTCAAATTACTCTACGTAAAGGGCGTTATTTTTTTATGTTTTATATAAATTGGGGTAATTTTAAAAATCACTGTTGCTACTCAGTAGTTTATTTCGAAGTTATTTTATTTAATTATTTATTTAAAGTCATTATTTTATCCATCGTTTGCATTAGTTATAAATAATTTTCCCATCTTTATTTTCTATAGTAACGGTATCTTAAATTTGATTTAAGTGTAAAAAATCACTAAATCCATTCAAATAATTCGTTTATCTAAAAAGAGCGTTTCATATGAGATTTTTCATACTAAGGCTCTTCGCATAACAAACTTAATTGATAACAAACTTAACAACTTAACTTATTACAAACTTAACGTTTTGTATAAAAAAATCACAAAATCAACATTTAAAATTTTTCGATTAATTATTTGTTTATTTATTCACGCCAAACCGTTAAATTCAATATTCTTTCGCTCTAATAAGTGAGAACAGACTGTGTTTTGCTGCGAGAATAACAAGTTTAATTAAGTCCTACATTATTTGCTATCATTAGTTTAGATCGTCTTATCTAAACTAAGGCAAAAATACTTTAGACTCATGAACTTTTGTAATCATAATTTGAAATATAAAATGTTTAACACCCATATCTAATGTGGCTTAGTTATTCTTCCTGCACTTCACATATATCTTACTCTTTTAAGTACAAAAATCTGTTTTCAAGGGATAAATTAAGTGCATGTGTACAAATATTTAATAGCTTTTATAGTTAAATAATATTATCTCAAACATATTGTTTATTTGGTATACGAATATTAAAATTTAAATATAGTTTGGTTTTGAGCATGTGTAGTGCTACTGAATGTGGTTGACAGAATGAAATATAAACGCCTTCATTGTACGAAGAAATTGTATATTGAGGTTATCAAAATTAATTAATTAATCATTACTAATCAATTGTTACGTTAACTTAACCTAATTAGGCTAGATCTTACTTGAATTATCGAGGGGTATCGGTACTGAACTAATCCAAACTGTACTCAAACCTGAATTAGAAAAATCAGTCTAAAATAATAACAAGTACAAATAGATACATATAAAATCTAAATTAAACTCTGACTTTACAAATAATAAATTTACAAACAAATTTTAATATAAGGAAAAACAAAAATACGCTCTAAAATGATTTTACTTAAGAAAAATACTATCCAACACATATAAGAAACAATTCATTTACATTTACAAACTTTGCTAAATTCAAAGATTACTTTAATTATACAATTCATCTGACCATACAGTTGGTTATTAGTATGAAATTTCTTATTATACTGTATTGTACTTAAATAACTAAGAGAATTAATTATCCTGGTGCCATCCTTTACTCAGATAAAGACAAACCGTTTTGTTTTAAATTGAAACATACCATCTACCAACGTAACAAATAGAAATACACTTACTACCAAATTAGTGGTACACTTGGCAAAATCTACATTACTTGCCTTTGATTTATTCAAAGGTAAGTAATCTACATTTTTGTTACCCGACAATCGATAAATAATTATAGTTGATTTAGTTGCTTTTAAGCAATCAACTGCTATAATAGTCTTTAATTCACTTTATGAAAATAATTATACAAATTAATCTGCATTACAAAAGGCAAATGTGACATTGCTTTACTGAGTTGGGACAAATAATTATAATCCATTTGAATCCCGTCGAATTGTTGTGTTTAAATAAAATTAAATTGGAAAAATTGAATATCTGATGAACTTAATGTTAATCTTTAACAAGTTGTTTAATCAAAAAAACATTTTTGAAATTTTTAAAAGAGTCACTGCATTAATTATGGCGCTGATTGAATTAAAATATAATTAATGGTCAAAAAATATTTTTATTATAACATTACAGTATTTAAAATCTCACTTTACAGTTCTCTTTGAGGTCAACAACATGTTAGTGTTTTGATATGTTATATAATTGCTAGAGTTATGTTTTATTACAATAACTGGATTTAAAATAAACCAACAGAGTGGATCAAAATTAGAAATATAATAGAAAATAATATCTAACTATTAAAGCTTATTTTTAACACTAATAATAGTACCCATGGAAACCTATTTTACAATGTGAACAAAAATTTCATTAAATTTACTTTAAATACGTAAAGAATTCTTGTCTGTCATGGATACAACATATTTTAAAATTCATTCTTCGAATTTTATAAAAGCTTAAAACTAAATAAAAAGGATTTTATTTTCATGGAACCCGGTGTCTTATGTATTCCTCTTTAAAAACTAAGAAAGCTAGTGTGCATGTGAAAAATACTTTAAAACTTATATATTTTTAGAGATTTCACAGTAAATTATATGTTTTCACGTTCACAATAAGAAACTTATTCTTTTATGAATTTTAAATTGATCAGAAGAATGTGAATTTTTTATTCTTTCACTTGGAAAAGTGTGATCTCGAGTGATTTGGGGAAAAGTGCGGAAAAAAACTGATGAACCATCGCGTGTGGTCTTTACTTATACTCTTGTAACTAGACAAGTCTTTCGCGAGTGGCAAGAGATGCTACACTTTATGATCTCCGTTGACCTGTAAAGCAAAATTCAGCGATACGCAATAACGCATGGATTTATCATCGTTATCGTAGATTTTTATCCAATCTCCAGATAAAAAAATGCAACGATACGCTTTAGCTGTTGTCATAATTTCGAAGTTCATCGTCATCAGTCATCATGTAGCTTTAAACCTGAGTCATCAAGATGCTTCAAATTGTAATCACTCGTATATAAATAAGATCGGTCCTTTACGAGAGTAGTACGAAATTTTTGGCTTGGAAATGATCATACATAGGTTCATTACACATTAGGTTAGGTATGTATGTAAGTTTGCGATATCTTATCTGCGAAGAGTGTCAGTTTCCCTAGAAATGTCAGGGCATAACCTACTTTTAACCTATTAATGTAATAAGATTACAAGAACTTATTTTACCATATTTAAAATTATTACAAAATTAAAATATCATGACGAAATTAGTTATTGCATCCAACAATTAATTGATGATTGGTTAGTGAATTAATTAAAGAATGATTAAGAAAAAAATGATTAAGTGGCTAGTTTCCATCGATTAAGAAACACTGAAAGAGCCAAGACTGATGGATAAGAGTTGATCAACACTGAATATTGACCTGATCGTGAAAGTGATGAGAAATTTATAACAAACTAAATATTATCATGGATCACGCATCATCAATTATCAATTATCAATCGATTATCAATGCTACGCACGCATTATCTAAGACACGGTTCTAGCATAATTTAAGACACGGATAAAAGTTAAGACTTATAATGAATGTTATGCGCAATAACACCCGTCAAGGCCATAAATCATTTTACCAAACCTGGTTTGAAGGATCGTTTATTTAAACAGTAAAATATATATTCGATACATTCATTTGTAAAATTACAAAAACCAAACGTAAATTACTTTATATAAATTTGCAAACAAGATAAGGTTATTTTAAAATAAGGTTGTAACGTTCATTTAAATTTTATGCTCTGAATCCCATTTGCTTTGAAAACAGAAATGACAATTACTGAGATTTGTCTGAGTTTACCGTGTTAACAACATAACATCTCGTTGTAATTGGACGGAGTTGGGCTTGTTAACAGATTCGTTCAT